>PTEX01000298.1:139922-393174 GCA_003342815.1 Eudromia elegans | reverse complement strand
CCTCGTTGGTGCCGTTATTGTTCGATGCTCGGGCGACGCCGCACGTCGCTCCGCAGGCGTCAGAGGGGAACGGGCAGCGTATCTTCTGTGTAACGAGTTTCCTGTTCAGTGCCCGATTGTCCGCTTCATTTTTGTGGGTTTTTTTTTGGAGAAGTATGCGAAAAATTCTGCCAGGATGCCTCAGAGCTGCATACTGGAAGGAAAATGTGCTTACTTGTCTAGATAAGCAAATCGGGAGGAATGACGAGAGGACTATTCTTTGCCTCTGAAGGGGTCATTTCTGTATGTACTGTATGTTTTCCAAAGCTAGTTAAACGTAGTTACTTGAAGTCGTTGAAGCGCAGCAGTGGCGGGGGGGTTAGGGTAGGTGAGCGGAGGCCGTGGTGAGGGGCTCACGCGGGCGCTGGCCCGTCTCCGCTCCTCTCCCGGTTTCCCTGTTTCCATGCGCGGGTTCCGTGCTTTGGTGTCCGGCCCCTGCGGCGCTGTGGCCGTGTGAGCCGGCGGGGGGACGAGGCCCTGGCCGCGGGACGCTGCCCTGCGCCGCTGGGCTTGGGGCTGGAGCTCGCCCGGCAGGGGCCGCGCGCTGCCGAAGCTGCTGCTGCTGCTGCCCGACTCGTCTGGGACCTGCCCTGTACCCCGTGAAACGGCTGTTTGCGGTGCCCCGCATGGCCGGGGCCCAGCGGCGGGAGGGCACCCGGCTGCGGAGCTGCCTCTGGGACCTGCCCTGTACCCCGTGAAACGGCTGTTTGCGGTGCCCCGCATGGCCGGGGCCCAGCGGCGGGAGGGCACCCGGCTGCGGAGCTGCCTCTGGGACCTGCCCTGTACCCCGTGAAACGGCTGTTTGCGGTGCCCGCATGGCCGGGGCCCAGCGGCAGGAGGGCACCCGGCTGCGGAGCTGCCTCTGCCGCCGCTCGCCCGGGCAGTCCCGGCCACGTCCCGGGCGTCCGCGCTGTCCCGGGAGCCGAGGGCCGCTCTGGTGCAGCCCCTCAGCAAGGTCGCGACTGACAGGCTTTGTCCCCGCGTGTCCTGCGCTGCTGTAAACGTGGAGCGTGCGTCTTCTGAAATCACTAGTGCCTGGGAAGGGCTTTTTCCCAACTCTTTTAGCACCGGAATAATGATCCCGGTAGGACTGAGTTGCAGCGGTGTCGGTGCCGTGCTGCTGTGTCTCTAATTTTATGTTCAGAACTGAGGAAAGGCTTTTTGGTGGTCTGGGGTTTTGAAGTTCGTAGCAGAACTGCAAGCATGGTTGGGGTTCATGCCGTGCTTAAAGGCCACAGGAACAGGATGCAGCTTGTGCTCTTAGGTCCCACGGAGAAAACAGTTTTTGAAATATTAAAACAGCTTTAAAACTTGCCGATTCTTAGGAAATAAACGTGTGCTGTCATTTTACAGGGAAAAAAAAAAAGCGTGCTTACATCATTGAAGTGTTGCTCTTCAAAAAGTTGTTATTAAGTCTTTATTTCAGAGACCAACCTAAAGTGGCCCTATTTTGACTTGGCGCTGCCCTTTGGCTGTACAGGTGGTGTGTGCTGTGCTAGTGACGTGGAGGGGCTTCAGAGCAGGTGAGCCTGCGCAGCCCCTGCCCGTGACGCCGGGCTGTGGTGCAATAGCGGGCCTGAGCGTGGATGGCAGCTCCCTTTGTAGATGTGTATCAGCAACAGGACAGGCTACACCTAGTTTTCAGAGGGCTCGGGCTTTCCTCCAGCATCCCAGCGCTGCTGGGGCAGGCTGCCAGTCTCCTGGTGGTTCCAGGGCCTCTCCGCAGGTAGGAAGGGATGTGACGGCTCCGGTTGTGCCTTAGCTGCGCAGGGCTCCTTAGGCTGGTCTCAGTATTTAGCCAGGCTCTGTCTATCCTGTTCTGATCAGACCAGCAAGAAACAAATTCTCCTGTTTCTGATCAGAATAATGTGTGGGTTTGGTTCTACTTTGCTGGCCTTGTATATGCCGAAATTGGAGGGACCTGCATCTCCGTGGAGCCATCTGTCCGTGTGTTATCTTTCTGTAGGCTTTCTTGAGGAAACAATTCCTTGTTTTCCTTTTCAACTACTGTTAGAAAAGCTGTACTGAAGATTAAAATTCTGTGTGCTGGAGGAGGAGTATTTGTTTTAGCAAATTCTGTAGCTCTTAAAGCATCAAAAGCAACTTTATTTTTGGAGGAGCTGTTCTGTTGATAATTCAACCATGTTCTCTCTGTTTTATTTTCCACTAGAAGCTACAGTAGCCCTGAAACCGAAGGACAGCTTTTGAATTCCTTTGCTCAGTATTTTGGTGACAGCCTTGGGAGCAAGATTAAAAGAATGCCTTTAATAGAAGAAACTGTCCTGCCTGGGGACCCTCTGCTCACTCTGCCTGTAGTAATAATAGGTAAGAGGGCTTTTTTCCTATTGTGTTTTGTTTTTATTGTATTTTTTTTTTCATTCTCTGAGACTGTGATTGCCTTTGCAGACTTGCTATACAAAGTTACTTATAATTAAATAATTGGCACAGCAAGTTACTTTCAGATTAATGCAGCTCTTGTGGTTAACAGTAGTACTGTTAAATTATGTTAAAAGATCTCCTGTTGAAGTATATTTAAATTAAAGTTGTGGTTTGATGAAGTTAAACATTTGACAACAAATAATGAATATTAACAGCACGGTTTTGATTGTAGCATACAGGACTGGATTCACTATTACCTCTGCATCAGGTCACAGAGAAGCAGTTAGTGCTGCCCTGGTAAAAATTTGTGTGGTCAGTTGGGACAGCTGAGAGCATACAGTAAAATATGTGCTGTATGCTGCTTAGATGCAAAACTTCCTCATTAATTGCCCTTTTTTTTCTGCGTCCACTGCTGCTATGTAAATATTGTTTGTCCATGAATGAATCCATGTCAAATAAGCCAGTTTAAATTATTAAACTCTAATCTTGATTAAATAGTTGAGGCCTTGTTGTAAAGCCTTGCCAAGGATAGGGACAGAAGGAGGAACAGGCTCCTTAGGTGGAGAGCTTCTGGTGAGAGTGCCAGGATGGTTTGTATTTGGCCAAGATTCTCAGCAACAGCAGGTTGCCAACTCCGTGTTGCCCTGGCTTGATGAAAGGATAAAGGAGAGGCCTTGAGTAAAGGAGGCCTTCAGTGAGTTATTTGGACTACAGCAAGTCAACAGCAAGCAAGCAAGCAGCGAGATAGTCAGAGAATGATGTTTTCATGCAGTATGTTCACAGTAAACCTACGCTGCTCTGAAATAGCAGTGTTTGTGCAGTGCCTGTTCTCAAAGCTGTGTTCAGTGATAGCTCAAAGTAGTGCTCGTGTAATACATTAATGTGCATGTGGCAGACATGAATCACTTAGTGAAATCTGCATTGTAGTTGAGCAGCAACAGTTTCCTGGCGTTTGCTCAACCTTGGTATAGATTTGCCATATGGTTAATGACTCACTTTTCACTGTTTAATTTTGTAAATATGCCTTATGCAAATACCTGTGCTCAGTACTTGCTTTGTCTAGAACTCCCTTCTACGTGCTCGCACCAACCGCAACTACCTTGACTCTCTCCAGTGGCAAACAAATACATTATCCTGTTGTCTGAATGTCTTTTTTTTTTTTTTTTTTTTCTCTCTCTCTCTCTCGGATATATTAGGGAAAAGTCTAAGTTGATTTTCTTCATTGACAGCCTATTATCTCAAATTCACAGATGGCTGTAGAATCATAGAATGCTTAAGGTTGGAAGGGACCTCTAGAGGTCATCTAGTCCAACCTCCCAGCACACGCAGGGTCTCCTAGAGCATGTGGCACAGGGTGGTGTCTAAGCAGGTTTTGAAGATCTCCAGAGAAGGAGACTCCACCACCTTTCTGGACAGCCTGTTCCAGGGCTCTGTCACCCTCACTGTTAAGATATTCTTTTGCAATTTCCTGTGGAACTTTTGGTGCCTCAATTTGCAGCCATTTCCTCTAGTTCTATCACTGGCCACCACTGAGAAGAGGCCAGTCCCATCCTCTTCACTCCCTCTCTTGAGGTATTTATACACCTCAAGCCTTAGAAAGGATCTAAAATTATATAAAACTATAGCAGAACACAAAAGTAGGTTCTCTCCCTGCCTTACCACCCTGTACTACTGTTTAGATCTTCTCCATGCTACTCTTTCATTTCTAGAATACCTTGGTGATCTGCAGTTTCCTCAGTAATGAAGTGTACTTCATTATATTAAAAAATTCTTAATTTTCCTGTGCTGCCTTCTCATGACACCATTCTAATAATCAAAGATGGTACGTAGGTCAAAACAATTGACTTTATGATTGAACGTTAGTATATACTGTCCTTCCTTTAGTTTTATACTTCCATTTCTTGCTGTATAAGGTCTATTTTATGATTTGATTCTTACTTGGATAAATTGTTTTGCATAGAGTACTGTGTTACTGGTGAAAATCTTAAGTAACTTCTGTACTGTACTACTAAATCTGTTTCCCACCAAGAAACTGTTAAGAAACAAATTCCATTTGAATGAGTTGGAAGTGCAAAATTTAATGCAGGAGTTGGTAATCCAGAGGATGCTCTGTGCTAAACACTTTCAACTCCTGCACAAGTTTTGCTCGTTGCAGAGTAAACACAATATGGTCTTGAATTTTCATCCAAATAACAAATCTTCCAATGTTTCCTTAAATTTAGGCACATAATGCAAAGGTAGTTCTACTGTAGGTTACTGTTGATCCAGAGTTTCTTCCAAACTTGGACAAAATGTAATAGGACTATGGATATTGGGAATATATTGACTATAAACCTGAAATTTGTATAGTATCTAGTCTCTCAGACATGGTGAGAAACGTTTTGGGAAGTATTGTGTGTGGATAAAGAGGAAACTCTTCAGGTTTAAACTTCTATTTTTTTCCCCTATAATTTTCCCCAAAGTAGTTATACACATAATTCAGTCTTGGGAGTTCTCTTGAAACTGTGAAAACATTCTGATTGTGTCTATAGTTCATCTCCTTTTTATTATAGGTGGCTTCAGTGCATCGTTAAGCTTCTCTCTCACATCTGACAAGACAAGTAGACGTTAAGAGGGGCTGAGCTTTAAATGGAAGTGTTACCTGCTATCTCTTGCTGACATCTGTTTGTAGGAGGGTAGGACAGTTCGAGAAGGAAGTTTTACTGTCTGAAAGACCCTTTATGCTCTTCTTTGTAAATGGAAGAACGAGGATGAAGGTGGTCTGCAAAATACATAGGCAGGATCACAAATATTTAAAACATTCCTTACAGGGTTTTTTTTGTTCTAACTTTTGAGATCTCAGTTGGAAATCCATATTTCCTCAGCTGGAAATCCATATTTTCCTTAAGTGACCTTCTCCCAATACTTAATACTCCTTACAGTATACAGTTTTCTGGCCAGCACTGTAATGCTTCTGTCTCCATATATTGTTGCAAAAGGTATGTATTCAATAAGAGACACTTCAAGGAACATTTTGTAGTCTCGTGTACGTCCTGGGTTCTAGGCCTCTGGAAAAAACTTGCTGATTAGAGGTCAATTTGTGAGAGAGTGGGAGTGAACAGGAAGACCAGAATGTAGGGACTAGGCAAAATGATGGGGAATGCAGGGCTGGGAAACTGGAGAAGGGAGGTATTGGAGAAGTGGGATTGGAAAGTAGTGACAGAAGCAGCAGGCAAGAAGATATGGGGGACAGTGAAAGGAGATCAAAATAGGGTTGAAAGTGCAGGAACTGAGAACTAAGATCCCAACCATGAGGCTGTATAAAGGCCCTGAAGAAACTAGTGATTGTGTTTTTAGCTCGGAATGTGAATAGCATAGTGACCAACATGTGTGCTACTTTGGATTGAAAATCAAGACAAAATATGGAGTAGTATCTCATTAGGATAACACTGTGCTTCTCATTCAGCTGGTGAGGAAGGGGAGCTATATGAACAACAGTACATGGTCACACATTTATGTTAGATATCATATCATGTACCTTTTTCTGACACAGTATTTCCTAAGTCTTGCTTTTTGACTTATATATATATATTAATATAATATCCCATATATTTGGGATATTTGAAAAATAGTATATGAAAATTGCAGTAATTCATGCATATAAATTATAAAATAGTGTAAAACAATTAAGGATATAGAAAGATGTATGATATTGTTGCTTGTTACTGTTATGGTTAAGGATGAACATGGTCTTAAATGAGGTTCTTGTACTTAAGCACTTTTCTACTGCAAGTATTTGCTGTCACTCAGCTTTTATGTATCTGTTGTGCCTGGTCTGTAGCTTCTCATTTGGGCTTGGACCATTTTTCAGCTTTGTTTTTGTTGTTTATTTCTTCCTGTCTAGTGGTCACCATTAAATAGCACATCCTCCTCGTTGTCTTTCTGTTCTGTATTCTACAGTATTCAGTGTAAGTGGAACACAGAGTTGTAAGAAGGTAAAATTATTCAGGTATGGGTGATGGACAAGTAGACCACATGTTATCCTCTTCATACAGCGCTAGTAAATTTCCATACCGAATTTTGATTTTTTTGAATATGAATTTTGTTGCACAACGTAAATAGTCATAAATAGTTATACATACAAATTTGTTACCATGTGTTGTGTTTCATTGGTAATGTAATAAAAAAATTAAAAGATAGGTTTAAATGCTTTGTTTTGTACTTTTAAACTAATGTTCTAGCTAACTGAAAAAGATTTTACTGAGTCTGTTAGGAGGAAGTTCCTGACAGCAGATTTGATTTTACTGCAGACGTTATAACCTTCTCTAAATAAGGATGGTACCACACTATATTCCCAATGTATAATTTTGCTTCTCTTTATTTGGTGATATGTAAACTTGCTTATATTTTTATTTGCTTCCTTTAATAGGAAATGGACCTTCAGGAATTTGTCTTTCTTACCTGCTGTCTGGATACAGACCGTACTTGTCTCCTGAAGCTGTACATCCAAACCCCGTCCTGCATACGAAGCTAGAAGAAGCTCGGCATCTTTCCATCATTGATCAAGTAAGCTCTCATTGCCATCTTACCCAGATCTTTTCCTCCTACAGAATACGTTATAAAACAGTAAGCTTTCTTTTATAGTCTCATTTAGAATACTTTTGCAATTTTGATAAAAGTAGTGTCATGTGCAAAAAAAATGGCTTAAATTTCTCATGCTGCAAAGAATTAACAGCACAATAAAGCTCAGTAACTGTGTGACCTCAAGCGGTTGGCATTATCTCTTGACTTAATTTTTCTCACCTGCGAAATAAAGAATAGTATATACTTTGCTCAGTACCTGTTAACAAATTTATATATGCTTCAGGTGAAAAGCTGTGCATTTGAAGAACTATTTATCCCCCAAATTACACATATTTCATTATGGAAAACTAGTGTACTTACCTAGTTATATTTCTAATGCATTAACAAGTTATTTTGTTCTTCTGTTAATTTAATAACCACTTTAATTTAAATGGAATCAAGTTACTGTCATGCCAAAAGCTGTTTGTCATGTCCTTATTACTTGCCAAAAACTGTGTAAAGCAGCACGTGGTCTTACAGTGAGTAGCTCATGAAGGAATCTTGACTTTCATGCTGCAATGTTAGGGCACCATCATTCAGGACTGAGGAACTCCTACTGCCAATGCACTTGAAGTGCACAGCAGTCAAGTCTGAAATATTCCTAAATAAACACAGTTCTTTCTAGGACTCAATTTTCAGTAACATGAGAGATGAACACGTTTTTCTTTTCTTAACAGTACACATCTCACTATTTGTGTTCTGGTCACAGTGACTCTTGTACTTGTTGTTACCCTTGTATACATTTTCTGTCTTTTTTGAATGGTTAAATCTCCTCCGCTGTTTTTCTCCTGTGTGTTATTCTTCTCCACACTTCCACAATTTGTTTGCCACATTGCTCTTTTCTACTTGCTCCACTCTTGATTACTTACAGTGTTATTATGAACTCCATTGTCTCTATGAACTATAATTTGTTTGGTCTAGAAGCATGCATGTATATTTCTAATGGAAAAGTGAAGAGTCTTTTGGTTTTGTGTTTCTGTTTGTTTGTTTTAATACCACAGTGTTCTCAAAGGATGTTGACCTTAAGTATCAAGGATTATTTTTTGGCAGGACAGTAAGTTGCCTTAGTTTTTGGCTACAGACACTCCATGTTCTTCTTATCTCCTCTCCCTCTTGGTCTTTTTCCCAATTTGGGAGGCTAAACTATCTCTTGTCAGCAAAAGTTGGCCTCATAGCTTCTATATTCTCTTCAAATATTTGTCATTGCATTGTTGTGGAAATACTGAATTTTGCTTATTTCTTAAAAAAAAAAAAAAAAGTTCTGAGTGCATATCTGCATTACATACTTATCTGTACTTAAACTCCAGCTTAAACTAATTCTCTGCTTTTTGTTGAAATTAAACTTCCATACCTCAGAATGATACCATATGTGGTGAAAGCCATATGAACATGAAGGACTTTCTTTCACGCTTTAGGATCTCGAGTACTTGTCGGAAGGCCTTGAAGGGCGCTCCTCAAACCCCGTGGCAGTGCTTTTTGACACACTGCTCCATCCCGACGCTGACTTCGGATACGACTACCCACCCATTTTGCACTGGAAGCTGGAGCAACACCACTATATTCCCCATATAGTGCTTGGTAAAGGACCACCTGGTGGGGCCTGGCATGTGAGTAAATTCTTCATGTCACTTGCAGGATAACTATAATTTTGCAGTGTGGGTGGTTTCTTGCTCTCTAAAGTTGGTTTTCAGACACTAATGGCTGTTGCAGTTCTCCCTGTTCAGCGTACCAAGGCACAAATATGTTAGAGATGCAAAAAGAGGAAGAGAAAGTTAGCCATTAAGGGGATTTGTGAACATAAATTGTGTGTGTCTGTGTTTGGGTTTTTTTTGTTTATATTTCCTGTTAGCTTAGATTTAATGAGTTATAATGAAATGTATTTTCTGAGACTTTTCTTCTGTCTTTGCAGTATTTCAGGTACTGTTAAGCTGTCTTGAATCGTAGTGTTCCTATGCCATTGGTTTCAGCCTTTTCTTATATCTGTTTGCAGTTTTCAGTAACTCATTGTGATTTTTCTTTTGTTCTCTCTCTGCTTTCTGCTTTTCTCCCATAACTTTATTAGATCATGGAATTATTAGAAGAGTGTCTAACTGTAATATGAAAGCTTATTTCTCCAGCACTTCGTATAATTCTTATATTCTAGTATTTTATTGCTCTGAGTACAATGAGAATTTCTCCATGTTTTACATAAATATGTTAAGTTGAAATTTATCTGATTACATGTTTTATTTTTCACCTCAGTCTATGGAAGGCTCTATGTTAACGATCAGTTTTGGAGACTGGATGGAATTGCCTGGACTTGCATTTAAAGAGTGGGCAGCCAACAAGCGCAGGTAAAATTATCACTTTGGATATTTGAAAAATATGTAGTTGCCATGAGAATCTAGATAGCCTTTTTTTAAGAACTGCAAAACAGCCTCACTGTTTACAGGAATGGTTTTTTGTTTGTTTGTTTTGTTTTTTGTTTAATAAATTGCCTCATGACCATAGAAATGTTTCTCCCCCATGTACTCTGATGGAAGAAGATTGGCAGTGGTTGACCGAAATAATGCATTTTGAATGCATCAAAAATAGATATAAAGCAATTCCATGTTTGCAAGCAGCTGTTGAAGTTGCATGGAGAGCTATGTTGAGCAGCACAGAAGAGTGCTGTTACTATAAACAGCTCTGATTGGAATTGAGAGAGGAGTTTAAAATCTGTAGAGCTGCTGTGAGTTCCTCTTTTTAAATTGCTGTGCGTGGTAGCTTTTTTTTTCATTGAGGAAAATTTATTTCAGCGTTTGTTTTCTAAACAAATGCTGCAACATCTAAAAATTAATTATTTTTTCAAAATTAAAAACCATATATAAGTATTTCTCAGTGTTATTTTCCAGTAGTAAATTCCCGGAACAAATTTTGAAAAAAAAAAATGCTATCTTGTACAAACTCAGAAACTATAAAAATAGAAATTCTAAGATGACTGTCTTATATGGGTTCACTCAAACATCAAGTATACAATTAGTTTACCAATGCCTTTGTGTTAAAACATAAACTTGGCAGTTTAGGTAAACTTCTTTTAAAATCTGAATGCTCCTGTCTAATTAGAATTAAAGGAATGGAATTAAGCAGCCTTTCAGAGCTGGCAGCTACTCTTTTTAGGACAACATTGACAGTAAAGAAAGAGTACCTTTGTTCTTTAATCATGTTCTTAAATAACCGCAGTAATCTTGCCTCCTTATTAGCTTAAATCCTATAAGATCCTTATTATCTGAAGCTAATTTATTTATATTTTAAATTTGAACAATACTGAAAGATGATGACCTGTTTTACTACAGTTTAACAAAGTATGTTTAAAAGTACTAATTGCACTTGAAAACTTTTAGTCACATAAAACAGTTTCATGAGTTTCCTTATAAAAGATCATGATCATCTCAATAAGCATCTCACAGGGCTTTGCAGAGTAATAACCTGAACATTTCCAATTACATATGCTTTTATCCTGGTAATCTATTAGTAGCCTGACCTCTTGTAAATATTAAACATAATTCCGTGGCAGCCATGATGATCAGTACTAATTTTCTTTTGGCTTTCTCCTAGAATTCTTTTAAAAGAGCAGCAGCCAAATTAATGTGATCGCTGAAAATAACTTTTTTTAGCTTTCTTTTTTAATACATAATGAGAAAGACATACATATAAAATCAGGATCTCAGTGGGTTTTTTTTAATTAGATATCAAATCTCAAAATCCTATTATAGATTCACTTTATTATTTCCTATAATATTTGCTTTTTTTAATTCCCATGGAACTTAAAGATATGAAACTACTTGATATGTACTGAATTTAGCTGTACTCAAGGCATGTCTCAGTGAAGTATTCTTTATTGTACTTGGCAAACAATATAGCAAACTTAGGAGTTTCAAAGGTGGCACTTAAGAGGTACTACTTTATCCCAAGTAAGGCTGTTTTCCCTGAGCATAGTCTTTCCTGGCATTGTGTTGTTGACCGCAGTGAGATTAAACTGGCTTTGTAAAACCCTTTCCACAGAGAATTGATGTCCTGCCCTGATTCTGTTGGAATGTTTTTATGCTACTTTTACTTGTTACTTTAGCACTTCCAAATTTTTCTTTCCTAGTATTGTAAATCTTGTACATCAAGAATCAGAACAGCAATTAAAACAGCGTGAATGAGTTTGAAGATACTGAACTCTATGTTAGTTACACTGAATATCAACCCTCTGCAATTTGACAGTCAAGTAGTTTGTCAAGTGTGATGTTACTGCCTTTACAGCCTAAATATTAACTGGAACCTTTCATTTTTGTTTTAGAAATATAAAGAGTGACCGAGTAATGCCGGAGGAAATAGCTTGTTATTATAAGCACTATGTCAAAGTCATGGGCCTCCAAAAGAATTTCAGAGACAATGTTTACATAACGTCCGTAGCCAGACTTTATCGAGGAACAGATGATGAAGACGGAAGTCAACTAAATGAAAATATTTCAACCCAACATTTGCAAATGGAAATGGAAGAGGGACAGAAGTCGCTGACTAAGAGAAACTGGGAAGTCAGAGGCTATCAGAGAGCGGCGGATGGTTCTCATGTGCCATTCTGCCTCTTTGCTGAGAACGTGGCCCTCGCGACTGGGACCTTTGATTCCCCCGGCCGACTACAGGTAGAGGGAGAGGACTTTCCTTTTGTGCTTCATTCCATGGCTGACTTTGGAGCTGCCATAAGCAAAGGCAAACTGCGCGGGAAGGCAGACCCTGTGTTGATCGTGGGAGCCGGGCTCACAGCGGCTGATGCAGTCCTGTGTGCCTACAACAACAACATCCCCGTGATCCACGTGTTTCGCAGAAGAGTTACTGATTCCAGTCTAATTTTCAAGCAGTTACCTAAAACGCTTTACCCCGAGTACCACAAAGTCTATCACATGATGTGCACTCAGTCACATTCTGTAGATTCCAGCCTGCATTCTGCTTACACCAGTTTCCCTGAACACAATGTGCTTTCCTTCAAGCCTGAAATGAAATGTGTTCTTCAGAGTGCCTCCGGACTGAAGAAAATTTTGAAGTTTTCTGTAGCCTTAGTTCTGATAGGGTCTCACCCAAATCTTTTCTTTCTGAAGGACCAAGGACATGGCATAGGGCATCACGCCAATCAGCCCATCACGTGCAAGGGGAACCCCGTTGAGATTGACCCGTACACTTACGAGTGCACTAAAGAAGCCAACCTCTTTGCTTTAGGTCCTCTGGTTGGAGACAATTTTGTACGATTTTTAAAAGGAGGGGCGTTGGGCATTACACGATGCTTGGCAATAAGGCAAAAGAAGAAACATGAACTGATTGAAAGCAGGGATGCAGGAGGTGATGGGGTACCATAGGGGAGACATTAGGAAATGTCGCGTATGGAATTACAGATGAGTCTAACAGTCTCACAATGGAAGTCATTAGCAGTCACATTTTTGTCGTGTACAAGTAACCTGCACTTGTATTGCTCAGTAAAGGATGCTGTTACTACAATGCTTCATCTTTTCAAAATACAGCAATTGGTCTGCTATTACAGCTGATCCCTACTGGACTGGAATAGCTCCCAGATAAACAGAAAATGAGACTAACTTGTAGTGACCTGCTTGTCATCTCTTGCTCAGCTAAAAGAGCAGAATTCCTCTGGGAAAAACAAGCCTGCCACCATGGCTTTGCATTTTAGTGTCAAATCCCACAAAATATTCCTAGCCTGAAATTCAGCTAACTTCTAAAAGCAGAAAGCTCTTGTAGCATAAAATGATTCTTGGTCCAAAAGCAATTTTAGAGCCTTCTCTTTGAAACAAGGATATTATTTATTTACGTAGTAACACAGTAATACTCTGAGCGCTTAGTGAAATGGCCTTTACTCTAAGGGAAGATTTCTGTAAGCAAAGGCATATTGTTCAACAGTTATAAATTACCCTACTGGAGAATTGGAATAAAAGAATAAGCCTTCCCCTTCGCTGCATGATTTGTCAGTCCATTAATGTTTTCTCAGTGGTTTGCCTGGAGCTGGGGCAGAACAGATAGATGCAACCTGAGAGGTGTTCCCCCGCAGTGGTGTATGTACCGTCTCAGAATACTGATTAACGCACACAATAAACTGCTGATGTAAGTGCTCTTATGACAGTGTCAGTATGTTGAGTATCTAATGTTCTACTGAAAAAAAAAAGTTGGAAAGTACGGAAAAAAAGTGTATGAGAAGTTTCCTCAGCGGGCAGTTCAGGAAGGCTGAAGGAGGTCACTTGACAGATGAACGATAGATACTCTCATTTTCCATTTGACTAAGCTTTGGTTATTTCTCTGTTTGTTTGTTTATGGAGCAGCATATAACATTAAAACTAGTCTGCAGTTTTTGATACTTGGGGATTATTCTCTGTAGTGAGGTAAGCAAGCACTGGTTAGAAAATGATTAGATTATGTTTTGAATGCTCCATGGCTGCATACTTGGTTTTCATTGATTCATTCCAAATGCTTTAATTCAGGCCCAGTGTGATAGAATAGATGTTATCCACTTAAATCCCCTCCCATGGGTGCTTTTGTGTATGTGTTGAAGAATGTCGTGTTAGATTAAGGTATTATATTTGCATGAGTAAAATCTCCGTATTAGAACTTGAGCAGATTAGAAAGAGGAAATTAGGTTTGGGCTTAGACTTTGTGAAACTGCTAGTGGGTCCCAGCTGTCTGACTTCATAGTTTGTTGAGATATCTTTATGCAATAAGTGTGTTTTCTGTGCACCTACCACGGGCCTCTACGCAAATCAGTAAGTTACCTGGGCTTGTGTGGACATAGAAGTCAGAGGTGATAAGCAAAAGGGTTAAAATGACATCGTTATCAGTGGAAGTCCAAAGCCTTCATTTCTTGGTCAACTATAACATGGTAAAAATGCTTGCAATAAATCCTAGTTTAGAACCAGCTTAATTGTGTAAAGATAAACATAAATGAGGTGATGTTTATATTAATTTCTGCATTGCCTACATGGTTTGGATTCAACCATGCATTGTCAAGACAACTAAGATGCTCATTTTTATAGTTAATGATATTTGAGGTTGTCTTAATTATGCTGAAGTCTAGACTTACGCCATCTCAGTGCAGGTATGAAGAAAATAATTTGCCTTTTTAAGCAGAAACAGTAAGTAACCTTAACCTATGACACACAAGAATTTTGAGTATAACAAAGGAGCATAAAAATTCATTGCCATTACTATGTTGGGAATACACCTGCACTGAGATGAAACTGCTGCATTTTGTGTCAGTACAAATGTGGGACCACAACATGTCATTGCAGTGTTGCAGCAGCCCCTTGGGTCACATCAAACATTTAAAAAGCCAACAAAGCAAAGGAAGAAATTTACTTAACACTTAAATTTGTAGCAGGGACTTCTTTTTGTCCAATTTGTTACAGTAGTTCTTCTGCAGCATTACTGCGCTTGAGGTTTAACTTCCTGCTACCCTTCTCCCCTTCTGCCTCTCTTGTCAGTAACTTTGTGAGATAAAATTTTGATGTGAGATCAATTAGCTGGACAGAACAGTTTTCCCAGTGTTTGTTGAGCTCACAGTATGAAAGTATATGTGTTTGTTTGGGGGTTTTTTTAAGTTAAGCTGTTGAAAGTTCTAGGAATTCTTAGCCATAAAGTTGCAACTGGATTTTCTCACTTGTAGGTTTCTCCTTTCTGAGGATCTATCTCAGAAATCTATCATCTAAGGTATTTTGAGAACAAAACGCTTTTATAAATTAATAATTCAGTTTCTTTAGGACAGCATTAGCTAAATTGTTATATAGTAGTTGCGCACTGGAAATATTTAATTTCTCAGGTTTAAAAAAATCAACTTTTGAATTTTCTTTAGGTTAATTTTGTTCTCTGGCAGAAACTGTTTCCCTCAGCCCATCTTTCATGAGAAAGATCTCAACGTAAGTCAGTTGGTAAGAAGTTTACATTCCAAAACAGTGCTTGCTACTGAAACTGTATTTCTCATATCCAAGCAGGAAGAATATATTTGTAAAGGAATTTTATTTTTATTTCTAGAAGCTGAAATAGTATTTTCTATATTAAGTATGAAATTGTGATTGCTAGAAAATCTAACATGTGAATAAGGTTCCACTACTCTCTATGGCTAACGTACTTAGTCCAACCCTTGTAAGCCAGTGATCATTAGTAATCAGCAAAACCAGGAAAAAAAAAAGTTTCATACTGTTAACTCTCCTATGCTTTTGAAGCAACTAGTTCTAAAGATTAAGCTCATATAATAAACATTTTTTTCTATCCATCTCTGGTCTGACAAGACTGGTGATTGGTAGGCATCAACCTACACTGCTTTCAGTAGGCTAAAATTCAGCTGAGACTCCCTCTGCAGATTTATACGCCAGCATAAAAAATAATATTTTTTATCTGTTCCCAAAATATTCTGTAAACGTGCTATCTTTAGGTCCTTTTTTAAACTAGAATAAACCAAAACTAGAGCCAAGGATCTTGAATAGAACTGGCACCGTTTTGGAGGACACGGTGAATGCTCTGGAGAGAGAGGACTAGTTCATTTGGATCTAGGTTGGATCCAGGACGAGGTTCCCCACGAACCCCGAGGCCTCCTGCTCCACGGCTGGACAGGTCTGTTACACCTGTCTGGACGTTTTCCGGGGTGGACACGCTGGTTTTGCCCATTTTTCTACAGATCTAGTTTCTGGTTGTGGAATTGCTGTTTTGAATGCGGTGAAGGTTTGTGCTTAGGGGTGAGTGCAGGATGCTCAGAGAGGCCCTGCCCGGAGCCAGAGCTATGGGCAAACCCACCTTCTGTGCCTGGTGCCTCGTGTCCCTGCGTCTGGTGACGTTCCCATGGGCCACGTGCTCTTCTGCAGACCACAGAGAAGTGAACACGACTTGAGAGGACACCTGAGCCGTGCCTGCCTCCCGGCTGTGAGCAAAACCTCCGCGCTGAGGGGATGGTGAACCTGAGCTCACCTGTGTGATGAAGGGCAGCGGGACTCGAACCCGGGCGGCTTCACCCGCAGGTCCAGCATTGTGGTTTGGAGCAGCCCTCTGAAGCAGAGGGCAGGGCGATGTGGAGAGGGGCCGTGGAGGGGAATGAAAACCTGCATGAGGGTTTGGGGCGGATGTGGTGCCGGGGCTTGAGGTGGTTCTGATAGCAGAACCCAAAGTAAAATGGTACCTAGGGGTTGCTAGAACAGCTGCCAAAACTGCTGGGGGAGGGCGGGGGGATATGAAAATGCTACCCAAGTGAGACCTGGGAATGTGGTGAGGGGGTCAGGAACACAGTGGGAGAGGAGCATGAGGAGCGGGAGGGAACATGTTGCCCTCTCTGCCTTAGATTTTAAAGAAATCAACCACAACGTGTTCAGACATGGTGAATTTGGGACTCCACACCAGCGGTCGAAGCTGACAATATATGGATTCAGAACATAAACCAAGAGAAGGGTGAGGTTTGGGGGGAGAGAAAACACTAAGATAAAGACGCGGTGAGCAGGAGGCCTGAGTGATCCTGTGGGTGAAGAGCGGGCGGGCAGCAAGGGCGGCGGGAAGGAGAGCAAGAGCCTAGGCCAGCGCCTGCCTCGCGCTGCAGCGGGAGGTAAACCTGGAATGGGGCACGTGGGGCAGCCAAACGGGCCTGGAGCCACCGAGGAAGCGGGGGACAGAGGAAGCCGAACCAGACACGAGCCCCTCGTTTTCAGTGTGGGGAAGGGGGTGCCCAGCCTTCCCACCACTGCTGCCCTGAGGAGAGGGGAGCAAGGACCCGATCCTGCGGGGCCGGAGCAGGAAAACTTCCACAGCGAAAAGGACCCAAAGCTCGTGCGTCTCCCCGTTAAAGGGCAGTGAAGAGGGCGCCCGGCCGAGGCGCGTGCGAGCCGAATGCGGTGCATTGTCATGGCGTGGATGCGGCCCCCGCGCGCCATGGAGGGGCGCGTGAAGCAGAGATGGTGCCGCCGCCTTCCCCCGCACGGGTACACAGGCAGGCGAGGAGGGATGAGGGAGATGAGTGAGTTCCTGTGCGGTAGTTTTAGGTAACAGGACGATTTTCTGCAAACTAACTCAGGGGCTCCAACGAGGCTCTCCTGCTCCCCCTTCCGCTCCCTGATCCACATGTTTGAGGAGCAGAGGGAGCTCAGGTAACTCCTGGTCCCTGTGCTGAGGAAGGCTCCTCTGCACCTTCCCTTGCCCAGGTTTTCAGTGCTGGGTAACAGATGCCATTTCCAAGGGGTTCCCTGCTTTCCCCATGCTGAAGTTCAAGTTACTCTTCATTTTCTCTTCAGGGCAATCTTTTCTTGTTTTCCCCAACGAGCCAATTTAAAGAGGGAAGGAAGGGACCTCTTTTAAGCCTAAAAACCCCACTAACCAAAACAAACACCTCCCCCCAGAAACAAGGCAAGTCTCTAGCAGTTTTTGCACAGGCATTTCCTACCAAAAGAGGAACAGAAGGTTAATTTTAGGACGCTAAACTTTCTACTTCCGTATTGAAAATAAGTAACAGCTATGGCGAATTATCAGTTGAAGAGGGGACTGGTTTGTGGTTGTCAACCTGAAGCATCCTTATTTTCGGTTTAAGATTCACTGAACGGCAACGAAAGGCACTTTGCTTAGCGAGGGCAGTCGAGGAGGCTGCGGCTTCGTCTCCCAAGGCAGGAGTTGTGCCCTGGCCTGGTCTTTCAGGGCATCTTTAACCATTGTCACCCAGAGCCAGATTACCAGGATCAGGCAATCAAACCCTTCCAACGACCTTCCACCTTCTACCTGGAGCGACGTTACAACTGAGAACTAGTTACAGGGTGTAAGACACGGCTCTATCAGAACTACCACCTACCTGTTCCTCACTGAGGGCACAAGAAACCACCTCAATAATGTAAATTTCTGATGGTTGCAGTTTCTAGGCTTCCCTTCAATATCTTTTATTCTTAAACAATTATTTTCAAACTCTACCCTAGTTTCAATATCTGCCATCTCACAAAACTGGTGGCTGGCCAGTAACTTAATGTCACCAACTTCAAAAGTGGGAAGAAATTTAAGCTCACTAAATGTTTTCTGTTTACTCAGACCCAAGTTTATTAAAATTTGGTGTAATTTACAAGTCTTCAAAAATCCCCACATCCAAACATCCCAGTGACATATTACACAAAAAAAAAATTAAAAAGAACTAAAAAAATTAAAAAGAAAAAAAGTCCAATACTAGTTTCTTCCCTCTCCCCACAAAATAACAGAACTAAAAGTAAACACTAGAAAGAAACAGTATGAAATGAAATCTTAAATACCTATGGTATTTTGCTGAAGTTTCCATTACTTTGAAGCAAGAATCTTAAGGCCTTGAAATGATGCCTAATCCATAATTACCAAACGGTGAAAAAAAAAGTGGTTTTTCCTCCTTTAATAAAAGCAAGACTTAAAAACAAGCCTTACAATAATATGTAGTTCAAATGGTCACGTATATGTATATATTACACACTGTAATCAGTAAACATATTTATAAAGCAGCAGAAAGCAGATTTTGCTAGAGAAGTACTGTAAATTGAGGTCACAATTTATCTTCTCCTTTTCACACTAGGATCATATCTGTAAGAAAAAGAAAATTTTTCATAAAGAAGCAAAATCTCATGATATTCAATGCTAAGAACATGATGTAATTAGTTTTACTACGCATTCACAATCAAGGACAATTAATTCACTGTGTATTCACAATTAAGGATTGGAGACTGCTCAGTTTTTTCCCAGACTGCACATCTTTGATTAACTACAGTAGCTGCCTTTGAGGGATGCAGAGGCTCAAATGTGTGCAATAAACTTAAAGCTAGACACGTAAAATCTACTTGATGGGTGCAAACTCCTCCAGCTTTCATTCTCAGCCCAAGTTCCTCATTCAAGAAAGTGAAGAGGGAATCAGTTGTGTACAGGACTTGGCCATGACTTGAGCAGAAAACCCTCCTGCTGCCTTCTGCTTTGTAAAACATTTCCTTGCCCTTTCTTCTCTATTACTTTTTAGTTACTTACATCTACTTTCTGGATACCTGCTATTTATCTGATTTACTAAAACATATTTATAGTTTGAATCTCTATTATTATCACTTGGTCTTCTCTATGTATTTGTGCATCACTGCTCCCAGTCCCTCCTCCTCCCAAGTCTTGGGTCATTTTTCAGAAAATCTGATGTGCTTTTGCATCACATATGAATACCTTACACACAACTGGACGAGAAGTTAGTTTCATTTCCACTAATTCGCATCTCGTTCGTAAATTTATTTATTTATTTTTTGCTTAGACGTGGAAATACCGTAGGTCTGAGCCAAATTACACCACCACCTAGCAAGATATGTATGAGAGGTCACTGCTGTTGCTGTGCTGCCCCTCTAGCAGAACAGACGCGCACACGGGGTGGGAGCAACGCTCCATCAACAAGGAAGCTCCAGTGCACGGCAGTTTCACAAATGGTTCTTGCAGGTTTTGACACGTGATACCATGTCTCTTTGACAGCGACTTTGACAAATGCATCCTTCTTCACCACACACCTTTTTCTATTGAAATGAACATTTTTGAACTCCCATGCATTTGGCCAACAGGCTAAAAGTCACAGAGTGGAGGCTTGTTTCTTCACATATGAAAAACTAAGGAAAGTCAAATCTTTTTCTAACCAAAACAAAATCTTCTATTCAGTCTGCTAACATTTGATGTTATTGCTAAAGCTTTGCTACAAATCAGTTCTATCATTTGAGAAAGTGTCCTGGACGCTATATCTTGCTTTTATGGATACAGAAGGGGTGGGGGGAAAGAGTCAGATGAGCAGAATGGAAAAGGGAATGGTACAGAGAACCCTGCCAGGAGGTACCCACAGCTTCAAGCCATGTGCAAGAGCCTAGAGACGCAGACAGTGGCAGTCCTCCACATCATCCTGTGCCCATCTCACCCATCAACCGTTGCCCTCATTAAATGAGCTCTCAATGACATTTTGCAGAAAGAACACCACCATGTGAGAAAGAAAACTGCACACTGTCTTCTCCTGAACAGGGAAGAGGAGCACAAAGATGCCATTACTGTGGTTGAACACACAGAGACAAAAGAGCTCGCTGTGAACAGGCAACGACGACCACAAAGGGCTGGTTTTGAGCATAATCCATCTGATTCGTGGCTTAACAGAAAGGGTGATACAGGCTTCCCCCTCCTCCTGCATCCCAGCATGTACCGAGTTAGCAGCAACTCAGGGTACAGCTCTTCTTTCCCACTCACCTTTCAAATGTTTCTGGGTTCCTCATCTTCTTAAATCCAATTTTCATGGCAAATTGCAACAACTAAACTAGCATTATGTCAAGGGGTATTACTCAGGATTCAGCACAAAATTTGGTTACAATCTGTTAAATACTGATCTGTGCATTTTAACATCTGAAACAAACTAGTTTTGAGGTAAAAAGCTTTTCTAAGCACAAACGTGTGTGATTTAAATGTCCACTGCTGTGTTTTGAAAGGCTAGAACTAATCAAAATATTTTGAACTATCTAAATTACTAGAATAGTACTATAAGGAAGCTACACATTTTTATAAATGTTTTCATAGTTGTCATATTTAAATGCTGTACTTTAGAGATAAAAACTTGATAAAGGGGCAACTTAATTAGTTTAAAACACTTTCTTAATCAGAGAATGGTTATAAATCATTAAAACAGGATTACAGTTGAAAAACTGGACAAGAAATTAACTGAATAGGATTATTCAGGATGAAAGAGAGATTAGGGAAAGTGGCATACAACTAAAGTGTGGGGTATTGAAAGGAAACTGCTGAACCAGACTATACTTTAGAGATGAGTAATGTAAAGATTTATGACAGAGCGATATCTCAAGGGGAACTTGGATCTAAAAAACACCACTCACACTCCTGTGACAGAAGTATCGACTAACAGCAGATTGAGAACTTTTAGTCTAGTTCTCTGACAAGAGAAAAACCAAACTGGCAAGCACAGCATTACGAGTAGAAAAAACGCCACCTTTCCCAAGTCTGAAGACTGGAAAGACAGTAAGGCATTCCAGGAGTTTCTAGTAAAGGAAATAGGATCTTTTTTTCTCTCTATTTTGTTGTATGTGGGTTTGAAAGCAGTTTAGGGAGGATAAAGGTAACACAGAGGATATATTGAGTGCTTTAAGATTTTTTTAAACCTTTGTTTGAAATTCTGGAAATGGGAGTCATTAGCTCAGAGACCTTAGCAGAAAAGAAAGCAGTGCTGCCAAAAATGTTGTCATGGAGCTATTTTTCTGCTACTTTAGCTCCCTCAAGTGACTCAGTAGAGGGACACAAGTGCCATGGCCAGCATGAAGCAAGCGTAAAACCCCAAAACTTTTTGCGGGGAGTTGAGATTAGAAGTTCAGGAAAATCACTGAGCTGAGACATCAAACCACTTCATCAGGCTCTGGCAAATACTGAGGTCAGATAACCCGGCCCTGGAGTCTTGCCCAGTTTATGTGAACAGTGACGCCTGTGCATATATGAGACAAGACACAGCAACGTTTTGAGAACATTCTCTCTAGAAAATGGAGCAAGTCCAAATGAAACTGGAATTTTAAGAAAAAAAAAAAGGCAAAAAAGGCACAAAAAAAAGGCATCTTCTTAAAGTCAGTTTGAATATATGCATGATGTGGAAATACAAGGATTCTATTACAAAACTGGAATTTATCCAAAGCTGTGATGTAAAATATACACTTCAAACTAAAACAAAGCTCTTACCTAAAGAGATCATCAGCAAGTGATTGTTCTCTTGCATGTCGATTCTGTTCCTATCAAAATAAGAATATTCAATATCTGATGTTAATGAGGAAACTAGTGAAGAACAATAGTCTGACAATACGCTAACAGCTTTCCCTCTAGAAATAACCATTTCCCCACCACCACTACTCCATTATCATGATGGAAAATATATTTCGTTACTCAAATTCAGTCACTTGTTTGTAGGTGGCCACCAATTCATTATACAATCTAATCTATCAGTTGCTAAACTGTGAGTTTTTATCAGAAATTTCTTTTCTTTCTTTTCTGTTTTTTCTTCTCCCCTAAGCATAATTCAGAAATGACCACAGGTTGCTGGAACCACTTGACAAGAGTCAAGTCCATCTTAGAGAAAGAAATCCTTACCTCCATTTCTTGCCTTAACCAGTCGTCCAGCTCTGAATTCTTTTTAGCACGGTGAGCAATCAAATCTGATCCTCCAATGATGTATGGAAGTTGTCCTGCCCCTGGATAAGCAACCTGTTCAACGATAATGGTTACAATTACAAAGCAAGGCAGCACCCTGCAAGTAAAAGATCTGTTTTAGTAAATTCAGAAAGTCTACTGAGATAGCATGGAAGTAAGTCTGTCTTTCTCTCTCTGATTACAATTCATCAGATAAGATACTTAGACAAGACTAAAGTGAAAAACATTTTCTTAAGCAAGTTAACTGCTTCCTTTTATCAAAGTAAAAAAAAAAAAAAAAAAACCTGACACGTTGCCTTTGCTGAATACATACTCTAGAATATTAAATGAAGCTCAAAAGCATTACAAATGATTTTATAAGAATAGGTTCTATTTTAACTCAGAATAGATGAGTAACTTTAAAAAGTTATAAAAATATTAAAGTTTATTCAAAGCTTAAAATATCAGCAGAAAGTGACAGCATCTTCTTAGCTTAAGAATTGCAATATCTGATGTTCTCTCATTTTTCTTCACTGAAATACATTTTAGTAATCTTATACCATACTGTGTTTCCCTTAATAAGAGTGATATTTTTTACACTATCAAAGGATTTTCTTAAAGTTAGTTCTAAGAGCCAAGCAAGTAATGATCTCATTTTCATGAACTGACAGTTTTTAGTGCTACTGAGAAACAGAGTGTAAACAGATTAAATTAGATAAATTAGTCTTGCATTTTATCTAATGCAAGACTGACTCAAACACTCCTCATAGGTCTCCTGCAAATCAAATGGTGAGTCTCTGGAGCCACAACCTGAAGTCATGAAATCTTTGAAAATATCTTTCTTTCACTCACCTAGAAAAACTTTCTTCCAAGTTTACTCTTATCTAGGCTTCTGTTTGCTTTTGTGGCAACTATTTTTACATCTGACAACATGTACAAAGAGGGGAGAATGTAGGGAGGAGGGGGGCAAACTCTTCTCAGTGGTGGCCAGTGATAGGAAAAGGGGTAATGAGTGCAAGTTGAAACACGGGCAGTTCCATGTCCATGTGAGGAAGAACTTCTTTCCTGTGAAGGTGACAGAGCCCTGGAACAGGCTGCCCAGAGAGGTTGTGGAGTCTCCTTCTCTGGAGATCTTCCACACCCGCCTGGATGCCCCGCTACGCCCTGTGCTCTGGATGTCCCTGCTGGAGCAGGGGGGGTTGGACTAGATGATCTCTAGAGGTCCCTTCCAACCTTAACTATTCTGTGATTATGTGGTTCTAGCTGACATTATGGCATTCATCACTTAAAACCAAAGTTATCCCAAATAAGAAACTTGGAATAAGACAGCACATCAGACAACCTAACACAAGGCAAGCTTTTATAGTTTTGATACTTTTCTAGTCAGTTAGCAAAATACTGGCTCAAAATATAACATGCTATTTAAATTGTCTTCCCCCCACATGGTTACTATCATTAAAACAAACAGAAAAACTTCTCAATTATCTTCTACAATATTAACACAATACTTTATAAAAATATGTAAAACAGTGTCACCTTGTGGCCATTTCAACATTCCAACTATGCACTAACCTTTTTGAATGTCTTGAAATTTTTCTGTCCCGCATAACTGCTGTTTGCAAAGAGGTGACTGTTTGGTCTTGCCCGGCTGACAACTAGTGACCTAAACTCAGTCAGCAGGAGTCTGCTAGGAAGATTGCTGGAGTCATCTTGAAGACTGTTGTGGTTCTTGTGTGGAAACAAAGAAAAGTTAAATTCTAACAATCTGTTGATAAAACAGGACTATTAAAACAAACGAACAAACAAAAAGACTCTGTAATAAATGAGGAACCTTGACATTGTGATTAACTAGGATTTTGCTTCAACATAAAGCTCCATGTAAAAAAGCCACATTTTACTTATCTAAGAGTTACTTGCCTCTTCCTTCCCTACACCCTGCCTCCTTACTTGGACCAATCCAATCACTGGACATCAGGATTGTTCATTTAACTGGAAACTCCATTTGACTCCAAGGTAGACAAGGCTGAACATCCTCAGCAAAATTCTAGACTAGAGATTTACAGCACTTTGGAAACCAGCACAGCATTTCCCCTTCTGTATTGCTCTCCCTACAACACCTATTCTGACTCTTCTTCACTGGCTTGTCTCTTCTTGTAAATTTTTCCATTTCAGTTTTTTTCCACCTTCACCTTTTCCTCCAACTGTCATTCCCAGCTACACGTCCCTCCTTTCTTCATCCTGGGTCATCTCACCTCTAACACACAGTCAGCTATTTGCTGTTAATGTGTGTAGGTTATACACCACCTCCCAGCACTCCATCTCTTCCATTTTAGCTGTGATCTCTTTATAGCAGGCAAGACAACACCATTCTTGTCTAGTCTTTAAGTAGTTACCAAACAAAAATACTAGTACCAATATTAACCATAATGAAGGGATAAAGAGATTACATTAGGTAGTTTCAGTCATTTAAACTATCCATAACAGATGGATCCGTACATGGATGTGGATGAACTACAGTTCTCTGCCTTAGTCAACTAAGAGGTTAGGCTGTCCTATTCAAATTTACAAAGGTTTATTTTAAGGAATACAATCACTAGATACTCCTTTATCTTGAAATAATATCCTCTAATAATCTGTTTTTATAATCAAAATTGAGAAGTGCTGACCAACATCTAAAAGACGTTTAAAGTTACAACTGAGATGCTCCTTACCAAGACTGGTAGCTCTTGCTTGTTATTAATTTTCTTTTCGGAAGTTAGAACTGATCCAAGTTCCTCTTCTTTCTGTATGACAAAATATTGTTAAAAAAAATCTGAAATTAAGTGCATCTGTGACTCCACAGTTACATAAAACAACTTTCTATTCCTTCTAATAAATTTTAAAATTTTCAACAGTAAAACAGTAACAAAACTGACTTCACTGTACTGTTAAAATCATATGTGTTTAGGTGTACTTCAGCATTTTTCTTTCCTACCAAAAATAGTTATTCACTTAAATGTTACCTTACACAGTTAGAAAAGTTCTGAAAAAGGCTAAAAAGGCCTCCAAATATAAATAGTAACATTTTAAATTTCATACGTGAAATGCACATATGTCCAAAAGAATATTTCTTAAATAGGAGAGGAAAGCATTCTGCAAGTGCCTTTCATCCCATAGTATAAAACCAAGTTGGTAATTCCTGCGGTTCCTCCCAGTGGTTGAAATGATCAGATCAGCTTTATCCACTCTGTAGATACTAACTTTCTAAATTACTAAAATTGTTTCACATCCAGATGACTTGCACCCATTTTGACTTGACAAGAAACATTCCATCTTTTTAGTTTGTTTGTTCAGTATTAAAAATACATTTTTTTTTCACAAAAGCTCATCAGGCTTTTTATATGTGCAGTTTACTGATACTCATTTTTAAGAGCTTCTTAAAATTCCTGTCCAAGGGAACTCAAATCATTTATGAGAGACTCCCAGAAATTCTCTGACTGGAAAGATGTCAGACACTCCTCTAGTATCCAACAGAAGAAGTGTCAAGCAAGCATAAAGTTACATAAGTAAAAAGTAATAGTATAGTTTTAAATTATTTTTAATTATTGGAACATGCAGCATTCTTAGCAAAGAGATACAGGGAAGGAAAAAAAAGAAGGTTACAAGCAGCTTTAATTATTTGCATCCTTCTAATGAAGCTGTAACTTCCAAAGGTCAGGCTGCTTCAGTAAATAACTTACTAGTATTTTACTCTCCTCTCTTGGTGTCACATTTACTTCTTCAGTTCTGCTTCCTCTGGCTTCCAGACATCTTTTTTTTCGCATATTGCTTTGGGAGTTCTGGCCATGACCTCCCATGTCATCTTTCCAGTCTAGGTCTCTGCTTCCAAACACAATTTCTAGTGTCTCTGTATCTTCAGACAAATCCTCCAACTCCTTTCTCTTCTTTGGAGCATGCTTTTCATTACTATCAGTTTTATCATTTGTGGGTTTACCAGTTTCCCTCTTTAGATCTGTGTCTTCCAGTGCAAAATCTCCTTTTTGGTCCAGAATGTTGTTTTTCTTTTGTTCTGCTTTGATGTTCCCTGCTGATGAAGCTGTGGGTTGAGTATGCTGGAAAATCGGTGACAAAGTTTCCTCCAATTTTGCCAGTTTAGGTACAGACATTTCTCCTTCTTCAGTTCTTTCCCTTAGTCAAGTGGAAATTAGAGAAGAAATGAATTTAAAAAAAAAATTCAATAGCAACACAATAGCTTCCTGAGGTTTTACTGATTATAATGCAAAATTTGAACAATCTGAACATAAATCATCTTGAATCAAAGATTTAAGATACTTCTCTTAAAAAAAAAAAACTTTTTAAAAAAATAAAGTGCAGCACCACTTTTTATTTCTACATTAGTCAAGGCTATTTTAACTCAAGAGCGTACATGAGTTTCTAGAAAAAGCACCAACACAACAGTGAGAAAAGTAACAGCAAGAACATATCAACATACCTCTTCCCTCTAGCTACCTGGAAGTAGTTTGTAATTGAGTTGGACTGCTTATGTGAGGCACTGTCTTTAGGTTTAGCCACTTCTGAAAATTTACACGGTGAGAGAGGATGGCTTTTTTGGCTAAATCCAGATGTTTTGTTCATTTTAGACATCAAGGTTCCCGTATTTACATTGCCACTTATACTAGGATTTTCCTTTACACTGGTTATATCCTGGAAAGCCATTTTTCCTTTTCTGTCAGTCTGGGGAGTTTTCACTGTCTCCATCCTGTATTAGAGAGGAGGAAAGAAGGGGGAAAAAAATCAAACTTAAACTTAAAAAGTTAACACAGATTTACAGTAGCATTTTTTTTGAAGCTGTATCTGTACTTACAGCATACTTATAAACAATGTAAGTCTACTAAGAATATCAATTATAAAATCTACTGTGATAATTACTGTAATAATCATTAAATGGCTTGAAAGGTTTGAAAGTTAGATATGCAGTATCTACTCTGACTGAAAGACTCAGATGACCTGTCTGATATTTTTAGATACCTACTCAAAATCTACTCTATCTCCAATCAAGAATTAGTTCATTGTAGACAAATTACTGTGATTTCAGACCCTGTATGTCATTCCCCATGGTGATCATATAGCTTCTCTGCCATCCATTTCACTTTATTTGCAAGCATTAGCTTAGAAATTATTTCTGTTCATGCTTACCATGCCGGCTCTTCCAGCTGTGTATCAGCTACATATACTGTGCTATCCACAGTTGCTGGCACTATACTTTCATCCACAGCCAAACTCTGGGAAATGGCTGGGCCTAAGACAGCTGATGCAGAAGCAGCTTTAGATGAAGCTACAAGACCAACAAAAGAAAAAAAAAGTTAAAATATTATCATCCATTTTGTTTCTCCATTCTGTTTTTCCTGGTATGCATTATCGCGTTACCACCACTGGTAACTGAACAAGTGAAATTTTAATGAAGTGGACTTCAAGCAATTTATTTCTTAATCATGCAGATACAGTCACCAAAATCAAAGAGAAAAGGTTCTAAATGAGAGGATTCTGGGATTTGTTTTTAATTAAAAATGCACTAAACTAAGTTATGAAATTTTACTGATTTAAAAATGAAGGATTGATGGAATTTATATAGTAGTATGGACTTAATTACAGAAAAAAAAAGAATCTGCAAAGCAGAGCACAAGATCCAGCAGTCTGCATTTAGTGTTTCATGGCAATCTCTAATATGTGGCAGTTATAACTGGGATTATTCCTAATAGTACAGAATCACCATTCCGTATTTTAAGGAAAATAAAAAAAAAGGAAGAGAGAGATAGAGATTTAGAATAAGATGCCCTCTACAGCCATGTTGCTCACAATCACCACAGTGACGAAATGCCTTAAAGCATTTTTTTGCTGCTTTCTGCTTAGCCAGTTGCACCATTGCTCTGTAGAGCAGGAAGAGACTGTACATCTTTGAAACTGTGTTTACACTTCTCCTGGCCTTCATGCAATCATGTCGTCTTTACATCAAGAGATACTGACACTATTTTCACGCTTGCCTCACCATGTTTCTAGATACGTATTTTTTAATTGCCATTCATCTCTCGACCACATACGTTTTTCCTATAACTAATTCTGAGAGTTTCTATGATGATTTAATTATCTTTATAAACCATTATTTATATGTTTCTAGGATTTTTTTTCTTATTTGCTAATACTGTACACTGAATGAACTACAGACCCTCTTAGGTTTCCTTGCTGGGCTCCTACCTCTTGCATTTCAGTGTATTTTATTGCAAGGCATTTAAAGAACATTTAAGACTTGCACAAATTTTTCATATGGTGTCATTCTGTTTTAGTGGTCTTGTTTAAGAAACAAAACAAAAACAAAAAGTCACAAAAGAAGAAAGCAAAGAACTGCACAGTTGCAGAAGTACTGCCTCTTCCATGTTGTTAGCTTTATAGCTGTCTTCTTCCAGTTACCTTGGTCCCCAGGCTGCTTTCGAGGGTTGCAGTACCTTTCTGTGGACATGAAGATAACTGCCAATCCGATTTCTGCCTCAGGAATAGCCCTCAGATCCTTGCTATCAACAAACAAATAATATTAAGACAAAACATTGAAACAAATGCTTCTTAGTAGAAATTCAAAGATGAAGTAGCAAATGAGCACAAACAGGGCATAGTACAAATGCACCACTCCATCTCCATGCAGAAACACCAGTCTACACTACAACTTCCCATAACATGGTAAGACAGCCTAATTATCCACCAACATACTCGTGGTCCACAAGTACAAACTTGCATATTTCATGCTGCTGCAGCTGCTGCCTAGTCCCAGTAATGTGGCAGATGCATCATTCTCTGCTTGATCTCAGAACCGGGCAGTCAACCACCTATGTGTTCCATTAATTCAAAATTATACCTGACTACAGCAGTGACGTGAAAGACTCAATTATTTCTGGTGAGACAGACTCCAAAACAAGCAATGCTCTTTGCACTGCAGCCAAGAGAATAGCGTAAGCACTGTGGGGTTTTCCCCCTCTATCAGGAAATTCCAGGAAACCAGATAGTGTTACCTACTAGGTTTACAGAGCTGGGTTTTGATTTCTTTCGCAATATATTATTATACCTGGCCATATTTTTAAGATGCCTGTTCCCTCATTCAAAAACCAGCACAGAAAATTTCATTCCCATTTCAGAATATATTCATTTTAAACTTATCTTAATAATAATAATAAAAAACATGAAACAGTCAAATCCTTTCTTCCTTGTTCAAAAAATTACTACATTATGTAAGTCCTTAAAGGAATGATTAGCATGCTTTCTTTCTAGGTATCCTACACTGTAAGAATGCAAACACCATGACTAATAATGACAAAAAATCTGAAGATACCCTACTGCAGTAAAATAGAGTAATTCTTCACCTATGCAGAAAGGTCAGAATGGAATCAGTCCATTTTTTTTCAGACTCAGATACTGGGATCTGCGAGTTTGTCAGACCAACATCAACAACACAAACTTCAGGATCAACCAGGAGAGAAGTTTCTTTTCTTTCTTCTGTCATCAATTTTGCTTTTCCTCCTCCCAGAATAACTGCTGGACTCAGTTTCTTGTGCTAAAGAGAATGCAAAAATATAAATAAAATGTAAAAAGACAAATCTATGGAAAAATTTATATCCTGATGTCCTGAATGAGTTAGAGTCCACAGATTACAACACTTCTGCAATTGAAAGCCCTATTACCTGCTTGGCAGTTAGAAAAAGGAAAGTTTTTCCACTGAATATTTTTTTCCTTTCATGATGCTCAGACAGATCCAGTTTTTCAGTGCCAATGGATGGTTCATCAACTGGGGGATAAAAGCTGCAGAAAGAGAAAATCAGAGTTATGAAATTCAGATTTAGACACCAATACTGACTAATACTCCCTTCCATTTAATGGAAGACTTTACAAGTAAAATAACATACTCGTTTCCATTAAAATTATTTATATAAATATCTTTCAAGAGGTTGAAAAAGGCAATAGAGTCTCCCATTCCTCAATATCTTAGCTAAGGCCAAATTTTCTACTTGATCGGCTAAAAAGCACAACACTCTAAGGAAAGTCTTCAGCTTATTTACTTTAAGCAACTATGTTACATTCACAAATGAGACTGCAGTCTCATTTTGCCCCTATTCTAGCTAATAGCCATCTCCAAACAAAAACAGTTCCTCTGAAAACAATTCTTCTGTTCTTCCGGTGGAGACTGCCTTCTCTGTTAGAGATACATTTCAAACCTGTCTTTCTGTATTTTGGCAACAATCTTCAGATGATTCCTCAACCAATATTTAGATGATTCCTCAACCAATATTTATTTTCCTCTGAACTCTCATCCAGGCCTGATTTAAGCTCCAAAGGGACAATCTCTTCCCATCCCATGATTCTGAAACTCTCCTATTCTCCCCAAGAGCTCTGAATACAGCAACACCACCAAAAGGAGTGCTCAATTCCTTTGAGGGTCGTAATAGTTAAGAAAAATGTTAGAGAAACATACCTATCAAATTCTATTTTAGGGGGTACTCAACAGCTGAATTATGCTGTCTGCTCTCAGGATTTCAATAATTAACAAGTAGACAGGGCACACCCCATTTTTAGGGGTCTAAGCAGTGTAAACAGACAGTAACAGCAGCCTCACAGGAAGGTACCACCAAGACAAGTTTATCTCAGATCACACAAACTGTGGTTGGCTTTCAATGGCTGGCTTTCAATGGCTGGTACATTAACAAACAATCTGGTATAACTAATGCTCAGGCAGGAACTCCCCATAGTTTCTTGTTAGTTTTCTCAGATGCTTTCAAAAACAATGCAGAAGTTTAAATAGAAGAGAAAAATGCAATTTACCAAGTTTCTGCCTTTCTTTTCTAACATGGAAAACAAATGAGCTTTAAAGATGAAAAACTCTCGAGATGACCAGTTTAATGCATTGAATAAGCCTTTGCAATTGTAAAATAGCATCTAGAAACTAAAAAAAAATGCTTGTTACCACTTGCTCCAGACTGGCACCCGTATTGTTCCAAGAAGGCACTCTTATGTGCTGTGAAATATATTTCACACCTAATAAATAGCTAGAGGTTTCCTGAATGCTCTATAGCACTGTTCCCTTTACCTTGGGGTAAACCTTCATTCCACCAACCTTACAGATCTGGTATCCACCTGATTAAAATAGTTCATCCAGAAAAGTCCTAATGTGTTTAATGCATGTCAAATAACCTGACTTCACAAATTATTCTCCCTGTTAACTAAGATAAGGGCTCAACATCTGTTATTTTCCAAACAACACCTGTTATTTTCCAAATGCCAAGTACTTTTTCAACTTGCCTTCACTGTCTTATTTCTTTAATGTCTTTGAAAGCATAAAAATAGAAATGATTAAAGAACAAGTACCTATGGAATTTACTTTTTTAAAGGAATATATGATGAGAATTTCTTACCTTCATAAATTATGTGTTCATACAAAAAAAAGTAGAGAGTCTCCTTCTTCATGATAAAAATGGTTGAATTAAGGGCTCAGGTCAAAACTCTCTCATAGAATAACAGGATTATTTAGACTTGTCTACATGGAAAAAGTGACCAGAAGGGCTATTCTGCAATATTTCTTTATTTCAACATAAGAATTACCCTTTTATGTTAACTTAATCCCTAAAACAGTATTATATAAAATATGTTTTCATATTGAAATAAGCTTTTCTTTTATAAAAATTTCTTTCATAAAACTGATTTTAATGTATCTGCTCTCAAACAAGTATAAAGGTCATTTCAAACATATTACCACATAGATTGCTAGAGCAACCTCTGACAACAAATTCCAATGCAGAAGTAGTAACATTTCTATATGTATAATAAATATCAAAAGTCAACATATATATGTATGAGAGAAAAGGAGAGAGAGGTAGATGTTTATAAATATATACTCTAGAGATGAAAGCAAAAAGATCTTCAGAATTTAAATTTTGTTTCATATTAAGCATTCCTCTGCAACTAAAATTACTGTACTTCACATTGTTTGTTAAAGTTGAACAAATAAATGTATACTTATTTGGTAATTTAATTACCATAAATTTAATTCTGTGACAGTGAAAATATGATACTTACCTTTCAGGAGCTGGCAAATGTTGTCTGGACTGTATAGCTTTGGTTAATTCAACAAAAAACTCTGGTTTTATAATCGGTCGACCACAAATCAAAGCACATATAGTCTGAAAAGATGGAAAATAAATTTACTGCATTGAAAAGCTCATCTAGAATATGTTTCAACTGACATTAGCTGTATAAGATCTCAAACGTGGAAAATGCTGCACAAATGAATAAAACTTTGACTTTGCTGTTGAGAAGTGGGTTAATTTTGCCTTTTTTTTTTGTATTTATTGTATGCTGATTTCTGCACGCCTGCAGATGAGGGTCTCTCATCCCGATTTCTGTGTGGGTGCCTGGAAGGCATGGCGAGCACAGGAGGTGCGGCACAAGCACAGTGGGAAACGATCCACCCCTTCTGACAAAGCCCTCAGTTCTCATGCTCAGGGACTCTGGAACTGAACTGTGCAGACACTTAGTAGAATATAAGGACAGACTCGCTAACAAAAAAAAAATGAGGATCAGCTTTTTTTGGTTATTATTGACAGGTTATTGTACAATACAGCAACATTGTGCGGGGAGGAAAGGCAAAGTTTTGAGAATGTAAATTTCATTTCTTTTAGTAAGTCTTCAAACAAAATTTCTTCTCCTTTTCAGTTTTAGCTGATTTAAGAATGACATTTTGATTTGAAACAGAGATGTATGTTTATCTTTCTCCATTGCCTGCCTACTCTCTCTTATTTAAAGCTTTATTCATCTTCTCTTCAACCTTTCATCAACATCCACCTCTTTCTAAACTTGAGGGGAAAAAAAAGAATACTATTTTATTGCTTTGCAAAGGAAAAAATTGTCCAGTAAAGTCAAATGCATCTTTCCCAGAGTCTTGAGCAGGCCTAGAACATAACCATTCCCATTTGCAGAGAAACTACAAAGCAACTCCATCAATATTCAGAAGCTCAACATACCTTAACGGTAACTTTTACTGACACCATAACAAGATGAGTACACTCAGTGGTCCATTCGTTGACTACAAGGCCTCCCAGCTGTTGGATGGCTTCATTCAGAGCAGTTTTTCCAGCCATGTCTAAACATGAGGAGCAGACAACTAGAGACTCATATTCTACTCTGCAAGTTAAAAACATAAGAGAATTATCTTTATAGTTTCAATGAAGAATTGAGAAGAGAGATGACTTAGCTATATTTGTCTCACAACAACCTCATACATCTTACATGGATCAAGGATACAAGAATCAGGATTTAAAGTTAACTGAGGAATTCAAATATTGTTTTTTATTCAGAAAAAAATAAATAGCATTTTGATTTGATGCCTAAAATGTTTCTGAGGCTACTCAAATGCTCTGCTCCCAAGAAAGTGGCAGACCTCTCATGGCATGAGTGCGTCCAGAGCTCTGCAAGGCCGCTTTTTGTTTTTGTTATTTTTTCCCCAAAGGTGTGCTTCTAGAGGCAAAAAGTATGTTTAACAGAAGAGTTTGTAGAATAAATGAATTGATACTTAAGAAACAGAAGTTTCATAAAATTCAAGTAATTTTTGATGGCCTTTACTCTTGACCATATGGCTATTTACATTTGCAGATGTAAATGGTATTCCACACGGAATTACAGCATACCAGGGTCCAAGATTTGGTTTGCCTCAGTCGTTAAAGCAAAAAGAGATTAAAATAATCATTCAGGTGCAAAACTCACAATGTATTTGGTTTTGTGACGTGAGTTCCTATACATTTCAGGAATATTTATCTAAAATATCCAAAGCAAACTATTGTAAAAAGTGTTGGGAAAAAAAAAGCTGTTTTACCATTAAATAATAGAAGCAGCAATAGAGTAGTTGGATTTTAAGAAAAAAGGGCCAGATTCAGGTTGCTCTAATACATATTTTAGAGGACTTTAGTAAATATTTTCTTTATCTGCCACTATATATATTTGCTCTGCTGCTATACATTTACTGCCATTTACTCATTTGCACATCAAATCTGAAAATGGATGGTAAGTTTTGTTCATTAAAAAGGAAGCAGGCATATGTCACAGTAACAGCATCTGATGGCTAAAGAATCCTCCAGTGATTTTCTTTTCTCATTACACTATCAACAGCTACAAAGAGCTCAACAGAACTCTCTTCTCCTCTAAACTTCCCTCTCTTCAGAATATAAATAAATAATACTTTTTTTATATCCTTTGCTTTCTAAAAACTTGCAATTCACATTTTTTATTGTTTTATCTTCTTGTAACATTACATAATGTGCTAAAATATTCCTATTGAAAGCTGCAATCATCTAACTGGTAATTTACTATCAATGTAACTAGTTCTTACCTAAACTTGCTCTCAAAGACTCCAAAATTGACTCTGTCACCAGACTGCAAAGTCCTTGAAGTGCCATCTAGCTTTGTTCCATTAACAAAGGTACCATATTTGGAGGTATCTTTTATTGTTAATAGAGGGCCTGAGAAAGACTGGCTCTGAAAACAAGCATAAGCAAGCCTTGTTAGATAACTAGAAACAAGCTTCTGTTATCAGATAAAATAAAACAGTAGATATGTAGGAAAAATCCTGTAAGATACTATCCTAAGTAAAGATTCTGGCAAATGATGCTGCTGTACATCTTCTTTTTTTTCCTATTGCAAAGCAGGGAAGGAAAACATACACATTTCTAGCTTCAGATCTTTAATAATTCTTACATCCTATATTTTGGAGGTTTTGTAAGGCCTCAGAGCCTCTGCAACCACAATCTAGCAGGGCTCCAAAATTTATTTTTGATGTTTTTACCTGCTGCTTAGTCCTGGCACAGATGCCCGAGTCACATGGCACCTATGGCCTCTAATAAGGGATACCCTGTTTCCTCCTATAAGCAGTGCTGGTCTTCTGCAAGCTGCAGAGCCCAGTGAGGCCAGCACTTCTTGATAGCAGGTTAGATACGGTCATGGTCAGATGTCAGTTCATAAGCAGCGAAGACAGTCAGCTTGCTTTTAGGAAATTCCGCTACAGTTATTCACTACATTAATAACATAGACAAATACATTTTAAATATTTTCTTTCAAAGATTATGCATTGTTACAAAAGTGAAACTCCCACTGAGTGGTTTTAACTGCCAGGAAAAATCAGAATATGTAAGTCATATCAAGATGGTGCTTGCTGAGCCTTCTTGGGAAAAAAGTATTTCCACAATTCTCTAAGCAAATATTCAATTACTGATGTGTAGCCAAACATCACCTCAAGTATCATGATGGAAAGATGACAACTGGAACACCTTCCAGAACCAAGACCTAAAGCTTGTCTAAACAGGGAAATTTAGTTGTGTAACTTTTCTGACATTAATCTCTTAGTGCAAACTCTTATGGATCTTCACTTGGGGATAGAAGGAAGGCCCAAATGGGACCCCAAGTGGAACTATGGCACTCAATTTCTCAACACAAGCTGCAAGCTGGAGAAGAATTCAAGATTAAGGAAAAACAGGTGATCAGTGTTTTCTTTCCAGTCATAAGAAATACACCAGCGAAGCTGACATGAAACTCTACAGTCACAGCAGGGTCAGTTACACACAGGGTATATTGGAAACATTGTAAAATGCTGGCTACTTACCAGGGTGGTCTCAGGACGACTTACTGTCAGCACAGCGTGACTCCGGCTGATTGACTGATCATCCTGTATCAAAATGGCACAGTTCTTGCGCCCCACCACATACTCTGTGCCAGCCAGAAGCCGATAGGGCTCTCCTGAAGAGAGGCAAAACATGAGAAAAACAGCTCACTTCACTGAAAACAGCGCAAAGCTCTCAGGAAAACCTTAAGAAGTTTGATCGAAGTGTTGAACTTTGTATCTTAAGATTTTATTACTTTCTGAGTATCAGCTCTGCGCACAAAGCAGACCAGCGGGCTCGGTGCGCTGGGCGGGCTGACACGCCGCTGCTGCCGGCGCAGGGGGCCGGGGACCGCAGTACCGGAGCACAGAGCGCGGCGGAGCAGCGGGAACCGCCGCTCCTCGGGCAGCCTCTCCCCAAACCGAGACTCGATTGAGCACCGCAGTACCGGAGCACAGAGCGCGGCGGAGCAGCGGGAACCGCCGCTATTCGGCCAGCCTCTCCCCAAACTGCCACCCGGCGCCACCCCTGGCGCGGCGGCAGCCACGGCAGTGCTCGGCGCAAGCGCAGGGAGCGTCCCCGCCGCGGCCTCGCCGCGCTCTCTCACCTGCTCCCGCGGCCGGCACCAGCTTCCACATGCCGGCGGCGGCTGCCAGGTCGCCCCGCGCCGCCGCCGCCCGCGGGGCAGGGAGCAGCTCTCCTTCCCCCCGCCGCTTCCCACCCGGGCCGCCGCGCCGGCGCTCCGGCACCGTCGGCCTCGTGCGCATGCGCGCTGCCCCTCCCGGGGCGGGTGCTGCCGCCGCAGCTCCGCCCTCCGCGCGGGGCGGGGCTCAAAGCGGCGCCGTTAAATTCCGGCAGCCGGCACACGGCCGTTAGTGCCGCGTGGCCCTTCCGCCTTCCATGTGGCTTCCCCGGGGCGACCTCTGCGTTCACCGCGTGTCCTTGCCTGGGCGGCGGCGGCAGCAGCGGGGCGTGCGGTGTCCGCGTGCCCGCGGCGGGATCTGGGTGGAAGGTGACGGGGAAATGCCTTCCCTCTCCCTCGTGGGCTTGCGTGTGAACCAAGGAATGCTGGTGGCATTCCTTGCAGAGCAGCAGCTGCTGCTTGCAAGGGCGCTCATGAGTGTCCGCACTGGCTTGTAAGCCTCAAAGCTGAGGTGGCAGGGCAGAATTCAGGATAAAATATCTTTAAAAATATTTATAATATATATAAAGTTAAGTGTATGGATTCTGGTATGCTTGTTAGTTCTTAGGCCATAAAAGATTATTGAAGCACTTGGAGCAGAGCGCTGCTAGTAAAGATGTTTTCAGATCTTGCCATTCTATGGGTTACTGGGTTTAATCGCTGTTCCAGCCCGTGACGTGTTTACACACCTGCAGTTCCTGGGCTTATCCTGTGAGATGTTTCCCAATGCAGACCTCCTCTCCTGATCTCCTTTAAACCAGAGACTTGATGCTGTAATAGTTCAACTGACCCATAAATCCTTTCCAAATTGAAGCAAGAATGGTAAAGCAGAGTAAATTTCATTTCCTTTTAAAATTAAGGCAATCCTCATTTATGTTTTATTTTTGTCATGGAAGCTAGGCCAATGTTACTACTAGTATTTAAGTATTACATTTTTAAAAATGTCTGATTCTTAGTCTTTGAGACTACTTTCCTATTACTATGCAAAAATAACAGGTCTGGGAGAAATTGAAATTCAGTGGCCAAAGACACTGGAAAGCACCTGAAATTCTGTTGGAATTTTTTTTTTACTTATTTTATAATACAACAGTTCTCTCGGGCCTATTCTCATGTTTCTGTACATTAAAAATCTGCCATTGTAACTTTCTTCCTCTTATTTGATAGCTTCATTACAGTGAAGTTTTTTAAATGTAGGAATTATTTTATGACATCTCTTGAATAATGTCTGCTCCCTGTCTGCCTTTGTTCAGGGTGCTTTTTTTTTTTTTCTTTCTCTCTTATTCAGAACTTACAACAGCTCTGTAACACCCACCAGACTTTTAAAAGATTACTGTAGTGATACTGTGGTGACTGCTACTTAATGCTGTGGTACTACTGCTTCTTTGGCCACTGTACGGTGTGTAAGGCTAATAACTAAGTGCTGCAAAATCTGCCAACATTCAGTGGCGGTCTATATGCCCGGCAGGGGTGATTGAAGGTCTTGTCATCTCAAAATAGTCCCTGCACGTCTTTCACAGACCGCTTGGGCCTTTCCTGAAGGCCCTGCACGCTGTTTAACTTGAGGCAGAGGGAAGGGGGGCCCTGCCGCTCGGCCTGGTTTCACTGTTTGGCCACAGCTTGCCCCGAGCCTCCTCCCGCACCGGCCGGGAGGCGGCGGGGCTGATCCCGAGGCGGGAGCCGGTGGCCCCGGCAGCACCCGCCTGGCGCGTGCCCAGGTCGCGGCGCGCATGCAGTGGGACCGGGACGCAACAAGGAGGCCGCAGGCGGCTCCGCGCGACCGTCTCCGCGGGGCCAGCGGACCGTGCCCAGCGCCGCTCAGCGCCCCTCGCCCTCGCGGCGGCGACCGCGAACGGGACTGTCCGTCTCGGGGCTGCTCCGGTCCCGGCCCCGGTGCGGTACCGCCTCGCAGCGCCGCTCCGCCCCTGGCTCCCGGCAGCGAAGATGGCGGCGGCGCGGCTGGCGCGAGTGGGCGGGCGCGGCGCCCCCGGCCTCTGCGGCGCGCGGCGGGTAAGGCGAGCGCGGAGCGGCACCGGGACCAGGCCCAGGCCCCGGCCCCGGCGGAGCTCAGGTCACCGCTGGAGCTCGGGTCCCGGCCGGCGACGGCCGCGGGTCTGGAAAACTGCCTCAAACCGTGAGAGTCCCCCCGTGTCCCGGCCTCGCACGGGGAGGGTGCCGCGATCTGCTGGCGCTCCCGAGTGCGCTTTATTGCTATTGTTTATTGTTTTAACCCTTATACAGCCACTTGGTGGCAGAGCTGATCAAATAGGGTTCTGCCGCTTCAGAAAAATGTTGTGATGCACTTTGGACTCTTCATTTTGAGCTGCTTGTGTGTCTTTAAAACCTATTTATTTATTTATTGACTCTGTTGCAAGACGCTGAGGGGTGCCAGCTCCAGAAAGCGTGCCTGAATTGCTTGTTGAATCCTTGCTTTAGCGTCTTGATTTTAGAGAGTTCCTGCAACTCTCCCGTTTTCTTACTTTTTTGTCTAATCATATCATTGAAACACAAGTGGTTATAGAGAAATGTAATTCCGCAGTTGTGGATTTCTTTTCCCTGTATTACTTGCTTGTATGTGTATTACTGCATGCAAAAATGTGCCTGCAGTTCCTTGGGTTGGCTGTAGGCACTAGGAAATCCCTATCTATGCACATTGTAACATGTGACAATTATGATTATTCAGCCAGTGCTAAAAACAATCTGTTAATTTCAGTGTTGAAAAGAGGATTTAATAAGCAAAAAGCTTGTATTGTTTCAGATGTCTTTGAAATATGAGAGATTCTCTTTTCGTTGTTGGAATATTTTTACTTAGATCGCTTGTTGTAATTATTTATTTCTTAAAGCACGAGGCATGGCTTTTTGCTGAGATTAGTTTCATAAGAGCTAATTTTCTGTAAATAATATTTTTGCTAGAACAGAGCATAATGCTAATACTAAACCTTGCCCAGATTTGCCAGGAAGACTGCTGTTTATCACCCCAGCTAGTGACTGGGGAAAGCTCTTATGGAGTTTAATTCTACTCCGTTCAAACCAGTAAAGGAGAATCTGCTGTGGACTATAATAGCACAGGATCAAAGCCTTGAAGCCACTACTGAAGCTTCTGAGTCTGTGAAGATGTATATATACATGTAATTTCATACTCCTGTGAGTTTAGTAGGATGGTTCTTATTCCCCAGTGCCACACATTTATGATCCTAATATCCAAATATGACTTTCAGGTGTGAAGTGAATTCATATTTCATGTGAATGATGGTTTCATGTTAAAGAATTTCCACACGCGTAAGCAAAAGTGATAGTAATAACATTCAGCATAGAGAAGAATACCATGACAGGATTTTTTTTTCAGTACTTTTTTTAAATTGGAAATAGAAGAGTCTAAAATGACTCTGGTGCTTCGTTAGTATTATAGGAAAGTCTTTATGCTTTAGCGTTACATGATGTTGCTGACTTCACATAGTTTTTTTAACAGTAGGAAAGCTGTTCTAGTTGCTACTCAGATTTTCTTATGGCAGTGGGGATACAGCATCTTCTATGCAGAAATGAGAATTTGTATACACAAGTGAAAACTTAATTTATTTTATTTTTCAGTTTTTCAGCCGTGGGACAAATGTGTTGCACCAGGAGATCAGCGCACCCCAAGCTGTGTTCTTTTCACCTGTCCAAAAAATGATGCTACCACCCAATACCTTCCAAGGGAAATTGGCTTTTATAACTGGGGGAGGTACTGGGCTTGGCAAAGGGATGACAACAGCCCTCTCCAGTTTGGGTGCCACGTGTGTTATAGCCAGCCGGTAAACACAAACAAACTTGTTTTAGAGCATTAATTTAGTAATGAATGCTGAATTGATGTATCTGCCCAGTTTTACCAAATAAGGTAAAAGCTTACAAAGAATAATAGAAAATAATACCTTCTATTTATTTTGGGAAACTTTAAATTACAATATTACATTGTAAATACAAAAACATGTTGATATATCTACAGATATCTAACTCTTGAACAGTCTGTTGCAGTTAGATCTGCTGTGGAGCCAGCAACAGGAAGAAACAAACAGAAAAATCTGTGAAATGTGATATTAAAACAAACAACCCAAAAAGTTAAAAATTAAATTCCACAAAAGTGTAAAAGAGCACAAAATTGAAATTGATTTTGTTAATCATTCCAAGTATATTTTTTCACGTAATGACTATACAGTAGATTTTAACTTGTAGAAATAACTAGAATCATAGAATCGTTAAGGTTGGAAGGGACTTCTAAAGATCCTCTACTCAGCCCTGGTGAGGCCGCACCTCGAGTACTGTGTGCAGGTCTGGGCTCCCCAGTGCAGGAGGGACGTGGAGCTGCTAGAGAGAGTCCAGCGCAGGGCCACAAAGATGATTAGAGGCCTGGAACATCTGCCCTATGAGCAAAGGCTGAGAGAGCTGCGCCTCTTCAGCCTGGAGAAGACTGAGAGGGGACCTGATTAATGTATATAAATACTCAAGACAGGGAGTGAGGAGGATGGGGCTGGCCTCTTCTCAGTGGCGGCCAGTGATAGAACTAGAGGAAACGGCCACAAATTGAGGCACCAAAAGTTCCACAGGAACTTGAGAAAGAACTTATTAACAGTGAGGGTGCCAGAGCACTGGAACAGGCTGCCCAGAGAGGTGGTGGAGTCTCCTTCTCTGGAGATCTTTTAAACCCGCCTGGACACCACCCTGTGCCACATGCTCTAGGGGACCCTGCGTGTGCAGGGGGGTAGGACTAGATGACCTCTACAGGTCCCTTCCAACCCTAGCCGTTCTATGATTCTATGATCATCTAGTCCAACCTTGCTGCTCCAGCTGGGACCCCTAGAGCACATGGCTTAGGGTGTCATCCAGGTGGATTTGAAGGTCTCCAGAAGAGACTCCACAGCGTCTCTGTTCTAGGGCTCCATAACTCTCACTCTCAAATTAAAAGCATCCCTTTAATTCTAAAGACTTTGCACAATTCTAGTTTTCCTGTTATGAAGATTATGCTTTTAAAATTCTGTTAAGTAACATCACAGTAAAAAAAATGTATTTTTAATTGAAATAAAAACATTATGACACATTTCCAAACAATAATATAGATAATTTCAAGTCTTCTTATATGTATATACATATATATATATACATATATATACACGCACACACAAATCTCCTTTGTGAAATACTAGTAGAGTAGTATCTGACAGTAAGTTTATTATGAGCATTTACTTGGATATAAATATTTCTAGTTAGCCTACTGCCTTTGACACAAAATGCTTTTGTTGTTTTCACTTTTGAGTTACTTTTCATTAGTAGTAGGAGAGAGGGCTCATATTTAAGTAATTTTCTTTCGAAAATAAGCAATTTATATATATATTTATAAAGTAAGATTTCACTAAGTTTATCAGTACCTATGTGCACCCACACATGTGGTGTTTTGAGTTTTAAGTCTATTTGTTCAGACAGAAAGTTGAATTTCAGATTTTATTGATCAGAACTGTAAATTTATTTAACTGAAGACTAGTGATATATTATGCACTTTGGTTTTTCTAGGAAGCTTGATGTTTTGAAAGGAACAGCTGAAGAAATTTCTTCTAAAACAGGGAATAAGGTAAAGGGTACAGGATTGTGAACATGTTAGTTATTAAAAGGCTTTGTTCATGAACAAGTTTCTGTATGTTATTTAACTTATGAATGTCTTTGAAGTCTTAGAACTGTTTTTCCTTAATTACATAGGTTTATGCAATCCAGTGTGACGTGAGAGATCCTGCTTCTGTTAAGAAGTCTGTTGCTGAATTAATCCAGCTTGCAGGACTTCCTAATGTAAGTGCTCTAGTTAAAGGGTGGGACTTCAGTCTTCGTTAATAAAAACATTCTGTATGCTACATAGGAAGAAAATTAATGTGGTAGAAAAGCAATGGTGTCTAAAGACACAGTAGCAAAAAGTGGCGATATTCAGGATAAAGCTGACATTGGCAGTTGTATATTCTACTCTATTCCTGTAGTTACTAAAATATGTAGTAGCCAAATAGACAGAACACTGTTGTATCAGTTTTAAGGAGTAAGTGTTTTTCTGCAAGTAATGGGTGTCCATTTGCTGTGGTCTCTCAAATTTACAGGCCAGTGTACTTTGTGAAACAGACCACATTTTTACAAACTCATTAGGTGAAAAAGCAAACAAGGTATTAATCCACTAAGTTGAATCATTAGCTTTGTAGTTACTTAATTCTCTAGTTCACTAATTAATTGTTTTATTAATTCACAAGTTGCAAATGAGCTTCTGAGCAAACTGGTTGTCTAACATAGAGAGAGTGCTGCTCCCTCCTCCGTCACAATTTGAATATCCTCTAAATTGCACTGGGAAACACAAAGAGCTTTAGCAATCCAGCTGCTGGACGAGTTGATTCATTGACCTCTTGAGTGAGCTCATCTATTCCTGAATTCCAGCTCTAGAGTTTGGTCTATGCCGCTCCTGTTGGTTGTTTTAATTACTAGGCAATTTTAGGAACTAAGTAATTTTCCATAATTCTACAGATTTTTAGTCTTAACAGTCTTTTTAGACTTTAGTCTTAGTGTTAACAAGCAGTTACTCATAAAACTGCAAGGACAGCAGACCCCATTATCATTTTTCTTTGAGTATCTGGGGCCCATGTTGCTCTCGCTTAGCTGAGGGGCTCTGCTGCCAGCACGGATCAGTGTGTTAAGCCCAAAGCCTGAGCAGGAGTCAAGTGAGCAGTCACAAATGGAACAGTTATGATGGGTTTTATATAAATTAAGCGAACAGAATATTGCCCTAAAATCTTTCTAAAAGGGTGAGTTATCTGTGGTGATGCCTAATTCCACTTATTAACCTAATGTCTCCCAAATTAGGAACAGAGTAAGCATCATCTTTTTTTATTTTTTAATTTTTCTGTAGTTTATCTAAAAAAATACAAAGAAGGTCCAGTTTGAAAACTGAGTCCTCTTAAAATCAGAAAATTTTCCATCAAAGCTAACTGCATTTTAACAGTTTGGCAGAAAATGTACAGCTCTTAGCCTGTGCCTCAAAGATAGTGTGTTGGAATCTAAGCAATTAAAGACAAGACATTCTGATTTGCTAGTGATAGGAGCAACTTAGGTGTTGCTAGCTGATGGAATGTATGATGAAGATGTTAATGCTGATATATAGTATATGCAATGATATTTGAAACTCTTTGGTATACTGTAGATGATTTGCATTCATTATATAGCTTCGTAATGACATGAAGGAAAGATTTCTGGAATTTTACATGTGGGGCAAGTCTAAAGTGGAGAATGTACTTCCCACAGCTGTGTGCTGTAGCACTGCTGTAAGGCTTGCTCACTGTTCTAATATATAGAAAATTATTCTCATATATTATGTTGGTTGTGAGTTACCATGTTTTTTGGCCCAAGCACATCCTTATCTGTAGGTTTTTAACTGTGCAGGAGAGAGAGAGGAGTCTTCTTGCTCTCTGTTACATTTTCAGTACACTAGCTGATTTTGAATAAACTATGTCCTAAGTGCTCTTTACAGACACACTCTGTCTCTTTAATTTCACCTATTTCATGTATTTGAGAGACTGCAGAATGAATGAATATTCATTTTTTCTATTTATTTTTTGTCTTTCATGACGCACATGACAGGTGTATTTATGTGTATCACAAGCCTGGGGACCACTGCCAAGGGACTCTGCAGCGAGATCTCAAAAATGGAAATGATGCCTTTGTCATGCTCCTTCTGTCTTTGTTCTTTCATCCTTAATATTCCCAGTTAGAAAGCAATACTTTTTTTTTGTGTAATGTACTTGGTAATCCTGTTTTTCTCCTTCCCTATAATACTATTTCATAACACCTTTAACTCACTAGGTTTGTTATTGCATCTTTATCATTGCTATATTTATTAAATGTTTGAAGCAACAAGATACATGACCTCAGAACTTGGGAGGCAGTGGCTTTCCTCTGGGATGCTGTTGAGGCAGTATTGAAAACACTAAAGTACTGGAGTTATCAAGTATATATTAATACTGAATAGTAGCTTCATGAACTAATTTTAATGTAATTTAAAAATTGTTATTAATCTGTTTCAGATTGTGATAAACAATGCAGCTGGAAACTTCGTTTCCCCTTCTGAGCGACTTTCTGCTAATGCATGGAAAACAATAACTGATATTGTGCTTAATGGTACTGCCTTCATCACTCTGGAAATTGGGAAGGAGCTCATTAAAGCACAAAAAGGTATCTTTAAGAAAAATAGAAGCTAAGCATCTAACATATATTTACAGTTTTCTCTTACTGTTGTGTATGATAGTCCAGTACTGAAACAAAACATGTTTTAACGCTCTGCACCTTATCTGAAAGAAAGTTCTTTTTTGAGTGAAATTATATTTTAACTAAAGTACAGGGATACTAATTGACAACTATTTTATTGTAAAATTTGCCCTTAAAATTGGAGCTAGAGAGGATGAGGTTGAACGTAATTCAATTGTAGAAATTGTAGAGATTGTTTTACAAGTGTTTTCCAAAGAATGAGAATTTATTTAAAATGTATGCTCTTATTTCTTTCTTCTGTCTGTGCTATTTTTAAGCAACGAAACGTACTGCTGATTTAATTGAATATCAATTCAGGAAATCACTATGAATTTCTAGATTAAACTTACTAATTTCTCTGCTGCCTTTTTAGCTAGAGAATATTACCTTTGAGGTATATTGAAAAATAAATTTGAAATTGAAATCACTAAGTATTGGGTTTTGTTTATAAGCATGCTCATTAAAGATAAATTTTTGTTCTGGACTTTCTCAGAGTTTAATCCAATTTCTTTCTTTACCTTAAAAATAATGATTTTTTTTTTCTCTCTGATAAAATAATTATGTATATCTTATGTATGTGATGCTTTTTTTCCTTGATATAGTCACAGGGTTTATATAATTTGTACTTGCACCATTTTATCAGCTGTTGAATTAGATGAGTCTCTGCAAAACTTCTTCTGAAAAATGCTCTATATTTCTGTTTCTAAACCAAATACTTGGGACTGTACAACAATAATTATAACAATATAAAATTAATCTTAAATATAGATCTCTAAGCAATTTTGATTAGTTGATGCGATATCTCTTAAAAGCATCAGCAGCACGTAACAGGGAGATGCTAGCACTAAAGTGGCAAAAATGATACTTCAAAAATCCACATCCCCAGCTCTTATTTCGCTATCAGTATAGCAGAATATTGCAGTAATTTGCTTTATGACCATTCAGATGCATATACTGTCTCCTATAATAAGTTGAAATTCAATCTTAAGACTGTCTTTCTCTGCTGTTGCTGAATGAAATGCATTTTTCTTCCCTCTAGCTTCAAATTCTGCAAAATCTATTCCGAGCCATTTGCCTTCATATTGCATATCTTTCCTTTCTCTTCTAATGTAGAAATGCACAAATTTCTTGTGTTGTTTTCTGCATGCCTTCTACCTAGGTGATTCTGCATGCAGGTTTTGTAGTTAAGGCTTTTTAAAAAAAGCTTGTTTTGCAAGTAAATCAAGTATTACCCAGCTTGCCTGCCCTTTTCTTTGGGCAGAAGGACCTTAGTTTCAGAAATGATGGAAAGCATCGCCCTTTTTTTTTTTTTTTTTTTTTTTTTAACTTCCTATCTGTCAGGATGCTATATGTTTGACAGTGTCTGAAACACTGGCCCATACTCAGGTCTGCTGTGTGCTCCTACCTTAAACCTGTTTTAGTAATTAGCATAAATTCTCTGCTTTTAGGCCACAATTCTAGTGGCAAGAACTTGTCTTTCTGCCAAACCCAGATACAGTATGATCACCGTTTCTATTAAGAATCTTGTGAGGATTGTATAACTAGTTATGAAATGCACTCTGCTAGTGCTGTATGCATTAAAATTTTTAAAAGTAAGAAACATAATTTAGTGTTCTACTAAAGAATGCAGATTTTAGAAGTTAGAATTATATGTGACCTGAATTATATGTGAGTCTTAAAACTGCAAAAGTGCTAGTCATTTTCATTTCTGTATTGGGTTTACTTCTCTATATTTATCCAGTGTTTTTTTAAAAAGCCTTTTCTAATCTGCAAAATATTCATAATTACCAAATCTAGATAACTTCATTTTTTTGGTCAGTATTTGTTTCTCCTTTCGAAGTCCCTTGCTGGCAGCTCCTTTTCTTTAAATAGTGTCTGTTGTTTCTTGATGTCTGCAGACAGATCTGGTAGTGTTTGTTAATGGCCCTCTAGGTTCTCTACTTTAAGTTAACCATAAGTCTTTTAACTGAGTCTCATGTGGGTCTCACTGTCACATGTGCTATCAGTAAAGCATATAGTTTTAGAACTGTTCCTTAGGTAACTACTTATTTTTAAAATAGAATCATAGAATGGCTAGGGTTGGAAGGGACCTGTAGCGGTCATCTAGTCCAACCCCCCTGCACATGCAGGGTCTCCTAGAGCATGTGGCACAGGGTGATGTCCAGGCGGGTTTGGAAGATCTCCAGAGAAGGAGACTCCACCACCTCTCTGGGCAGCCTGTTCCAGTGCTCTGTCACCCTTACTGTTAAGAAGTTCTTTCTCAAGTTCCTGTGGAACTTCTGGTGCCTCAATTTGTGGCCGTTTCCTCTAGTTTTGTCACTGGCCACCACTGAGAAGAGGCCAGCCCCATCCTCCTCACTCCCTGTCTTGAGATATTTATATACATTAATCAGGTCCCCTCTCAGTCTTCTCCCGTCTGAACAGGCCCAGCTCTCTCAGCCTTTSCTCATAGGGCAGATGTTCCAGGCCCCTAATCATCTTCATAGCCCTGCGCTGGACTCTCTCTAGCAGCTCCACATCCCTCCTGCACTGGGAGTCCAGAACTGCACACAGTACTCGAGGTGCGGCCTCACCAGGGCTGAGTAGAGGGGCAGAATCACCTCCCTCGACCTGCTGGAGACGCTCTGCTTAATGCACCCCAGGATCCCATTGGCCTTCTTGGCCACAAGGGCAAACTGATGCCTCATGGTCAACTTGTTGTCCACCATGACGCCCAGGTCCCTCTCTGCGGGGCTGCTCTCCAGGAGGTCGGTCCCCAGCCTGTAGGCATGTCTGGGGTTATTCCTGCCCAGGTGCAGGACCCTACACTTGCCCTTGTTGAACTTCATGAGGTTACTCGCCGCCCAGCTGTCCAATCTGTCCAGGTCCCTCTGGATGGCAGCGCAGCCCTCAGGGCTATCAGCTCTTCCTCCCAGTTTGGTATCATCAGCAAACTTGCTGAGGGAGCACTCCATCCCTTCATCTAGGTCGTTAATGAATAAATTGAACAGGACCGGACCAAGGACTGAGCCCTGGGGGACACCACTAACCACAGGCCTCCAGCTGGCCTCGGTACCACTGATTACCGCTCTCTGGGCCCTGTCATTTAGCCAGTTCCTAATCCACCTCACTGTCCACTCATCTAACCCACTCTTCTGGAGCTTGCCCAGGAGGATGCAATAAGTATAATAAGTAAAACAGATTTTTTAGTTTCTGTGGCACAAGTAGTGAACTGTCTGGTGTAACTGTACAATTTTAACATTTTTGCAAACTTAGCTTTCCATAGTGATTTTTTTTTTGTCTTTTTAGCCATGAATTGATGGAATTGCGGACCAAATGCCTTGTTACTAGTAACTAGTTGACCTCAGCAGCTTCTAAAAAGACATTGTAAGGTCTTGGGCCTTTCTTCTGTGTAGACTGAAATTTGCCTGTGTGTGTTCATTGTCACTGGAGTCTTTGACTTCAGATTATGCTTTGAAGTCCAGCCACCATGTGTTTTCGTTCATGGAAAAAGTGGGAACAGAAAGGAAAAGGGTGGTATCCTTCCCGCTTGAGCTGCTAACTTCTGCACTGCTGACATTTATTTTTCGCTTTAAATCCATAGACTGAACTTTTTTAATGGTTGGTCATTTCTTGTAATGTCTTTCAATTTCCAGGAGCAGTGTTCCTGTCTGTTACAACAATTTATGCAGAGAGTGGTTCTGGATTTGTGGTGCCAAGTGCCTCTGCCAAAGCTGGTGTAGAAGCACTGAGCAAGTGAGTAACAGCAAAAGCACATCCTGTTCTTCATTCATCACAAAGAGTAACTGCTACCTAGTTGGTAGAGTTCTCATAGTTCCATTATATTGCAAGAGAACCTTTGCTGTTCTGAAAGTAGTATCCTGACAGCTCCTTAAGGAAGGAAATACTAAATGATGTTGTCCTGATTTTTATCAGGGCAAAAGCATGAATGCACGAGTGCATGTATGCATAGACACACATGTAGCTATTATGAATTCTGCAATGTAGATGTTTATCTGAACCATCTTCAGCAACTTTTTAACACTGCTAGTACTCTTGGATGGAAAATTTGGCCAAAAATACTGTATCTGACTACTTGCTTTTGTTAGAAGAGGAAAGAAATGACAGAGTAGCATTTCCTTGATAAAAATCTTTTCACTTACAAAGACTGGAAAACTCTGAATGCCGAGTATAACAGAAGTTGGAAAGTAAATTAGTATTTGGTGGGGAGGATGAAAGGATAATATGTTGTTTCCCACTGCCATCCTCCTTAGCCAACTCTCTGCTAGTTGTTCAGTTGTGTAACTTTATCTTCCAGAGGTGGGAAAGGGTTGGGTAAGGGCTTATTCCCACTTGCTGCTTCTGCCCCTTCCCCTGCACGGCAGTGGACTGCAGTGAGTCTATTAAACTTGCATATATAAAACGCTGTGGAAAAAAGCAGTCCTTCGGGTTGGATAAGTTGTCTAAAAATGGTATGATTGTTAGAGAGCCTAAGATAAGAAGCTAAACTGCACGGTTTTGGTGGGGAAGGATAGGAAGGAATCCATGAAACTACTTTTGGCAACAGCAAGCTGCAGAATTTCAATTACAGTGTTTTGATGTTTTTTTCCCCTCTGGTGGCTGCCATAGGCAAACTAGCACTTGCAAGTGGTCACCAGGGCAACTGCTCAAGGTTCATAGTACCTTCCATTTACTTTTGTAAACTGAAAAGGTGTGTTTGTATTTCAGTAGAGTCTACTGAAACGTAGAGAGCTTCACAAAGAAAGATTTCCTTTCTGTGTTTTAAATTAAGACCTTCAGTTGTACTTAGTTCCTAACAGTAGCACGTAACGGATACTCACGTTACTCAGCAAGCAGAAAGTCTTCTATCATTAATAACTATATTGCAGTCTATGATAATAAATATTCCCTCCTCTGCACTTCAGCAGAAGCAACTGAATAGTTCTGCAACCTTTTTTTGGTGAGTAAAATTCCTCATCCATAAAAGAAAAACTGAGTCATGATCTGTTTTACGGAGCTGAATGCTACTTCAGTGTGTACTTTTCAAAGACTTTATCACTGAGCTTATTAATTCTCTGTAACAGACAATATATCTAAAGTGCTTGTTTAAAGAAAACGCTACCATGAAGCAAAAATGTCCCCTTGTCCAAAAGTGCAGAACTGTTGAGAACTGTTGAAAATGTCATACTTGTAGAGTGATCTAAAGTACAAAAGAGCAGTAGGGGCGTAACAGTTGTTCACAAGGACCTTGGGTTCCATAATTGTTTCTGTGCTTTGTGGAGGGAAAGAATCACTCCTTCAATTTGCTTTTATTACAATACATATATTGAATCAGAATTCTTCTGTTTGTGAATGTAACTTCGGGGGAAATATATTTGCCAGGAACAGCAAAAAAATCTTAAGTGCTTTTGGGATCAAATTTTGGCATTTAATTTTGATTATGCTGAATTATTCTTTGCTGAATAGCGTTATAAAATGTTGTTTAAAATGTTGTTGCATTCTGTTAATAAATTTTTAGGTCCCTTGCGGCTGAATGGGGTAAATATGGCATGAGATTCAATGTGATTCAACCAGGTCCAATAAAAACAAAGGTACATAGCATGGAGCAAGACACAACTTTGGATATGTTTTGTGTAGTACAGAGTTGCTTTTAAGATGATCTAACCCTTTCTGTAACTTCTGAAACCTGCCACTGCCCCTTCTGCCACACTAATGCAAATGAAACTCACAGTTGCTTAAGAGCCACCCGACTATTATAGTTGGTCAAGGGGAATGAGTTCTTAGTTGGTAAAGTGCAACTCCCTATTTCTGTCCTCATTTGTAAGCATTTGATCAACTCTAAAATTGCAGAACTTCTTAGAGGACAGAACCTCATGAATTTCATCAAAAATGGCAACATTAGAGGGGAAAAAATAAGGCAGTGACGAAATATAAGACTTAGGAATGAATGAAAAGGACCAAAGTGTTCAAAGGAGCTCAACCAGAGAAGCTGATCTAGGACAAGGAAAGGCAGCACAGCAAACGGAGAGGAGGAATGGCTTCACACAGAGTCCAAATGTGAAAGTAGGACCAGCACCAGCTCCTAGCAGAGGTTTCTGGGGATGCTGCTGTGTGTTTCCTTTTTTTCCTTTTTCTTCTTTCTCTCATGAATCTTAGAAGCTTTACTGGACAGCTGAGGGGTTTTGTTTTGATTTTTTTTTTTCTTGACTGAAAGGAAAGATAAGTGCCTATCAGCATGGTTGTAAGGGCATTAAAACAACCTTACAAAATGATACCAGAATTCCTCCAGGCCTTACATCTAGGAAATTGTTAGATAAGAGTATAATTAAGAAAAAACATGTAATGATGCTTCCTCTTTATATTCCAACCGCTACTGGTCTATGGCGTAGTTTGATGCAGTTGGTGTTTTTTCGATTGTATGATGATCTCAATGGATTTCTCTGCTATTTTTTGTCTTTTGTTCTTTTTTTTTTGAATCTGTGCAGGCTTTTAGCATCCACTTTGAATTAAGTATTCTCATAATTTTTGGATAGTCAACCTGCTTTAACTGTCAGTATTGCTGCCTACCATCTTTATTGTAGATGTAAATTAATGGAGTATGTCACATTTGAGATGATGTGTATTCTCAAGAAAGCAAGCAGCCTTTGTTACATTTGTTATACTGATCAGAGTTACAGTTTCAGAGAAACTATAAATCGAGACCTGCTTTATTTAAAAGAAGATATCATGGAATGAGGAGTTCTGCTGTAGTGTACCCCTGTCTTTGGAAAGCACTATTGTAAGGCATGATAGGAAGAAAGAAGCATCCCTTGTAAAAGCTTACATTAAAAAAAAAAGAATCCTGTTGTAGAATACTTAAATAGCACGTGCAGAGCCATAAGTTTCAGTGTCCTTAACTCATAACTGCATTAATGTAACATGAATGTTACTAGCACTGATTCTGATTTTGCCAAATAAGTGCTTTCTTTGTGGAAAAGCCAAGAGTAACAATGAAAACCTCTTCTATTTTCCATGACATTCTAAGGTATTCAGATAGTAACTTTCAGTGTCTTTAGCTTAGTTCTAGTTGTTGTTCCAGTTTAACTGAAACTTAAAGCTTTCTGCTTTTTACTTCATTGTGTGTCACGTATAATGCATTTGTATCACTTTCTCCATTCCTCTCCCCACTGCCGCTTGGTGGTTCTTCCGTGTATGTGCAGCAGGTTTGAGGCTTGCGTATTTCCTCAAATGCTTTTCAAGAATTTGCCAGGTACTTGGAAAAAATACATAAAAGATTATTAGAATCCCTTTTTGTTTCATAGATAGTTGACAGGTGATGATCGCAAGCAAATACAATTCCAGTTTTATCACCCTTGCTGAGCACATACCAGTGCACACAGATAATTTGTGCTTTTGTCTCCTGCTTTCTTCTTTTCTTCCCTTTTGCTGACAAAGCTGTAGTACAGTTTGTCCCCAAATGCTAGTTCCTGTGTTGGGGTCTTCCATATTAAGGAATCTAATCTTTTTCTGATTTTAATTTCTGATACAACAGTTTTTCAAATATTTCTCTTAATTCTCAGGGTGCTTTTAGCCGTCTTGATCCAACAGGCACATTTGAGAGTAAATTTATAGAGAGGATTCCCTGTGGCCGTCTGGGAACTGTAGAAGAAATTGCAAATCTTGCTACCTATTTCTGCAGTGACTACGCAAGCTGGGTTAATGGAGCAGTAAGTTTGAATTGTTCTTGCTTATACAATCAACCTTTATGGGGTCTGAGTTTGGCTACCTAGTCTTAGTTATAATATGGCATTTGAGAAGTTAAACAAAACACTCAATTTTAAATTCTTTACAATTGTAATTAACACTTTCATTATATTTCATAGTACTTTAAAGCTTGAAAAACAAAAACTTTTTAAAGCAGTGACCAACTTAAATAGATGTCTAAAAAACTATTGTTAACTATATTGTTTTTGTTCTGTGTAGGTTATTAGAATGGATGGTGGAGAATTTGTTTCTATGGCAGGAGAATTCAATGACTTGAGGAAGGTAGTAAATTTCCTGCCTGTTCTTGGCATTCAGACAAATACTTGGATGTGTAATAATATAAATTGAATTCCAATAAAATGCACTTGTCTTTTACTAGGTTACCAAGGAGGAGTGGGATGTGATGGAAGCCATGATCAGGAAAACAAAGGGCTCATAAAGTACCAATTTACTGTGTTCCTGGTGTTGGTTTTTGGAAACAAACTACTGAAATCATGAATATTTAGAAATGACCTATTAAGGAATAGCTTTCAAAACATTTTATATGCTGATTTCAATAAAGTATTCTGACATTATTAAAATTTTACTCTGTAATGTCTGACATAGCCATGATGTGATCTGTTTTGTTTTATTTTTAGTATTTCAGGGAATTTTTCTATTATTCAAGTATATACAAGTAATTTTTAATATTGTAATCTCAGTAGCATTTCAAGAATGCCATACCTGGACAGAATTGTTAGTCTAAGAAAAACTAAGGAACTCTGTTATTTGCAGTTCAGTTTATAAGCTCTGAATTTGCAAGTGACTTCCAAGTTTAGTATATAGTAAAGAATGTATGTTCTAAGCTAATCTTTTCCACATAGCAAGTTTTGAGATATATAACCTTCTCAGTAGCAGCTTTTGCTGACATTTTCAATCTGTTAATTATCTTCTGTTGAACTTTAAAAATAGTATCTAGGGATGAATCTTTCCTTCCTGAGTTGCTCTGTCTTTATCATAGATTAACTTAATCTTCATGAAAGTAAGAAACTAAAACCTCATTTGCTTTTTGTGTGTGACTAGGGGAATGTCAGCGTAAAAAGGCTTACTTAGACTAGTGAAGGACACTAGTAATTTGGGACTGAAAGCAGTGAAAACTTACTAGCAGAGGTCTGTAGAAACCTTGATTCCGTTATCATTCACAGGTCAGTATTGAAGGCGCTCTAAGATGGCATTTCTGCTGTGTGTAGTTCATTATAAGTTCATTAATTCCAAAAAAAAAGGTGTCAACTTAGTTATAAGAAGGCCACAAAAAAGGGGCCAAGTTTATTGTTTTCTTTCATTTGGGATTATTAGGTTTTCCGAATTGAGTGGTTTGTCTGTTCCCCTCTTCTGACAACATGTGCAGTGCTCCAAGGCAGTCTGACTTTGCAGACTGAGATTTGCACCATTTTTTAAAAGTTGTGTTTTATCCTAAGCTTCTTCCCTCCCTGCACGCAGCCAGCTGTCCATGCTTGCATCTGCTTTGAGACTGATACATGGTGATGGGAAAGTTGGGAGTAGAAAAGCAGTTCCAGGGTGTCTTCCCTCAAGCGAAGCCCAGTCGAGTTGTCCTCTCCTTTTACTCACACTTCAAGCCATACCAATGTCTGCTGGCATCTGACTTGGAAGCCTCCTCATAGCTTGTGTCTGCCTTGTGTTAATGCAGATGTTCTGCCGATAGGACATTTCTCTTTCCTTCTTTGCCTGCCTCACCAGAGAGGTTCAGGCCAGCTTTGCACCTGCGGGGAACTTGCTTTAGTTCACAATGAACTTATTGGGGAGCGGAGATCTTCTGTGGACCCTCAGGGGGATTTTAGTGCCTTGGCCTGATCTTAATTAGTGCAGATCAACTTTGGGTGGTTTCAGAGGGATCTGGAGGTGCTCAACATTTCAAAAAACCTGCACAGAGTTTGGTGACTAAATAGGGAGTCTCTTTGTAGCAAGTAGATGGGGATTTTGTTATACTTCAATAGTGAAATGATGATGATGAGGGCTTGGTATAAATGCATGATGCCAAAGGGGAGATTGGGCAGAAAAAGCTAGGATAATCTAATGATAATCCTAGTTTAAATGTAATTTTAGAAGCAACGTGTGCCTGTTTTGTGAGACTAGATGGTGCAGCAGTGGTGAGTTTGTAAGTAGCATCCTGCTGCAGTGAATGAAGCGTTGGGACTAGCCCAGCGCAGGCCTTGGTGCTGCGGTCACAACTCTGACTAGGAGCAGAAGTGAAAATACCGGTGTTGGAGATGAGGTCTCTGCAGCCAGCGGGTCTCTTTGCAGCTCTCGGTTGTGCCCTGCTCCTGTCTTCTGCTGTGGGGTGAGCCCTGGGCTATGCTGATGGCCTGCGCACTCACCATGCTTGTGCTGTTGTAGTAAAATGAGTGGTTTTAGACAGATAGTTAATGACTTGAGCAATGTGGATCCCATGTAACTACCTGTATGTCAGCTCCTAGCTGTCTCATTGCACTGAACCTTATTGCAGTGACCCTGGCACAAAGAGCTCTGTCCAGGAGCGTTTCCAAGATCTTAACCGCTCGTGTTTCCGCAGTGGTTTTGGCCTTGCCGTATTTGCTGTACTTTGCATTGCACTGATACAACCCACACTTTTGCTCAAAGTGTACTGGTAAATTGCTCTCTTTTAATCCAGGTTATATTTAGGAGAAATGACTATATGAAACATCCTGCAGGGACATGACTGAGCTGCTTTATGTATATTTTCTGCATAAGAGCAATAGTAGAAGTGCAAACAGAGCCTTGACAGGTAACCTTACATGTGCTCAGAGCGACATTGCAGTTTCTGTGATGACTCTTTGTCAAAGCTTGTTAAAGGCTTCACCTTCCACCCTAGTGGTTTCAGCAGTCACATTATATCATATCTATTACTGTATAAGGTGAGTGTTTTTCTTTCCACTTCTAAAATGTTAAAATAAGGCAAAACCCAGGGTTTCAAGTGAACAGTTAGAACAATTTCAATCATTTATTGTACTGATAGGCAGATAATCTATTCACCATTCCTTCGTTTGACATACACAATTATAGTTCACATTGCATAGAGAAAAGAGGAAAACAAGCAGGTGAGAAGTTAAATCACTCACTGTGCATGGGGTGGGAGTAAAGCAGTGATAATCACCCAGCTCAATCCTACTTGAATTTTCTGTGGATTTTTCCCACTCCTTAACTCAAAGTGGGTTTGGATGTTGGAGCATGGCCTGAGTTTGAGGATTAGCATCAGTGGGATGTACGTGACAGAAGGACCTTGCAGGATCTGAGCCTCGCTCTCTGACACCTCTTGTTTCATTTAAAATGCTGCTTTCTGCTTGCTAAATTGGACACCGTGATGCATCTGAGAAGCTCTGTATGGCTAATCTGCTAACCTGGACCTGCTTCTCAAATGCGGTCTCCTATGGAGGCAGCTTAGGTTATTGACTTTAAGACACAGCTTGATTTCCTTCTTACACCAGTGTACCTGGACACTTACAGAAATATGCTGGCATAAAACTGGTGTAAAAAAAAAAAACAGCCAGGCCAAAAAAAAAAAAAAAAAAAAAATATATCTGGCAGAAGATAGCCATTTCCATACTGTAATTCCCATTTAAAAAATACCTCTCAAGCATATCAAAAGGCAGAGCACACGCTGTAAACTAAATATGGTATAAAATCTGTGATAGATCTTTTTGTCTCTTTTGTTGTTAAGTGGTTATACTATTACAGCCTAGACATTCCATGTAAGATCTAAGGAGGCACATTTTTTTAATTTTCCAAACAGTTGTTTTGTCATTTATGGAAAAAGAAAGTGGGAGATAGACAAACTAGACACCAGCAGTCTTAGGATATTAAATTTAATTATAGATCACACAGAATATGATGTAAAAACAGCAATTTACTAGAATAATTATAACCTGCAAAATGTGAAAACAGTTTAGAAAATGGATTGTCATATTCTCTGACACAGCAATAGTCATGAAAGGTACACTTATGCTATCATGTGCTAATGTGTGTATTAACTATGCTACCTGCCATTTAGCCAGGACTCCAAGACAAATTATAGGCTTTTGTGTCTGCAATGCCTAGGTTTAAATTTGATAACATTAAACAACTAGATTGAAAACACTACATTTTTGTCAGCTACTGAAGGGAGAGCTATCCCAGGTTTCTGCTGCTTGCAAATGCTTTCTCTATGTGCGATGCGTTTGTAATGGGAAGAGTGATTGAAAACTGCAGAGATCACAAACCTGACAGTGTCAATTTGGCAACTGAAAATATTTCTCAGTGCCTTGGTAAATTTTGGAGAATGTCTTTCCAACTCCCTTTTTCCTAAAGCAAAATTAAGTCTTTTTCCTCACTTTTTTTTTTTTTCATTTAAAACCCCATATTTAGTTGTAACTTGTACAGAGATCTTTAGAAATTTTTTGTTTCAGAGATCAAGAAGAAAAAAACGTTGCAGGTGTCAAAGGATATGGTGACCACAATGGTGTGAGCAGGTTTAATTTTTTTTCCAGTTGCTTTTATGAAAGCAAAAAAAATAAACACCCAACTCCATCATATTTTAATTTCTTATTGAATATACAGACTGGCCCAAACACAGACATTCTCTTTTTCAATCTTATAGTTACAAAAACTGTACATTACAAACAGTATAGAAACAAACCGAAAGGAATGTGCCACACATCCTGGCTAATTTTCTATATGCAATTTAAAAATACAGCCTACTCCCTTATAGTGCACAGTTATTGTGTAGATAGAGTACATCACTAGTTAGGTGGGCATGGTAGAAGAGGTCTAGTTTTCCTCAGCACAGAGAATAAGAGCCAGTTCTGCTCGGTAAAGCTTCCCTCCATCAGACAAGGCCATGATGCTTTTCTTGTATGTCGCAAGGTTGTTAATGTCTAATTCCTATTTAAAGAACAGATAACGTTTTATAATCCAGTTTAGTTACTAGCACGTTTGCTGCCAACAGCCGAAGCTAAATAGGAAATAAAGGTGTTCCCAGGCTGTCCTGCAGTGACACGTTGAGATCTCGCTTGTGCATTTGAACGTTGCCCGTTTTGTGGGCGTGCGTCAGATTGCTCATAGCTAATGGCTCAGACACCAGCTTTTGACGGGGCTAGGATGTAATCACGGCCCCCTTAGGTAAGGGTTTATGCTGCCGTGACTTGCCAAGACTTGTAATTGCACTGGACTTCAGGAGCGATGACTTAGAAGTTCTATATTTATCTTAACTGGGTGGATTAAAGTGTCCTTAAAATCCAAATTAATTCTCTTAGAGGAAGAAAGATCCCTCCAGGCTTACCTTTTTGTTCTTCTCACAAAGATCCTTCAGGAGGGCATCAAGTTCATTTTCATCTATATAACCATTGCCATCCTGAAAAACAGCATTAATAAGACTTCAAACATTGATTTTTATCCCACAGGTCATGGCGAATTTTCTGCCAGTTCAGAAAATGAGTGCCATGCTACTGTTCAATTCACACAAAGGTTTTCTGGTAACTTACTTGATCATACATCTCAAAGGCTTTATTGAATTCTTTTGCACACATTTTGACACCCTAAATACCAAAAGGATAAAAAAGAATCCATTAATTACACTGATTGTGTGTGAAGCTAGCAATTTCATCATAAGAATGTGAAGTTTCATACCTGAAATTTAATAAGAAAATTTTCCTGTACTGGAAGTAGCCTTTGGAGAGAAAAAACAAAGGTCAAAATATTTAATGGGTCTGTAACAGCGGTTGGTAAATAATATTTATTGTGAAAAGGGACAAGACCTACCTAGCCAGTTCAGTAAGCTCCAACTTCCCATCGTTGTTTGCATCAAACATTCTGAGCTGAAAGAATATGTATTTTTACATTATGAATTACCATTAATCCATATTAACAAACAACATACATCTATAGGAAAATTAAACTCAGTGAAACTTTCCCTTTATTTAATGCTGAAATGATGCCCCCTTTTTTCTAATCTATCTCATTTGCCATGCAATATATTTATGTAATATACTGAATTTGTAGTAATTAATTATATTTTCTTTTTTCCTCAGAAACCAGACGAGCAATTCTGATTAACCTATTGTGAGCTTCTAAACTGTCTGTAGTGTGAACATACCCTACCTGGAGCAGGTCTGATATTATTTAATAGTAAGGCGAATGCTGACATGATAATATTATACTCTTGATTTCAGCATCAAATTATAGTACCATAATTCTTTATCCTTATACATAAAATAACCTTCAGGTAATGCACAGTAAAACCTAAGGCATTCACTTCCTTAGATATAAAAGACTAAAGATTTTTAGTCAGTTGACTGCCAAGTCTAAGAATATGAGCAAAGACCAGATACTTCTGTGACATATTTCAATAAAAGCAAACAGATGTTCTAGCTAATCAGTAAATCTCATTGATAGTATAAAAACAGGAAAGTAAATGCCTTCAGATAACTGTAATTAAATGCCAGGAATTAATATAATTTGACTAAATGAACTAATTGTAGTTCTAATAATTTTCAGTCATCCTATTGTATTAAAATCTTTTCCTTTCAGGAGTTGCAAGGGTGGGCTTAAGAATCACAAACAGCTTATATTAATTTTTAGAAATCACTGGAGATATTTCACTGGTCTGGCACTTCTACTTTTATCTCTGCATAGCTCCATTTTTCTAGCTTTATATATTAGTTTGCCTCCACTGTATAAAATAATCACAAAGCAGTGAATTGTACAAAATATTGCTGGATTGAAAACACCCACACTCTAGCCTATCATTTTCAGTCAGTAATTTTAGATATAATCTGTAGATAAGAAGAAAAACAAGAGTCCTGTACTGAGATAAGCATGTATCCTTTTAAATATGGAATTAACATTGAAAAAGACCCAATTCCATTTTGCTAATTCACAGTAGATGGCAAGGAAGACTAGAAAAAAAATCTGTGAATATTCAGTTTTATATAAACTCCTGCTTTCTTTTAACCCATTCTTGCCTTGCAGCTTTTCAGGTGGCAACAGATTAACATTGGGAGGGAGTAAGCAAAGGCAGCTCTAATATTAGCAATTTTTGATGGGTTTTTAGTGGTTGGCCAGTAACTTTTTTTTTTTTCATTTCTAGGGTGATTAGAGCAGGATTGGCTTTTTAAGTTTATTTCTCATTGCTGATAATTCTTTGTCATTTTGTCTTCCTGCGAGTGCAGTACTCAGAGTATGCTTTAAGAAGGAGGTCAGGGAGCTTCCTAAATATAAAAGGAAATGTAATATTTTCATCATTCAACAAGCAAGGGCCGTTCTACGTAGACGGTTTATATTGATTCAATAAATCATCAATCAGGAAAGGTTTTGAGTAACCTTTCTCATCAGCTTTCAGGCCAGTTTGTGGGCTGTTTTGTATCTAACTTGCTTCCAATAACTCAAAATATTTCAGGCTGAAATTCAGTTCTTAAAACAAAGATCCATTTTTATGCATTTGTTTCCTGAGGACAAGAATTGGAATCTTCTTCTCCTGGGAACATCTTGCAGAAGACAGCGCTGGTGTCTACGGGGCTGGGAGGAATGCCCTAAGGAGGGTCCTATTCTATTCCTGCGCAGTGACAGATTTGTTCTGGTATTTACCTCAAATATTCATTTCTCCTCCTTGCAAGGGGAAATAAGGGAAGAGGGAGATGCTACGAATGCGATAAGAAACTGCTGTATGCTGATGGCATTCGAGACATGAGAGCGGCCCTACGGCACTCTAGCAAGACAGAACATAAAAAGCAACTCCAAATTAAATAGACTGAAACATAATAACGTAATTAATCTTATGACAGGTACAATTTTTCTTCTATGAACTGTGAAGACTTCACTTTTACATCTAGTGGCACACAGATGCTTATCGGAGGAGATATGCTATGGTATGATCTAGTATTACATAAAACCTAAGAGGATTCCAAATTCCTGCAATATTTTTAGCAGTGCTGCAAACTTTCAATCTCCAAAAGCACCCCTGCAGCTGCAGAAGTGCTTGTGATGTGCATCCAGCACGTGTTTGGATGATTTACATTGCAAGAGAAGGGCTCAGTGAGGTCTTTTTGAGGTCCTTTTCTCGTATGGAGCTTTTCAGTGACTATGGAGAAGTACGGTTTGATTTAACCCAGTCAGCATGAAATGTCGGTAGAAAACCTTACCATTATTTCCGTGTACTCTGTTAACTTTGAGTCTTCAATCTGCTTATTTGCCTTCTGTAATAGGTCTTTCAAGAAGCTCTGTTAAAATAGAGGAGTAACAGTTGAATTTTTGTCCGCAATATAAAATGCTTAGCTCACTAAGTTCAGAGGAAAACAATGGCACATGCTATTTTAATTCCACTTAAATATGAATAATGAAGTTTTAAAAAATTATGAAAATAAGTAGTAGTTTACTGTTAAGAATGCAACAGTTTCTTTTGACTGATTCAAATATGCTGCATAGTCCAATTTGAAAAAAGTGACTCATAAACCTTAATGCATTGTATACCATTTGCTATCTGTGGGTTTGGAAAAATAGGTTGTCCTTCAAGTATTTGGTTTTCTAATCAGCTCTATCAGTAAATAACATTAATTAACCTTGAAGCTATTTGGAAAACTTGGATGGCTAATCTCCTCTTGCAACATATTAACAATTTTACAGAATAGATCAATGATTAATCAAGCTTTCTCCTTGCCTATGGCAGTACCTTATGCTAGAAATAAACATGTGAATATATGTTGCTCCTTCTCATCTTATTCTTCAGGTAAGTGCAGCCAAATTTCTTTTCTGTGTGTGTGTTTGTTCTGTTTCGAGGAATTTGACATGCTATCCTGTAGGTTTCATCAACAGCCATTTCTTCTATAAAGAATAAAATTATTTCCCCCATTCACTGTTTTAAATGGCTGCCCTAGTTTTGTGACAAAATAAAAGAAAAATATCTATTCACTTAGCCAAGGCACTACAAGACCTGAAATTTCTGTAGGACCATCAACACAGAGTACCTAATAACCCCTCTAATTAGTTTCATTGACATCATTATCTCTTTGGAAATTTGGGCTTCATTTCAAGACAGAACTGGTGGGAGCTCCTAAGAAAATCTATTTCTGTGCAGACAACGTCCTTAACTTGAATGCTGCTGTGTTAATGCTCACGTTAGTGATAGCCAGTGTAGTTCTCTCAGTCTGACCCCTTCTGTGGTGTAAAGCCTTCTTATTAGTTTGCAGACCAAGAGCGTCACAGAAGTATTGCAAACAGAAGTCACAGAGACTTGTTTAATCTTTTGTGCTTTTGATAGAAAACAGGTCATCTACATCTAAGCTTCCTGAGTTATAGTCTAATCTGAGATATTTTTTGACCACTCCTAAATATAGCCAGTGATGGAGAGTCTACCTCCTCCTCCATGGCTATTATTACTGTTAAAGTTTTCCTTATTTCCTCCTAGATTTCTCTTAAAAAGTTATATGTGTGCGTGTTTCATACAGGGCATGTGCTTAAAATAACCGGACTTTTCAGGAAATATTGATCAGTCTTAAAAATAAAACTGGAATATTTTCAAAATTTTTAAATTACGCTATTTCTCTCCTGCAGACAAGCTCTCTCAGCCCAGGAAATGAGATCATCATGGATCTAAGTAAAATTTCTTGATTCTCCAGCTGCTCCTCCATCAGTCCTGTCCTTTAGTGTCTATTTTAAATTACACTCACTGGCAGAAGTCCTCAGGAGCCTGCCTAACAGCTGGGAAGCCCTCAGTGCCTTGTGTACGACCCATGACTTCTCCCTGATCCTGCAAACTTTTGACCCACCAGTTCTGTCTGAGGACTGCCTTGAGGCAAGATCCTCACCAAACATCATACAGATACTGTACTCAAAGAGGAAGGGAAAAGGGGAAAAAATGAAAAAGGAATTTTATTATATGAATTCTCCTATATAAAAAAAAAAATCTGCAAGGATTTCAAACAGTTTGACCTTCAGGTGCTTTGGCTAATGCTTAAGTGGGTCTTCTTTAGAACACCACAAATGGGCTATATAGTCCAGATTAGACAGATGAACCCTGCTAGGTCCTTCTCTTATTATGATTTGTTTTGGATACTCTGACTGTAAAGCTACAATAACTAACCATGTGTAACTAAACTGTGAGAAAAAATACCTTCTCGCTCAGCGTCTGCCTCCCCCAGGTATGGAGTCTGAGGTAAGACGTTTAACAATAGTAACACGGGTAAGATGGTTATCTTGGTTCTACTCTTTGTGAATAATGAAGTTGCTACCAAATTCACACTAGTTTAATAAAGCACAAGCAATGCAGTTCCAGTTGTGTTGACCTAAGAATATTTCAGCAGAAACAGCAGCATTACAAGATATTTGAGAGAGTGTAATTTGTCCTGCAGTATAGTGATTAATGACAGCAATGACCTTGGAAATAGAATGAAGCCGTCCCTCTCACCAAAATACCAGCATATATATAAGCAGATACAGCTTTCAGAGACCTCTCTGTATTCCCAGGGCTGAAATCACCTGACTTCTAAACTGGAGTATCTGCCGCCCTGAGGCACTTGAGACAAACATTCATCTGAATTAAACAGCATTTTTAGAAACGTTTATCAGAGCTAGGTTTCACTTAAAATAATTTAGCAGTGACAAAAACATCAGCTAATCATATTTCCTGCCAGTAATGTCTGAACTGTAGAAACACGCATGAGTGGGTGTGCGAGGAAAGAGCAGCGCGGGCTGCGGGCCAGTGCTCGTTCGCACCTCCCGCACACCCGCCCATATCCGTTACCTTCAGTTCCTCAGAGTCGATGAAACCACTGTGGTCACTGTCATATTTTCTCCATGTCTGAAATCAGAACATGAAAGATTTAATCACATGCTCAGGTAAAGCTGGTCTCGAAGGGCTTTACAGAGGGAAGACTGTCATACTGTACCTGCATGAAATCTTCACTTGACTTTAGCTGCTGGCACCTAAAGAACAACAGGAAATTTTCTTCTGTCGGTAAAATCTGAGCAAGCTGCAATAGATTTTAAGAAAGATTAAAGTTTGATTCCTCATTAGGCTGGCTCAACCTTTAAAAGCATCTGAAATACTTTGTGATCAGACTGCTTTATTGAACTAAGAAGAATTAAAATTCAAATTCTGTTACACATTTGCATATACTTTTACCTATCTATATATTTACCATATATTTTTACCAATATCTTTGGTGGATATGTGGAACCTGCAAATAAGAATTAGGTAACATTGCTTTCCAGGTAGGAAAGATTACTGCTTTTGTTTCCAGTTTCATAACACCAATGATTCAGACTCCATTAATCCCACTGAAGGTCTTGGGAAGCCACCATAGAACTGAGGTGTCCCTAGAGCTGGCGCTTCTGTCTCTGTCTCGTATCTGCTGCTAGTAGAGGATTAACACAAAGCCAGGCCTTTGCCAACAGCTCCTTCCCCACGTGGTGAGTGCTCCCTTTGGTTGGTGCTGTGACCCATGGGCAGGTGGAGCTGCAGACATCTGTGCTCCCAGCTGGACGTGAGTGTGTTGAACACTCCGTGGCTCAGACAAGCTCTCCTTTGCTTTCCCACCTGCCAGTACTTTTCATTCCAACCTATAAGAAAGCCCTCGAAGAAGCTTCATCCCTCTAGGCTGAAATGTTTGGAAGAAGCCTTTGTAAAGCCACTAGCTTGAAGCGTTGCCATATTCAAAGTCAAACAGAATTGAAGGTCAGGGAAAAAAAGGAAAGGAAAAGCTGTGTGGCAAAGGATTAACTAGGGAAAAACTCACGTATGCAAAGCTTGGATCTGTGGCGAAAACTTTGGTATGATTGTGAAGAGGAAAACAAGGGGGAAAAAAAGAGGGATGTTTAGGGAGTAAGCGAGAAGGTTCATGAAGTAAGGAAGCAAGGAAAAAAAGAGCACTGACAGGTGCTAAGGAAAACCCAAAAAGAAAACACCTTCTTTTACTAAGTAAATGGAAAAAGGGACATGACATGAAGCACACAAATCTGCAAGGAAAGCAGAAAAAAAAAATAAAAAAGGAAAAAGAACAAGAGAAAATGAAAGCAGGAAGGACAAGGGGATGGTAAGTGGTGATCATTTGTCAGGCTCAGAGATGTGTTCAAGATGAGCTATAAAGGGCAGAAGGAAATCAAAAGGGATTTTTTCCCCTGCAAAATCAGGGGTGGTTCTTCAGACATTACTGTACTGATTATTGAAAATGTTCATTTACTATAACTCAATTTCAGCCACTGAAAAATGTCTCAGATGGAAAATATGCTATATAATTTAATGTAAAATCCTGATTTGTTTTTAACAAAAGCCCAATATCTTTTCTTTGCTCAAAGTATACAAAATGTGTTTTGATTGAAGAAAACTTTTTACTTGAATAGACCAGCTGTGCTTACTAGGAGGAGAGCATGCAAAAACGAATACTTCTTAGCCGCATTATTTTATGAAAAATGTCATCTGCAGACTTCTTGGAGCCTTGTGTCAAAATTTTGATTCAAATTTCTGTTTCTGCTCATTCTATTCATGCCCTAAAATCCCTTCATCTGCCTGTTTTAGTGCAATTGTCCTAATTGCCTGGTCTTTTTGATTGGATTTTAGCAGCGCCTTAGGCGACTTCAGCTCGCACTGGGTCTGCAGGCACATCAAGCAGATGGAAACAGATCCCTCGTTCCTCTAAAATCATCCATGCCAGAAATCAGTTGTACTCGCTAACTGTTGGTGCAATTGAAAACATATATCAGAGCACTCTGCCCAAGTAATGGAGCAGTTGATTATAGACTGTCAGAGAGCATTCTCAGTGCTTTTGCTAAATGGTTGCTTGTCAAATCTAATCAACTAAAACAATGTGTTTTTGTTAGCAGCTTTCAAAATTCCACTCCATTATAGATAGAAACAGAGTATGCACATGTGGAGAAGTACATGTTCATAGGTACATATAGGAATGTGTTCATATGTGCATTACTTAGTACTGATTTATGGGAAAAATGCCCATGCCAATATTTTCTCTGCTATGACATGAGCCTTTCATTTAAGGGTAAATTGCTTAAAGAACAAAAGTTGACCTGGGGACAGAGTTATAATAATAAGCAGAGTTTGGCAGGGAGAGCTAATTTCAGCAGTAGGAAAAAAGGTTATGACAATAAAAATAAAGGCATAGTCGGTGGGACAGAATAGCTGCTAGGCCAGTACTTGTCCCAAACAGAAAACAGAAAAACTAACCATGTTTATGGATGACATAGGGCTACATCATACCTGACCATACCATTTTCTGACCACACCGTTGATCAGAAAACCTAGAAAACCCTGAGGAACTTGCGAAAAGGCTTCTTAGATCACTCATATGGGATTTTGGCTCCTTACAACATCTTACAAAATTTTCTTCATGTATGCGAGAACACATCTGGCCTAGGAAATACCCATTTGCTTTGAGGAAGGATATTTTCTATAAAAGATAATAAGAAAGCTCTGGTTTGGCTTTAGAAAGTCCCTGCAAGTCTGATGCAAGCCCACAACTTCCAACACTTACTTGATGCCTAGCTCAGTAGGAATACTTTCCTATGATCACCATGGATGTAGAATGAAACCCCTGTGAATGAATCCCAACTTTGCAGTCTGTTTAGAAGTCTGCAGTCTCCTTAGAAGCACATAGTTATTCCAGAATTGCTGATATGGTTCCACTATGGTGCTGTTAGATAGCGCTGACTTTGGTGAGTTTTGCAAAGATGCTATGTGAGGAAACTTGCAAGAACCAGTAACCAATCGCTAGCAGCACCAAACTGGATTGAGGTACAGAGTGCATGAAGTCTGGAGGAAAATTACCTTATTTTAAACTGTCTCTCCTATAGTTTGCAACTCACACAGAGAAATGCACAGGCTTTTACTTTTCAAAGACAGTGCATTTTTATATCCAATACATTAGCTCAGCCTTCTGACAGAAATAGATCTTTCCTGTTTTCTTTCAGGCACTTTGGGATAATAGAGGTAAAGAGAAAGCCAGTTCTTCTAGCTTTTACATCAAATAGTATTAAATTGCTTTGTCATTGAAAGATTGTACTATTAAGGGATGGGGAAATTGCCACTTGACTTCCAGGTCCTCAGTATACCATTACTAGGTTTTTACCTATCACTATGTCTAAAAAAAGGCTTCTTTTTGAACACAAAAATAGAGGAAATCCAGAAGTGCCCTTGAGTAATTACCACACATTCTCATTTGCTGTAGCAGCCGCTCAAGGAGCAGTAGCAGCTTAGTGAAGGTTCCTCTGAGCTCTGCTACTTTAATGGAGAACGTTGACTTCTTTTCCTGCATTACAGGTAACACAGAGCCCGCCCAGGGCCCCGGACGGGCTTGCCTCCCTTCTTTAGAGCTTTTCTGGAAACTTTTTATTCACCCGGACAAATTTCTTCAGGTGCTCTGTTACTCGTTGTTAGGGCTGGGACTCTGGACGCCTTTTCACAAGTTTTTCAAAACACATTCCTACACTTTTTTTCAGCAAAACTGGTTGATGTACAATGTCAATGAGATGGGAGCAATTTGGAATTACTAGACGTTTTCACTTATAGGGCTAGAGAATCAAGTCCAAATATCAACTTTAATGTTGTGTTGCTCATATTTTGTTCCGAGTCCCATCAGCACTTTCCAAATCAAGCTGCCTGCTGATGTAAGTGAAATAAAATATAGCTATTGGTTTAGAAAACTGCTATATTAAGAGACAAGAACCCCGCTGTCAGTGACTGAGCATCCTCAGTAGTCAATGGCTTCTCTGGGTGTTGAGCATGTTTAGCAGTTTGCTGGGCACGGTAATCACCTTATAGTATTAGACCCTAAAGGATTTGCTCACCTTTACCTATTAAGTCAATAGCAGAAACAGAAATAGAAGTTGAAAGGTTAAACTCTCAATTATCTTTTCAAAGCAAACTACCAGAGTATTTCTCAGGCACTGGCTGTGCAGTCCTCTTGCAGACAGTGCCTGCTGTGCAAGAAGCATACTTCTATGCACAGTTTCCACTAAGTTAAACAGGATTATTTTCCATACCAAATGAAAAAAATGTAAGTGCTAGCCCACATGCTAGTCCAAACAAACACTAGTTATTTTTACATGCAGAATTATTTGACCAATGCTAAACATTGTCAAAAGATGGGGTTTTTTTGATCATCTGCTGTGAGGAACCCCAAGTGAAACAAGTCATTTCCAAATCTCCACGAAAGTTTAGTTTTAATCTGATATGCATTTAGACAAGTATGTAGAATTCAGACACAGGAAAAGGGAGAAAAGATACCCTGGAATGATCTATTACATCAGCACTAATGCTTCCTACTGACTTTTATAGATTCTGTTCAGTCCTCTATTTTAAAAATAGCTACTGACACAAAGTTGGTCATTGCAGAAATTTTGAAGACCTGGCTTGTTTCCAGCTCTTTCTTAATTAGCTCTCTAGGTCAGATCTCTCATTACCAGAAAAAAAAATATGTAATATCATTTAATGATAAATGAGTCCTTTCTCACTGCATTCAATGTGACATAAATGACTTGTAGAGTTATGCCTGAAATAGCGGTTTCTCAAACTGTAACCCCAAGAATTCTCCTTTTTGCCCGCTTCCTGCCTTGTAAAATTGTTGAGAGCTGGGCAATTGTAAAAGAGCTTGGCTGGCTGCATCTTTGTCTCTTTTGGAAAGCTGAGTAAGGAACAGCCAGTTTTTCTACCTAAATTTTCATTAAAGTTCAGTAAAAAAATTCCTAAGAAATCCAAGTCACAAACTGCATCACAACTACTGTTAAAAAATGTTTAAATTTAACATTATTATTAACCTGCATGATATTTTACCACACAGGATTTTTTTTAGAATAGACTATGTACCTGGACTGCCACATTGCCTTCATTTGTGTCTCCTCACTGTACGAGTTGTAATAGAGCATTAGTTTACCATCATATGCAGAAATAATTCACAAATACCTTTCACACTTAATACATCTGAAATCGAGCTGTTAACTAGTTTGCAGAAAATTCATGTTTATTTGGACTGAATAAAGCCTGCAAAGTTAAATGAAGTGCAGTGAAATGTCTGAAAAGTGATGTTCTTTTTTGTTAATAAAGAAATCATCAGTGGAAAATTACTAAAAATTCTGGGAATGAAGAAGAAATTTCCCATGTTACGGAAAATGAAAGATATTTACATTTCTGCATTAAATGTATTTTCCACAAGTAAACATGCTAGTACTTTGTTATAAGGGAACTGTCTTACCTCAACTATTCCTATTTTTCCATCCGTTGTCTTCCCATATTGGTCCACAAAAGCTTTCATTTCAGGTGTTAAATCCTACAAAGTTACAATAAAAACATCATTATTTTTAAGATGGAGAGAAGGACATGCAAATTACAGAACATTAGTTGTTATTATTCTGTTCCATTGATTATTTCCAAATACGCTACAGTTATTTAGTACTCACACTTACTGCAGCTAGATTCCTCCAGTTTAAATGAAATCCAGTAATTTTTTTAATGATGAATAATCTCATTATGATAAATTTTACTTCCCAAAGCATTATATTATAGTCAAGATGAATGATTGGCATCTAAATACTTTGAACTCCTATTTTAGTTTACCGAATAAGAAAATTATAGGCAGATGTGCAGAATGACAGTGAAGTTCATAGGTAATTGCTAGTCAATTTCTTTCTCTTTTTCTTAGGTAAGTGAATAACTTGAAGCCTGTGCAAAATCTTTCAAAATAAGAAACATTTTAATATAACATGTCTGAACATCAAAATAGCCTTTCCATTTATTTAGGTTGATTTGGCCTGAACAATGGGTGCTATTTTAACCCTAAAAGAACCCATGAGGATACCATATTTTTCAGTATTGAGTTATCAGAAAAACAGAATGGGTATCTCACTGCTGAAATGTAGAAAGAAGGGAAGAAAAAAGCTTGGAGCAATACCTGAAACCTAACAAAGCACCACCAGCCTAGCTGTTCTTTGCATGAATTATGGCTCCTACTCCACACTTGTTCTCAGAGGCTACCTTCACTTTAGGCTATGGCAAAGGTGTCACTCTTGGGGTGAATATCTAAATATTTGATTTGACGATTTGATGTACTTTGCTTTGATATAACCTTTAATACTGAATCCTCATTGTATTTCTTACAGGTTTGAGCTAGTAAAACCTTGCAGTAAGAAGCAGGGCTACAGCTGTATTAAAATAAATCTACAGTTATAGAAGAAAATGCAATGTCTTTGGAAATTTTAGTTACTATAGCAGATTGGTTATACAGGCTGTAAGTGATTCTTTCACTACAGACATAAGGAATTTCAACTGTACAAAGTCTATAGTAGTTTGTCCCAAATTTGATCTACCAAAACTTCTGAAATGTCAGTTCTATTTATCTGATACAACCATGGCCTAGTATCCTATTTCTGCCAAAGTCATCCACGGCAGGTTGGTAATTTGTGATGGCTTTAATTAAGATGTGATTATTAATAAAATACATTTCAATGTCACCTTTCATCTAGCGATCCCAAAGTGAGGACAACTGTGCTTAGTAGTTAAAATGAAGAATTTGGACACATGGATTTTAATTAGTCCTGGTTCAATATTTTGCTCATCTTTCAAATAGCACCTCCACAGTGCCAGTTGTCCAACTGTTACATGCAACCTAGGTACCTACAGGCTAAACAAAACAGAACTCCTCTGACCCTCTAATACATTCTGTAGCAAGTTTATTTCCCCTGATGTTCACTTCAGCTGCTCTTGGGTTGATTGATGAGTTACTTAAGTCATACTATTCAAATACATGTAATCAGTCAGTAATTTTGCCTAAATTTAACCAAGCGTAGTCCTAATCTTGTTGAAGATGCAGTGCTTTTGAATTAAATTAGGAGACTAACCCCTCACAACTCAGTCTCCCCTCCCAAAAGGTAAGAGACATTCACCCATCTAAGTGGAACCATGGAAAAAATAGCTTTTGGGGGAATGTTTTGAAAATCTAAGATGGCAGTACAGAAACACATGACAGCATGCATAAATTCCTATTAAATCCCATAGTCTATTGTCATGGAGAAATATTGTCATTATCTATATGCAGAGAAAGTAAGAAATAGATAAAACTCCTCCAACTTCACCCACTGCGTGTCTTTCAGCCCCTGTATTAGCCACTAACTCCCCAGTTGTTCTTAGCAGTTGGCAGACCCAAATCAGGAACATGCTGTGTAAGGACCGGACACAATAAATGGAAGCTAAGCTCCTGCACCTTCACAGTTTGCATCTTTGCCAGCGGTATATCCTTCAGCATGCCAATAGACGAGAGGAACAACTTAGTCCTTCATGTGATGCATAAAGTGAAAACACAGGGTTACCAAAGAAAAGCTCAACCCCTAAAACCTCCAGGTCTAAATCTGCCCTCTGGAACGGTGACAGTTCCCATCATGGTGAGGGCATGAATGAGAGAGCATGCTATGCTTCTTCCAACAAAAAGCAACTGTAAAAGTACGGACTTTCTAAGGGGATTAATAACAGGATTAGCATCAGAACATAATTAGAACAGTTGTGTAATTGGGAAGAATATTGGGAAATGCTAAATCATCCTATTCAGTGACAGAATCATTGTGGTTCTTTAACGCATAAGGCTTGACTGATGTAAAATCCAGCTATGAAGAATGCATAATTGAGTATTTCAAAAATAGTGAGCAAGAGAGTGACCTGAAAAGCAGAAGTTAATGATGACAAAGAAGCTTTGGGGTTTTAAAACAAGGACAGCCAAGGAAATTGCCTATAACTTGCACTACTTTCTCATCGTGTCCCTTCTGGCGAAAGAAGAAATTCAAAGCTACTGAATTAGTATCCTGTGAGATGAGACACAATCTAATGAGATGCTTGTTTGGTAAGTGAGACTTCAAATGCAAAAGTCAGGTTAGACTGGATCCCTAGGATAGCATCTATCCATAATCTAGAAAAAGACTTCAGGGATCAAGGTAGCTAGGTAACGAAAGGCAGAGCAAACAGAGGAAGTACTGATGAGGTGTTGCTACCCTAGATTGGTCTTTTCAGCTGAGCCTCCCCAAAATAGGCTTGAATCAGAGAAACGCAAAGGATAAACTCAAGTAAACACCCGAGCACTGTCAAGTTATAGAGTGCTTGCAGTCTGAGGTGACAGAAAAAGCAGAAATGACGAAGCAGGTGGCAGATACGAATAGTTTTGCAAGGCTTTCTTTGCGTCTTTCTTTTTGTAAGAGAGGAGATGCATACATTGAAAGAGAAAAGAATCTGATTTTAAGATGATAAATATTTTTGTCTTATCTGGAGCCTCTAACCCCTTTTTCAACTTCTAAATATTATATTGTTATGAAGAATGCCATTTATACTAAATATATACAAGCTTTAATATCTTCTTTCCAATGCACTTGCTTAAGATCCCTGCACTCGAATACAAGAGATTTGTTCAGCTGAAATTCTTAAAAGGTAAAGCATTAGAAATGATGTTGAACTTTTCCTATGAACTTTTCCTATGCAAAGGAAAATAGACTTTATTTTCATAAATACAGACTCTGAAAGTGCAGTCCTTGTATAATTCCCTGTTTTTTGAGGCCTTTTGAAATTTGAGTTCTAACTTACACTTGTGCCAATGTATGCTCACCCCGAGGGCTATGTGAAGAATTAACTGGTACCGAGACTTCGGTAACATTAGAGGCATTGCTGGGAGACAGTATTTTAGCTGCATGACTTATTCATACAACTAGCAGCAAGATACCACTTTCCACAAAGTAGGTGAAGATGCATATTAGTATTCTGATATTTACTTTTAAGATATATAGAAACTTTAAAAGCAAAATTAATTATTGAAAAGCTGTTGCTCAATTTGGAGGTACACAGAGTAATACTTACACAAAGTAATAATCTATGTATCTCACCCACCCACATAAATCATCTAGTTAGAATAATTTCATTTGCTGTTATTTCAGTTACTTTTGGAGTAAGCATTTTAGATATTTAGGGGGGTCTGTTTTATAAACTAGTTGCTTTAAAGGTATTTTATTTATTAAAAAAGCATCACTTCTATTGTAATTCAGAATTTTAAACGGAATCATTTATTTCTTTCGCTTTTTTGTTGCTATTTTTCTCAGATAGTGTAGTTTGTAGGGAAGCTACAGTTAACACTTTAAGAATTCATGCAAAAAACTTTGCTGTCCCTCCGAACAGCTTAACTACCAGACTTGGGTGCTGGTATTCCCGATGTGTAACTAGTGAAGGGCAGAGGGTGGTTAGCAATCATCTGCACATCTACTTATCGACCACCAAGGGGCAGAAATGCATCTCCGCCTGCACTGCCCATTAACCACGGAGCTCAAATACAGTCCAGCAAATCGGAGCATCTTTTTCCTTTTCCTTTTTTTTTTTTCCCTCCCTAATGTTAGTGCATCTCTGGATCGGGTCAGCTGCAGCGGGACAAGGTCCCACCCGCGGTGCGGGGCAGAGGCTCCGGCCTTTCCTGCCTCGCCGCTGCTCTACAAGGAGCGCCGCGCGCAGCCCGGCGAGGCGCGCGAGGCACCTGCTCCCCGGGCAGCTCCACCCTGGCCTCGCCTTTCCAAACCTGCTCCTTTCCCACCGTTCCACCTCCCCTTGCTGGAACACCTGGTGCATTGGTGGTGTGGTGGCAGGAGGGGATGGAAGCACCCGGGGCACCGGAGTTTGCTCAAGAGAACTCTTCTTTTGCAGCAAAGACAGAAAAGTGGGGTGAAAACGTCAACCTACCAAGCCTGCCTTCTTCCGCGCCTGCTGCAGCTCCTGGATGAAGTTCTGTAGCTCCTTCCCATCCATGTACCCATTGCCTACAACACAAAGAGTTACGGCTGCTGCCGCCGAGCCCGCCAACTTTGCCCCGCCGGCTCTTCCCGCCGCTCGGGCTCTCCTCCCTGCGCCCCAGCCCCTGCGTGCCCCCGGGCCCGGCCCCCGCCCCGCAGTCACCGTCCGAGTCGTAGTGGTGCCAGATCTCGAAGAACTGCGCGGCCGAGATCTCCACGCCCTGCAGGTGGCTCTCGGCCGTCATGGTGGCGCGCGGAGGGGCGCGGAGGGGCGCGCTGGGGTGGGGGGCGGGCGCTGTCCGCGGTGCTGCCTCTGCCCGCGGCTCCGGCGACGGCTCCGACAGCTCCTCCCGCCGCCGCCCGCCCGGGGTTATTTATGGGGCCGGCGGCGGGCGGCGCCTCCCGCCGCCCTTCCTCCCGCCCGCCGCCGCCCTGCCCCTCGGCGGCAGCGGCTCGGCCGGCCCGGCCCGTCCCGCCCGCCGGGGCGCGCAGCCCGCGGGGCGCCCCGGGCGCGGCAGCAGGAGCGGGGGCTCCGCGGGGGAAGGGCCCCTGGGTGGGGAGCCCGGCCCGCAGCGCTGCGGGATGGGGTCTGGGCGCGGGGGTCCGCCCGGCTGCCCCGCTCCTGACTGCTCTGCCTCCAAGCACGGCCTGCAGGAAGCTCCGCACCGGCCCGGGCGTCGGAGAGCTGCCCCCTCTGCGCGACCTGTTGGGCTTGCACGGGAACGGGCACGGCGGATTCAACAGCGTGACCCTGGTGGAGAGCAATTGTGGAGGACCACCCTAGCAAGCTGTTTCCCCCCAGTGCAGACCTGTGAAGGACACTGCCACAGTCACCTCTGACTGCACACGAGGTCTCTCTGCAGGACCGGCTTTGGAGACGAGACCTCCTGTAGCAGTGGGTTGGTGGCTGGGATGGAGCAGCTCTCCAAGGGGCCTCCTTGTGCCACAAGAGAAGGCAGTGTTATACCAGTGAATGGCTAGACTCTCCCTTGGGGTGATTCATCTTATCCTTGCGATTGCCTAGGTACTCTGCAACACCAAATCTGCCTCGCTCCTTGCAGCAACGTGTTCCTCACATGTTACATTGAGCTGCATTGGTTTGATGGCAAAGCTGGTGAGTGATCAGCTTACAGGGCATTGCCCAAATCAATAGGCGCTGTAGTAAGGATGGGGGATGAGAACAGCCGGCAAACCTGGGAATCTCCATGTGCAAGTGATCGAGCAACGGCAGGACAACAGTATGATGAGACTCACATACAGTGTGAGGAAAGAAAGTGATGGGATAATGTGGATGGGATAACAGGAGGCAGCAAAATGCCAAGGGGGATGGATAACCCAGCAGGATGAGCGGTGGATGCTTCGTTAAAGCCTGACATGTTCTGAAAGGGATTTCAGTGGATTGGGTGGTTGAAATCTTGTATGCATTATGGAACAAGATGTGGGCATAGCAATTAAGTAATCATGAGACCTTGTACTTGATTCCCTCCATCTTTCCATTCTCCTGTTTCTCCACCTGTTATGTGCAGCTTTCACTCATTGTGTTGCTGTGGTTTGGCTGTATGTTCTTCAAAAGACAGACTCTGTTGGTCTGTGTTTTATGAGCTGATGAGTGAAACAGCAGCTACGGTGAAACACACACATCATTTTCTTCAGCTCAAAATATTTGTAAGCATTAGCACAAAATGTCTACACTCATTTTACAGCCATAAATGTGATTTTCTGCTTGCAAAATAACTGAAATATCTCCTTCTAATCAGCCTTTTTATTTTGCAGTGTGAAAAAACATACCTAGGGACTGTTTTCCTGACAGGGCTTGCTCAGAGTAGTGGACTGCAGTGGTAGCCATTCCCTGAAGCTTCTGTGGTCCACCAATACCTTGTCTTGAAAATAAAATGGAATAAAAATCTAAATCCAAGACATTTCCGTAAAGTAACAGTGACAACGAGGGAGCAGAGCATGCACAAGGCCTTCTGTACCTGGAGCAAGCGCAGGGCAGAGGCCTAGCCTTGGAAGGAGAGATGTGCTCGGGCTGTGCCGGGGACTCTCCTCCGCACCAGGAAAGCACAAAGGGGTCCTGGCGGTGACAGGGCAAGGGAAGGAGACAAGGACGGAATTGGCTTTTCCATCATTTTTGCACAGAAGTGTCTGCCAATGAGGCACCTCTTTAGCCTTGCCGAGGATATTGAATTTCTCCGTGTCGTGCAGAATTTCAGCTTCCAGCAGCATGCACAAACGGAAATTGAGTCCCGAGCCCCTTTCAATAGTCTTCTGACTTGCAACTCATGTTGATTCGCCCCTTGCTGTGTATCACTTTCAGATGGCACGTTGAATCTCTTGCTTCTTGCTTATCCCTGATCCAGAAGTCTCTTCTGTATGGTTTGCAGCCAGTCACACCTTACTCATCTTGCTGCTGAGACTTTTAAATGGAAAGGAGCTTTAATATTTACATTTTCTGAAGTTTTTAGGATGAAATATTTTACATAGGTCTTATGTGGCCAGGAGGATTTCAAAAAAATCTCATAAGAACTTTCAAAATATGCTGTTTTTCTCCACTAGGAACATGTATAATTATGTGCAAATAATTATACAGTTGGACTTGATGACCTCTTGTTATGATAACATTTACAAAGTTAGTACATCTGCAGGTCATTTAAGTGTCTGTATACATTCCTTGTGAAACAGTATGTCAAGGTGAATGGGTTTATGTGTTCTTGCATGTTAAGCATCTCCTCGTATTGACATAAAAGTAGTGGCCTTTTCCATGCAAGAAGAATCACTGTATAGCTAACTGCACATCATATTCTCATGATTAATGAGAATGGACCAAGCCACCATTCATATTTAATCCCACTGGACTCTGCTTTTTATGCAAAACTAAATCGGATACTGGTCATTTCAATTCCAAGAACTTATTATTTTCCATTGAGAGATCTAAAAAAAGATCTAAAAAAGATCTAAAAATGCAGATACATACAGGATGTGATCCATAACCCAATGAAGTCTATGCAAAATTTTCCACTGACTCTTATAAAAAGACAGAATTTGTTATATTTTTAGAAATTGTGTGTATATTAATATCATACATATGTGTATATTGATATATAGACACTGATTAATGGACATAAGTCTTGTAATTCATTTTAGCTATGACTAGTTGGTTCTATTTGCAAAAAAACCAAACCAGATCCATATCTAGCAGGAGTGAGAAAGGCTACAGTGAACTTAGCTGGGGATTTGACCCAGAATGTAAGTGATTATGACTTTTTTTTTTCTTTTTGAATACCTTTATTGCTTATTAGTGGTCTTTAAATGTTTTTCATCAAAAACTTTATAGATGTGGGTTTTCTGTGGCTTCTTAGGCTACAAGACTCTTTTCCTCACAGTCTGAACAGCATCTAGATATAATATCCTCAGAGCTTCTCAAAACTCATGGAAATTAAATACCCTATTTATAATAGTAATCCAGTCTAAATATATATCAAAAAAGCAAGAAATACAAAGGTAATTCTCATCCAGAAAGTACGAGTGAAGAAAAAGAAAAAAAAAAAAAAAAAGAAAAAAGGTTTTGGCACGAAGTGAAGCATCCCAAACTTGAGTCTTTATGAGCAGAGAGTACAAACAGATCCCAATGAACCTTCTAACAAAAATGTCCTATGATGGAAATACAGATATCTACAGTGACAGCAGTAGTGGTTTACCCAGTTTCTCTCAATCTGTTGGTAAAAGATGGGGACCTTTGTGTCATCTTTCTTCTGGAAGGCCAAACGTGTGTGTGCCTTTGAGGTGTTGCTGAACCTCTACCAAGAGTTTCGTCACCTCCAGACTCTAGTAGTGATGAGCAGCACAGTCAGGCTTGAAAGAGCTAAAATGAGATTCTAATCCTGGTCTATTAACGCTTACTACAGTGTTGCCTTCACTATGGACGACTGTTGCATAAATAGTAAGCATTTAAAAACAAATCCTGAGATTTTTATTATAATCTTTACATGATTCTGTGATACAGAAAGAATCTCTATTCTACTCTCCCACTAAAACACATCTGAGAAATGTGTTTTAATCAATTTTCTATAAGCTGCAAAATAATTAGTCACTTATAGATTGAGATGACATTAATGCATCTCAAGCCTCTACTTTACGACAGGTAAAGCCAGAGCCCAATCCATCCTTTTCCTACCTATTTTACATTCCTACAGTTCCAGCTGAAGCTGTAGCTTGCCGAGCAGTGTGCTGATGACAAGGTAACAGTAACTCAGTAACAGGTGAGCATTAGGTGGCCTAGTGCATGCACAGTATGCACTTCACCATGTCCTCCTGTCGTGTAAGATCCCTGGAGCCACTGGAGCATCTCTTACTCGAGACAGTAGCTCCCTTCCTTTGAGGATGGCCTGAAGCATCCAGCACAGACCATGCAGAGCTGGCCTCGCACCACTGTGGGTGGTTATTGACACTTCCAGTGATCTGTCTTGTGAGATGTCTTACCCAGAAAGTCCAGGAGCCTGATTTAGAGTATTGACACTCTTTATGGAGGATTTTATGTGGTCTTTGAGTATTATGGATGGTTTTCTTTCTCTGTCTTGGAGAACTCAGACTGCTTCTAGTTTACAGGCCCTTTATACATGCTTTGATTAGCTCCACAGTGGAGAGAAGGCTGCGAGGGCCTCACTGGTCCCAGTTCCCACAGTCCTCAATTCCCAGGCACCGATTCTTTTGGGAAAGAAACCTGAGCTGACAGCTGAAAGGAAACGGCAGCAGCCGCCCACAGGTGCCACAGTCCACGTGAGCGGGGGACCAGGACTCAGCAGCACGCCCTGCAGCAGGACTTGCTGGACAGCCCAGACTCATCCGTCAGGCATCAGCGTGTCTAAAATCTTGGGGTGAAGGTTAGGTACGTATTAGATGTGGTGGGATCCAGACTAAATGGCTTTTGCTGGTATGTGGGGTCAAATTTCTCATGAACTGAGCAGGAGCAAAATGCTTCTGTCCTCTCCATACAGCTCCTTAGCTAAAGTTAATGCTCTTTAGGAAGAGTATGAATCAAGAGAGACACAGACTCTGTCCTAGCATGGTTATTCACAATAAAAACATTTTACTAATTAGTAAACAAGAAGTACAAGCTTTTCTCATTAAGATTCAGATAAAACTTTAAACTGGAGGTTTTTCTCGTTTGTACTCACAGCACAGTCCTATCCTATCCAGTCTGTGTGCGTAAGGGTCTACCGACACGTAACTGTTGCTTGAAAAAGAATTAATTCCAGTGAAGCTATGGAGTATCTAGGTGTATAACAGGTAGTCTCAATCTTTTGTAAATAATGGAAAAACTTGTGTTATCTCCTTCCAAATTATTTTATTATAGTTACAGGTCAACCTATGCAATTTCAAAACAATAAAATTACATGATCAGAGTCTTGAACTGTAATATGGAAAAAACAATAACTAAAGTAAACAATATAATAGGGTGAACAGGTTCATCTCTCAACTCTGCTGAACTCAAAACCAGCTCAGCAAAAATGACATAAGTGCAGCTGTAACAAAGATCTCAGGCACCTCATGCTGCTACAAAGCAATGTGAGTTCTTGGTATTGGTAGAAATCTGTGGTTATCACGATGAGAAGTTTAGAGATTCAGACTTTTAACTCTCTTTCTGTGCAAAATCTCAACATGTGTATTTCAGCTGTAATGCCATGCTCAGCTTTCAAAGAAGATCAATGGCTGGTAAACTTGTATATCAAAGAAAGAATAACTTTTCCGTATGCTACTTATCTACCAAATGATGTAAGCCTTTTAAGCCTTTTTTATATAGATTGATGTCATTTTTTGCCTTTTTTTTTGCTTTCAATATTTCTCTTCTTTCCCACAAATTAAAGAATTGTGATTTTATCAAGAAAATAGAACATTACGTTGGGAAGATGGGCTGTGTAATAGTATTTACCATGCTTCTGATCTAGAAAAAAAAAATGTTTTATATTCTTTAAAAGTGTAAATTATTTACTCCATAGATGAGCTCAAGAGGAGCAAAAAGAAATTTAGTACAGAATCTCCTTATTAATTCTCCAAGGAGTATCACTTTTGAAGAGAACTGACAGCTACTATTAAGTATCTCCTGGAAATGATTTCAGCATCTGATAAGCATAGTGGCTTCTTGGAAGCTAGTAAGTGATACACTAAAAAGCATTTATTTCATTTTATTTGAAAATTCAATCCATTCTACCTGCTACTAAAGAGTTCAAGATTAGAAGCCTTCCTTCTAGCAATTAATAACACAAGCATTTATCAAAACTGTCCAAGGTTTGCACTAAAAATATGATGTGGAGGTTTGATATAGGAGCTGGACCCTTTTCTGAGCAAAGATCAGGGCCTAGCCTCAGGTGATTGTGGAAAGAAGTGACATTTACCACGCCTAGAGAATGGAAAATGTTAGTAAGTTAAAGCAAGCAGGAGCTAAACATTAGGCTTTCACAGCAGAACAGGGCAGCGTGTCCAACTGTTATCAGTTTACAACTTTAGCCTCAAAACCCTCTTTCCAAACTCACAAAGAGATCTTTGTTACTTCTTTATTGAGGTATACCTGGGCTGCAAGATTGTTCCCTCAGTCTCTCTTGAGATATCAGTGTTGCAGGAGCCAGCAGAAATTCAAGGGCTGCACAGTCCAACCGACTGCATCATTTCTCATCAGTCATTTAATATCTATGCTATGGAAAGATTTTCACGGGGTTTCCTTTCTCCCCATACCTCATTAAAGGACTTTAAGGGAACAAGAATGAGTGAGGTTACCAGTTTAATGAGGAGGAAGCAATGTTATCAAATGAAAGATAATGTAATTCAGGTTAAGTTCAACCTACATTTAAATAAATATAACTTAAGCAAAACAGTGAAATGTAAAAGTATCTATTGTTGGCATATCATCGGATCAGGTTTTGCACTGAATTAAACACGAAAAATGTGAGATGAGTACATAATATAACCTGACGTGGAAGTGACTTTGCATGAACTCCCTTTCTCATATGTATATTTCTTGTCTCTATCTCATCTAATCTCAAAACAAGGTACACCTAAGGTCCATGTTTCTAGTTCCTTGTCTCTTTTTCAGAGAAATGTAAGGATACTCCAGCAATCCTAGCTCCCTCACAGTCCAACACGCAGGATTTTTGGGCGCCTTTTCCTTAGCATCCACCATTAGCTTATTAGCTGCAGCAGAGCTCTTTGAGGGTCTCACACATTCCTATGCCTGTGTTGATCGTGAACCTACCCCAGGTTCACTATGAAGAACAGCCTGAGGCCAGAACATTTTTTCAGTAATGTCTTGCTGGCTGCATCAGGTGCATCAAGCGCTCATTTTTAGAATGACTCTTTTGATATGACTGTCCCTCTGCTCCCCATCACATCCCTACTCTCTTCACTACCTGGTAGTGTGTAGGAAATAACTTATATCTTTACCATGTAAAGAGCATGAAATTGTAACAGAACATAAAGGCCCATCCCTCAAAACAGTTTGAAATCCTAAATGCAAAACCCACAGCCAGAACACACAGATAAAATATCCCATGAAGCTACAAAGAACTGTAGAATCCAACTGAGAAATGGCAAAAAGTATGAACTCAACATCAGCAAGACCATGGTAGATCTGAGGGAGGCCTGAGAAGAGATTAATGTTCCTCCTCCACCAGCATGTGGGTGACTTCTCCAAACACATATGAGGAAAACAGCTACTCCCATTCTGGCTGACCTTAAGCTCCAGTAACTATTCTTAAGAGCATTCTGCAGACTGAAGGACAGAAAGGACAGGAATTAAATAATTGTGCTGCCACTGAGACTAGCACAGATCCATTCATGTCCTGCAGTTGTCCTACTGAGCTGGTGCTCCTCTACCTTGACACTTCTCTTAAGGGTGACTTGCACATTGTAGAGCAGCCTCATTCTGCTTTTCTGTTAAAAATTCTATCTTCCCATTTATTTTAGCAGTAAAATCTTTTGGGATGACTGTTCCCATCTTCTTAGTAATATAACTCAGGGTACACATGGAGAAATGTTTTTTAGGGGCACTGATAAGATTTTAGCATACATAGAGCCTTTACCTTTGGAAAAAAAAATAGCTTCAGCCAGCCCTTCCAGCCACTTTTCTAGAGTCTTGCAGCATTTTTTTTTTTTTTCACTGTATAATGTATTTTCCATTGAGAAGACAAGTTTATAGAGCTGGATTAATCATTGTAATTAGTGTTTCAAGTAACCCAAAGAAGCATTATTAAATATTACAAACCACATTTGTTCCCTGGAGGGCATGGCTAGCTCAGAACAACAATGTACCTGTATATGTCTGGCCTATAATGACATTTTGATGTGGAAACATCAGCACAAAAAGTCTTTTCTTGTTTCTTAAGCAGGACTCTCATTCTTCCCTTTTGCTACCCATAAATCGTCAAGGTCATCTGCTTCTAAAGCTAACGTGCAAAGCAGATAGATACAATTAGAGAAAGTGGGAGGAGGCTTTGATTTCACAGGATGGCACAGTGGGCAGGCTGGATTCTGCGGATGACAAAGTTGGCGGAAGCTTTCTTAATGCTAGTACCTTATTTGAGGGGAGATCACCAGTAAGGATGATTCACCATCTCCTCACTCCACATATGTAAAACCCTATATGGCACAAGCACACAGCAGTGGCATGCTCCTATGGGTTGGCAATTAAAGGTAGCCAGGCTCAGTATGGGGTCCAGGGTCACTTCCCCATGACCTCCAGGGGAGGAGGAAATCTGAGTTCAGACAGGCTGATTGCACTTACCCTGAGTGCAGAGGGTCTACCAGGGGTCTGCAGACAGTCTTGGATCTTTTGTGAAGGTCTCAAGAAAGGGTTTTCTTGTTTACAATATGATTGCAACGTCCATAGGCCCAGAGTTCCTGGGAAGTTGTTCGTCTTTCCCCTGTCAAATGGCCACAACGTATGCGTATGACGTCTGTGTGGACATCCTTTGGGAGGCAGATGACACCTTCAGACTGGTCTGCTTGTTGCTGCTCACGCACAAGAGGCAGCCTATAGCACTGGTAATATGGCCATTGCATCCTGTGCTGGGGAAGAGGACGCTTGGCTACTGGTGGCAGGCGCTGGAAGGACAATGTTCACTTACTTCCATCCTGGTAAGTGGGGATTCTGAAGAGAGGCTGGCATGTGTCACAAAAAAAGAACCCTAAAGGCTACGAAATTTATTTTTTTAAAAGTTTATTTAAAGAAGAAAGGGATCTGAATGCATTTATATAATAAGGAAATTCCCAATTGCTGCTTCAAGATGAGCTACATTTTCTGCATGAATTCCAACAAACTAAAACCCTGATTTACTTTTGTGTTTGAAACTTCTCAGAGAGGAAAAGAGTTGAGTTTCTGGCTCCCAATTTTACAATAAAAAATCTTAGAAGATCTCTTGAAGTATAGAAAGTTCATTAATAATGTAAGAAAGATAAATGAATGCCCAGTGTAATTTTTCTGTGCTTTGAACCAAAGTTGTTAACAAATACTAAACCCAAGTTAAATGATAGCACTTTGCAGCTCCATATTTCAAATGAGAAATTTCTTTCACCTAAGAGCAAGTAGGTCTGGAAAAAGAGTAGTATTTGTTTTGCTAGATTGGCAGATATACTCAAATTTAGAGATTTATGTCAGGCTCCTAAGTCTATATATGTTCATATATGAACATACAGCGTGCCCTAAAGCCCTAAGCACATCCAAATCCCATTAAAGTAATGGAAGCTGCAGATATTCACTATCACTTCATGAAGGCTTTTTCCTGAAGGCAGAAAAGATCATTAAGTTTAGTAGCCTTTTGTGGTGTGGACTGTAGCTGGAAGCTGTGCAAAGGCGAACTTTCTCCTAACCTGCACAAATGGAATAAACCAATTTTTGATTTGGGCCATAACCAGTTTACGATCCGAACTGCAAGGGCCATCAAAACGCACACACAACTGAGTCCAAAGTGTCTTCAACTCTACATGTCTGACGTCCCACTTAACCTCACTGAGATCAAAGTTTCAGTATGGAGAGGCTGTAAAAATTCCCCACCCCTGCAATGAAATTCAGGCTACACACTCATTAAGACATTATACCAAGTTAGTATCTACTCTCCTAAACATTGAAAGAGAGGGGACAAAATGAAATAGTCTGAGGTAAAACTAGACGGATCAGACACAGTTAACTTGAGTTACTGTGCAAGATCTATTTTAAACTTAAGATTAACAAGTTCGTATTGCTGCAGGCATCACACTATCAGACTGGTTAACACCAGTTGCTCTCCCGGACATGCTCTGCAGATTAACTAGGCATGAAGTAACAGAACCTAAATATAGGTTTCTATTTTTGTTTGCAGGTGTTATCCTTACCAGGTAAATTTTTTCCTTCCTTCTCTCATGAGCCTTCCAGTTTTTCACAAAGTCTTTTATTTTTTTTACAAAAAGAGATAAAGTAGTTAAGAAGTGGTCACTGGTAAGTATTTTACTCTGCCAAGGGTAAAAAAAAAAACAGTATTTGGAGCTGTGATGGGGAATCTGACACAACGGCTTTTGTGATTTCCTTGACAATGCTGAAATCTTTCTAATGCCGTTAAGTCCACGGTGTTTATAAGACGTGTGTTAAATCACTGCTCATGCGGCTCTGTCAGCTGTCAGCTAATGGAAGTGAGGGCAGATGCACCTCTGCTTCAGGCTTCGTTACCGGCTTTCCTGTTCTCTTTGTTCAACCCCTTTAGGAGGCAAGTGCTTTTTCAAAGTGAACTTCTGTGCATTGTTCAGAATATTCACCTTTTGGAAGGAGACCCCACAAAAAGTGTGTTTATGAAAGCAAAAAAGAAGCTGACACAAAACCTTTAAATCTGTGAGTTTTGGTGGTTGGGAGGGAAAAGAAAATTGTCTACTCCCCCATTTTTCGACTAAAACTTTTAATTAGGTGGAGGGTGGTGGAGGAGGTATTCAGTTTTTACCTGAAAATGCCGTTGTTTGACCAGCTCCCATAGCCCTGCACTCAGCAAGGCACCTTGGGCAGGTCACTGTGCCCAAGAAACCTCACTGGGCTAGAGGGAGTCCCAAACACCATCGCTCAAGTGCTTCCAGGTTGGCACAACATCATTCACACGAAGCAGCCTGGATGCCAGTGTAACCGTTTGCTGGATGATCCCCAACTCAGGGAGATCCACAAGTGGAGCAAATTGGGTTTGGCAGCTCCTGTGGCATATCTGCGTGGTGGTGACCAGGACAGCCAAGTCAGGTGAGCAAACTGACCCAGTTAGAGGAATCCTTCCACAGGTCTGATGGGCATGAGGACAAGTAGAGGAGGATGGGAGAACAGGGAAGCCCATGCAGGGGGGCACAAGCGGCACCATGGTACCCCTCGTGATGGTGATGACCCCTCAGGGCCAGAGAGTCTTCTATTGGTAACGGGTATCAATGGCTGTACGGGTGTGTTAAAGGTTGAAACCTCATTCACTGCCCTGCAGTCCACACTGGCTGTCAGGTTTGTGATTAACCCATCTGTAATTGGGCTGGCTGGTTTCTTGTTCCCAAGTATGTTAAAGAAAGAGTGAGCCTGGGGGTAAGCTCTGCCTCTACAGAACAAGCACTTCAGAGACAAACAGGGATAAGTGGGAATCACTTCTATGTTAGTCACTATTATTTGTAGTTTCTTGGCATTTATGCATTCAAGACCTGTAGGATGGATATTAAAGATTTTGGCACTTGAAGTAAACTATGCCTCTAAAAGAGGTTTGTGTACCCTATTTCCCACAAATTCTGTGTTTTTTCATGTGTATGCAGACAAAAGTTAGAAAGACACAAATATATTCCAAATGCACCAGCACAGATGTTGCCTCTAGAGCAGGAGTCCTACTTGAATGAACCCTGTCTCCTCCAGAGAGTTTTGAAATCCTGAAGCACATGGTCATATGGAGGGTGAGAGTGTGCGGATCTGTCCCAGGTCTTCCAAATGTTTACTTTAGAGCCCTCTAAGCCACTATTTCATACTTAATACACTTCGATAATTTCAAATGGAGAAAACACCTAATCAGTCTTCTAAGATACATGACATAAAGTTCATTATTTACATAATAGATAGAAATATCTCTCTGTGTTCAAAATGGGACTAGACAAAGCAGTAGCAAATATGAATGCAGAATAATCTCCCATTGAAAGGGCAGTTGAATGAATAAAGTGACCTAACTAGTCCAATTTACAAGGATTAGATTCAGTTCCAATCCAGTTACTTAATACAGGACTGGGTTATATTGTCTACCCTGTACACTGTCTTCTTGCACGAGCTACACATCTGGTGAAGGATACTAGAGCTCTTGTCACACGGGTCCCACCATTGCCAGGGCTCGGGGGGTTATGGCTCATCATGCCATAGATGAGACAGCTGGAAATTCTCATGAGCTGCAAGAGACTCTTGACTTTCACCTCTTCTGTATAACTAAGGAATCAAAGGGCCTGGACGCCATTTGCACCTGCAAATATGACTTACGTTTGCAAATAAGGAGCACAGGTAAAATTGTTAGAGACTATCTTCCCATTTTCACAGGCAATTTAGGGCTAAATACCCAAAGAAAGGAAAGCAATATTTATTTCTTGATATCTAGGGGGAACCATAAAGCAACCATCAAGCCAAGACACACCGAGCTTCTGCACTAAGCCAGAAGGCCATCAGAAGTCCTGCTGCATGCCAGACCCTCGGACCCTTGCCCTGTGCTTAGTGCTCACCCCAGTGCTGCTCATCTTGGGCTCATGTGTCTCCCTCACATCCCACGTGCATTATTGAAGGCCAAGTTGAGCAGGGGCGAGGAGAATGATTCCTAGAATTCTGTTTCCTCCAGACTCTAGTGAAGTTCTTCTCTTACAACAGGATTTTTACTTCTCCCTGCACTCTTCCTTGATGGTCAAAAGTAGTAAGAGCAGGTTAGCACCCTCTCCTGACTGCATATTCAGTGGCACCAGTTAGCACCCTCTCCTGACTGCATATTTAGTGGCACTTGCAGGAGGCAATGGGGTGCCAGAGGCTGAAGCTTTCTTGGTTCCTTTCCTTGCAGCTGTTTGACACCAAGTTGTGTAGCTGCATGGTCCTTGTGCTGGAGAGAAGGATCAAAACTCCAATGGTTGGAATACAACCTGAGTGATAGGGAAGAAAAAGGGAAAAGAGACCTGCTCTCCTGTCTCATCTCTGCTGCTGTTCAGCTGTTAATGGGAGACAGACCTGAAACACAAGTGTCCCCTTGCCCAAATGAACATCTTAATTAGTAGCTGGAGAGTTATGCTCACCTTCTGGCCAATTAATAATGAATCATTCTGTATAAAATGAACAGCTCCATCAGGAAATATTGCAACCCCACTCCCTGAGTACAGGTAAAATCTGGAAGTGGGAGCTCTCTCCCACCCAGCACGCACATCCTTATGGGCAGAACAAAAGGGCAAAATCCAGGCACCCACATCACACCAGACACTTCACACAAGATTTTGGGTTGGGAGGGGACATCTCTTCCTCTTGCAAAGAAGAGACTTTTCCAGCACTTTGCTGTGCTGTAAAATAAAAGCTACAGCATCTGCCTTGGTGTGAGGGGCCTCTTCCAGACCTCTAAAATGGGATGAATGCTGAGGGTTGTAAAAGCTTTGTGGAAAGAGGAGCTTCCCTTTGCCCTGGAATCAGGTACCTGGCTCATCTTGGGTTACAACTCTCCTTGACAATTTCTACAGACTTGCTTGAAAAGCTCTTTGCTTGGCTAGCTAAAGTCTGTCCCTATTCATGAGTCTCTTTTGCATTGTAACAGGAGTCTTATATATTCTTAAGTGAAATGCTTTAAAGTGCTCCACCATCCTACTCCACATCTGGCTTTGGGATGGGTGTTGTAAGACCCTTGGGTGGTTCCAAACAGATAAAGTACTTTGAAAAATCCCCATTTGTCTTTTAAGAACCTAATGTCCATGACTGCTGGCCAGCTCCTAATTCTGGAAGCAAAGGTAGATAGATGCCACCAAAAATAATTGGAGCATCCATTTGAATTTTCAGGAAAAGCCAGAAGGGCTGGAGTCATTTCTGAAAACAGAACTTAGCAAATGTTGCATCTTACATTACCTGCACTTACATGTTCAGAATATTTATTGATGCAGAGGCTGGGTTTTTATGAGGTCTGTGGTGAGGAGAGGTTTTAAGTAAAGTACTAGACTATCTTGAGGCAATTAAAAATTGCATACTTATAGACTGGAAAACTTTGAAATCTACTATCTAAAAGTATTTTGCTGCCTAAGTAGTAGAATGATAAGACACATTGTTAACTTTTATGGCCAATAAAGTAAAGCCTGTTCTCAGGTGTAATACTCTTAAGTGGCTGCCAATCGCTAACATGAGACTTTAGACTGATTTTATCCTTCTGACGTTCAATGGAACAAATATCCCGTAGTTTGCAGATAAGGATCAATCCAGGTTCAGTTTCAGTTTGACACAGTTGTTTCAAAATTCACCTTGGGTATATTTTTTCCCTTAGACTTTATCTAAAAACTAATCTCCCTGGCTAATGAATTAAAAGGGTCAAAGGAATCAATGGTACTTATTTGCATTCATTCATATGAATACATAGATATTTTATTGAATAAGGGGGTGTAGTTCAGGTATTCCTAGACCCTTGATGCGGAATGAAAATAATTCAGTAAAGATATTCTTTTTTTTTTTTTACAAATTAACATACACCAAATAAAATTATTTTGATGATTAAAAAGATTTATCATGTGAGAGCGATCTTGAGGCAGGCACAGTGGTGCTATTGAAAGGAAGGATGACTGAATAGCTGAGCTCCTGCTGTGAGACTTAGGAGGCCTGGACTCAGTTCTCTCTGAACCGACTCCCTGGGTGACCCTTGGAGCTCTACAGAGCTTCAGGACTTCAATTTCCCACTCATGAATTTTCTTTCTTACAGTGGCTCGGTGAAAATAAATACCTTAGAAACTAAGCAGTGTCAGATCTTTCAGCTGTGTAATGAAGTAGGAACAAAAGATCAAAATAAAAGAAAAAAGGTCAGACTCTTTTATATGGAATAAAGAAATGTAATGGGAAAACAGGAAGGGCTGTCCAGCCTTTTTTGTTTAAGTCCATCTGGCTTTTCCATGACATAATAAGCTAGCTCTGGCTGTATCGTATAAGACAAGAAAAACCTAATTTGAAAGTACATCAGCTTGTTTTCAAATTTTTGAAATTTTGAAAATAATTCTTGAAATTGCAGGAAAACCGCCCCATCCTCTTCTGGAAATTATTTTCCCTATTTAAAGGGATGAAGTTACTTCTCTGAGTGCAAAGTCAAATGTAAAATTCTCCAGCCTGTTCCAGTCCTACTTGCTCAGAAGAAAAATACCCTGAATTCAGGTCCCACTAAGGATGCCTGCCTTTGACTGTAGGTCCCTTAGAAGTCTACAAGGAGGATTTCATTAGTATCTTAGGAAAATTGCTCAGATGGGAAACCAACCACTTCAGAGCAAGCTGCACATACGCAGAAATAAAGGCATGTCGGTGCCGCACAGTTCAGGACCGTATAAAGAAACCCAAGCAACTTCTGCTGCTCCAGATGGGATCACAAGAACCAAGGAAGCCCACCAGGCAATGCGGAGTGCTGCACCAACACAGCTGCACTGAGACAAAGTGGCTACCCTTGTTGTACTTACTGCATGTGGCAATCCATTTTTACAGTCTGACTGTGTTCCTGAGCATTTTTGAAATATATAGGTTTTCTCAGATTAACTATAATGATCTTTTATTGAAAATTACTTGACACAAACCACCTGGTCGCTAGCACTCAGGTGACTCCTCTCTCAGATAAGTATCTCCAACCAGTCACAAGAATTCTGTCCCACTTTCCTAAGCAAAACTGAATGGCTTTTACAGTGTAAAGGAGAAATGTATGTTTTGCAGCCCACATACCAGCCTAGAGGCAAGTAGACAAGGTCCTCTCAAGTTCTGAATTTAATTCTATTATGGCCAAAAAACAAATCAAAAAACAGTAATTAAATGCAGTTCTCTACGTTTCAGATAGCTGCAGATGCTGAAAGGGGGAACAGCTGCCCCACCTGTGTTTTGAATGAGGTGGCTATTTCCTGCTTCGTTCACGAAACAAAAATTCTCGGAGCAAGACTTTGGGATGAGTTATTGCGGCACAGCATTAAGCAGTGCGTAGGGCAGCACATAGAGGCAGAAGATTATCAGGCACCACTCTGGTGCCTCGCAGGCAACTTTAATTCCCTGTGGGCCTCAGTGCTTACCTGCATAAAGAAACATTTTGAGCTGAAAATCTGGAGCAGGGAGAAATTTAAGACACCTTTTCAGGGCTTTTCTGTTCTGCCAACTTTGGTGGCTTTCCCCTAGAGTATTGCTTTTCATGTATCTCTTTCAGAAATGCTGCACTATCTTCGGCCTCACGTAAACCAGCCTGGGTCCCTTCCCAGGGCTGTGGAATGGAGGGCTGAAGGGCAATTGTCTAAACAGCTTTGTCTACCCAGCTATATAATTTAACGTTCATATTAATAGTAAGTTTTCCAGTCCTGTTTGTCTATAGAGAAAGACTTGAAATAAAAAATTGATCTGGAATGTAATAGCAAGGAAACAACAATGTTTTGCAGAGCTCCACAAGTTTCTTATGGAGTTTCTCCTTGCATTGTGCCTTTAAATTTCTTCCTCCATAATTGGCAAAGATTTAAGGGCAGAACTCCTCAAGATCCTGCTATCTCTGTAACAAGCTATGGTTTTTACAGGAGTCATTCTGGCAGTGCTGAAGAAGTAAGAGGGAACATTGGACTCTGGGGACACATTTCCATAGGGTAATGCTATCGGGCTGCTTGATTTGTGCACGCTGTTGTGCCTTTGATGAGAACCAGCAAGCTGTTCACAAGGTACCTGCTCACTCCAGGTTCAAGTCGGCCATCACCTACATGTGCACACGAAGTACTCATTGTGCTTATAACTGGTCTATGCAGATTTTTGGAAGATGTTGTGTTATTACTCTGAAATTTGTCTCTCGGTTCTCCTTAATGAGACAAAGCTGTTAACAGCATGCTGTGTTTCAGAGGTCTTCTTGTTGGACAGTACTCATTACCCTATATGCTAAAGCAACAAGATATAGAGACAGCAATAAGCAGACCACCTCCCACTTACTTGATGCTACAGAGTGGCAGAATGAGGAAAGATCTAGGTGGAAGAGCCAATTTCTTAATAAATTATTAACTGATAAGTCACTCTGGTCAATCTTTTGAGTTGAGTGAAACTGGTGAACTGGTTTTTTTTGAGCAGATTTGGCTTAGCTGAAATCAGGTGACAGCAAAATCAGACTCTACACAAGCTTATTGAAAAATTAAGCAGGTGGCAAATTGTGGAAAATAAAAAAGAATATGCCCATTTTGTATTTATAGAAGTGCTCTTATCCTAAGTATCATGAAGCTCTTTAGAAACCTGGAAATTCATACAATGCACAGGGACTCTATCATTTCCCCTTAGAAACAGCAAGTGAATGAGAGTGGTCCTCCTATAGCAGTGCATGGCAACACTGCTGTGAATACTCTCTCTAGTAGGAAATTACATTAGCTACTTTTACTATGAATGACACAGGATCTGTAGTTAGTATACGCAGTCAAAACACTGATGATATCTTCAGCACCATGATAACCCTTAAAACGAGGAGAGCACAGATGCAGTACAGAAAGAAGTTCCTCACTTAATCTCTTCTTTTTTTCTTCTTTTTTTTTTTTTTCTCATGTAAAAGGCAAAAATACTCAGTTGCTGTTTCTTTCCTCTCATTAAAATCCATCCACTTGCCTGGAAAAAAAGGAAAGATGCCTCTAATTTGATAACCAAAGCACCTAAAGATTCTGATGAAGGTAACCAAAAGGTGTATGTTATTGCAGGAAAAAGGTCAAAATTTGGATATGCAGCAATCCTGGCAAGTGTGTTCTGGATTATGGTGCATCATAATTCACATGTGACGCAGCAGATGTCCTCAATGATTTTTAAAAGCAAGAGGCCTTTTTTTAACATTCTACAATGCCAACTTTCCTGAAAGAAGCCCTCTGGGTCTTCAGATTGCCAGTCCTCCTGCAAGTGTGCACTGCAAAGTTGAAATGGGGACCCGATGTAAACAAATACTGAACATTTGTTAGAGGTAATTAAATGTTCTCAGAACACTAGATTCTCAAAAAATACAGCTGTGCATAATTGTTGTGATTCTCTTCAAAAGAAAATTTACTATACAATCACCAAGGTGTACAGTTAATGAAGAGCAAATTAATCAAAACATTCTTATGACAACGTGCTTGTCTTCAACTTGCATAAGCATTGCTTTCAGCAAAGAATTTGCTAATGAGTTTCCTGCCACACTAGGACTTATTCAACAGAGGAAAATGAGAGATGCACAGAGGGAACCATGTGAGGATGTATTGCTTCTAATTCATCAGAGCTATTCAAATACGGTCCTACTCTGAGCAGCTCCAGCCTGAAGCTGGCTCTTCTCTGCGTAACAGATCTGCTTCATTTGGATTTATCTACATCAGTGCTTTATTCTGGATCAGGAGTGTGCTTTGCAAATAGATTTCCCCATTCCCATTTATTGTGTACTGGTTCCCATCATGAAGCATCTTTTGAACACATGAATCAAGTTCCTGGGAAACTTAACCAGAAAATGGTCTCTAGGAGTAAAACTAATGCACTCCAGCCACAAACAGGTATTCAGCCCGTGGGCCAGGACTAGAGCTAGTCAGAAGCGAAAGATAAAGCAAAGCTGTGGAATAAGCACTGTGCAGGTGCAAGCTTCTCAGACACGCTGCAGGTCCGCTCCCCCAGACCCATGCTGTTAGATAACACACACCAAGGCTGTATCACCACAGTCGTATCTGCTGAAATGAACGAGTTGTTTTTGCCCTTGTTGAACCAAGCTAAACGTTGCTCATTCCTATGGGTTGTTTGAAGTGTACTCTCCTACTAATCCAGCCACAGTCTAGTGTTTTTTTTTTTTTTTTAATGTTTTCTTAATGATATGCAAAGGATGCCTGGCTGCTCCACTAAGGCCAGAAGGGATGCAAAGCTGTTGCCTCAAATGCAGTGGTTCACACACAGGTGGTTGTGTTGAGTGGCCTGCACTTCCTTATTAATGCTGGTGATGTGCAAGTGGGGATAATGCTTTGATCCCTGGTACCATGCTGAGTTCTCTGGACTGTAAATGGTGTAGCGAATGTTTACAGAAGATCCCAGCAATGCAGATAGGTCCCAGCAGTACTGATTATAGAGAGAAGAAATGCACTAGACATGAGGAAAAGGTCCAAGCTAAGAAACTGGATTGTTACTACTGTGCAATTAATGGACTAAGAGATTGAATGAAGAATTCATAATAATGTAAGAATAAGGTTTCTTATTCTCATTCTGTTATGAGAGTTTTGTAATTATTTTTTGTATTGGCCCCTAAAGCACAGGTCACATCTTTTGTCTGCAGAAGCTGATGAAAATATTCCCATTGGCATGAGAAGGGCACAGCCAGGGCCCATTAGAAATGAACAGTTTCTCCAAAGTGCGTGTACTGTTGCATGCGTAAACTCAAATCCACTCTTACTTTCTTTATGGAAATAATATACATGCTAACTGAAAGGGAAAGCAGCATCGTTTTCAGTGGGAGTAATACTATGACCATTTACAGTGGAAAAATCCTAGGTCTGTGTACATCTTTGCAAGGAAATTTTTCAGATTTCTGTAGGATGGACTCTAGCTATACCACTTTTCAGTGTAGTTATATTCCTTAGAAAACAGCTTGGGTTTTCAATCTGCAGATGGAGCTGATACGAGCTTTTTTTTTCAAGTTAATTTCACTTCCAAGACATCTCTGTAATGTATAATGAATTTCTCTCTCTATGTATATGATATTTCTGAGATGTCTATCACCAGGGTATCTAAATGTCATTATAAATTTAATGAATAGCTGCTGCCCATTAAAAGTAAGTGTAACTTCTACTGCTTAAATTAAACTAGTTTAAAGTAAAATGAGCATTTAGGTTATGTGAGTGTTGCTGCTATTTATAGCCAAAGGTCAAATTTCTCCTAGACTAAGGGCTAGTTTCAAAATTATACCTTTTCTGACACTGTTATTTTGCCAGAAAATGCTTCATAAATTGATATCTAAACTGCAGAGATAGTAAAATAGGTCTACATCACAGTTCTAGTCATCTCTAAAATGTGTTTATTCATGCCAGAGGCTTGAACAATATCCTTACTTGAGGAATGTTGCACATTTGTCTTCTATATTGTCAATTGATGCTGAGGTTAATTGGGCCATTAAATCGAGATCTGCCACTCTATCTTTCCTTAAAGGACTTAATAAGATTGCTTGCTAAAGGTCTTATTATCCCCATAACAAATCTTAGTTTTACTGCTGCTGGTCTAAGAGCAGAGGTAACGGATTGGAGCAGCTCCACAGCAGAATCAATTAGTGACTTTGATGCTTTTTTGAATGCTCCATTATCGGGACCCACTAGGGAGCCCAGAAACAAACTTGATTAGGGTAGATACGCCAGGACAATTGCAACCTTTCTGCCAGGTAATTAATAGCAGCAAAAAGGGCCAGGTTCAGTATATCTAGGACTTTTCCTCACAAATGACTAAGCAGGTCCCAGCCCCCACTCAGAACAGTGCCCTGTACAGGCAGCCGGTGCCCACCACTAGCGCCCTGTAATTGTAGGAAATCTGTTTATTAAGGCATAGAAAATGGCCATAATTGAAGGGAACTAGAGAAGCATATCATACATGCACAAATATTGATAGCATCTGCAAGTCAAGAGGAAATGATGTTGTAAATAAGCCATTTAGCATCCTTCCTATTCACTACAGAGCATCTCACATCACACCACTTTAGACAGCCCTCCCAGCCCGTCCTCAGCTTAGCTCTGCAAATAGCAGCTCTCTGAAGGTCTCTTTGCCTGCCGCAGGTCCTCAGGGAGCTTTCCTGATCCCTGCAAGCTGCTGCTCCTTAGCAATTGAGCTTTGCTAAGCTGCTGAGGAGGCAGGACTCTACCAGAGCAATGCTTTCGTCCTTCTGTCCTCTCTTCCAAAGCGTTTCCTGTGGTGTTTCCTATCACGCATTCCCAGCGTGGGTGTTACTTCCCTGGGCTGTTTGCTGCACCATCCCTCACAGCAAAGCCTTCACCAAAGTCCTTCAGCGCTTGAGCAGAGCCTGGTGCTTGGAAAGTAACAGGGAAGGGGAGGGAGAACCTGCAATGTTCCCTGTCTGCTTAGGGTAGCTTCCCAAATGCCAACAGAGGAGCTGTGAGTCACCGCATGAGGAGCTTTGGGCAACAAAAAGGATGAAAAAAGCAGTTCCTACTGCTACACAAAGCCACACTTGCGTTTTGCTTTTTGACCATTTTCCTCCTCCATCTTTCCATGAACATACTAATACAAGACCTAATTAAAAAGCAGCCATCCTAAATGTTTCAAATGTTGAAGTGTTTAGCAATGCTTTGGTGCTTAAGCCAATGGTCACTGTGAGTGCTGGTTCAGTCTTGGAAATTTCTGAGGAACTTCTGTGTGAATAGAGCTTGTCTGTTGAAATCTCCCTCAGGCAATGAAGAAAGCAACACAAAACAGAGTAAATAAGTACTTTCATCAAAGCAAAATCATGTCCATCAGAATCTCCCAGGTATCATTATTAGTAGTTAACTGTCTAGAACTGCAGGACTCAGGACATGATGTTGTTCTTGTACCAGTGCGTACAAGACTGTAGGCATCTTTCAAAACTTTAAAGATGTAAAACAAGTTATTAGACACCTCCAAAACTGCCACTCATCAGCCAGTCACTGAAGATTTGTCCCTGGTTGCAAGGTGGAAGCTGTGTGAAAGACTCCTCTGTGACTTGGTGTCTGTGAACATGTAAAGGCTGTTTTTGGTGCAGAGGTAAACTTTAATTATCAGAAACCTCAGAAGACTTTGGCACATCTGGCTAATTAGAGCTACAATAAATATGATCTATTTAGTATGAGATTTGAATGAGGGTGAGAGTCTAAACTTTCCACCATTTACCTGCAATGATCTGAGTCTGCATGCATTTTGACTGCAAACCTGGTGTCAGATGCTCAGTAGCAGGACAGAAAGAGCCCTTTTATGCCCAGGCTGGCTGGGGCTATTCCAGAAAGGCAGCAGATGCAGCACAGCAGTCCTTATCATTTCTCGAAGGAGCAGGTGGACATGGATTTCACCTTCTTATTAAGATGGGCAAAGATACTCCTTCTTTCTTCCTCTTATTTTCCTAGTGCACCTCTCCTCACTCTCATTTGCTCTTGCCCTGGATACCTGGCTGCCACTGGCCTTGTGCACATTTATTCTTTATGCAGTTCTTTGCACACAGATTTACCAATTTTCACTTAAAGGAGAAATAAATTAATTGGATTTCATTACTAGCTCTTGAGTAGTTTATGCATGATATTCCTGTCATTTCTTAATCTACTTGGAAACTGTTCTTGTACCCTTAGGATCTGTAAACTTAGCGTTTGCCAGGTAGGGAGGGAGCTGTGATGGTCCTGCAAGACAGTGCTGGACATCCCACTGAGGAACCACAATGCAGGTGCAGTTTTCAGTGAAGTTATAAGTGTTGTGTCTGTGGTGTTGTGTCTGAAATAGAAGGAGAAAGGAGCCAGTGACCAACGATTTCTTTAATCCCTGTCCATCTTTCCTGGAATAGGGGACCATGACAAAAAGAGAGATAAAAAGAGCAAACAGGAAGGCTTTAGTGCACATACCCTTTTTATGGTCAACTATCATTTCACAGGTTTTGTTCTTAATTGCAAGTGATTAAGTAACAGATGAATTTTATTGATCCTGTATGATACAACTTCAGATGAATAGGGAAAATGGAGCGATAATTCCTAATTCAATGGACAGTGACCACAATCTGTATTTTAATAGACTTATCAGGGGAAAGAACCCTAGAACCAGTTACCAGCACATCACAACGTCTTCCATGATGTGAGACAAAAGAAATCTTTTTCAAAACCAGAAGCCATGAAAATACGATTCTCCTCCACTGAAAATTTTGCGGCACAGTGTCGAGGAATGAGAAACTTAGATCCAAAACCAAGTCACGCTGAAGGGAAACCTTGAGATACTGATGTATGGCTGAAAATTGGTTCTCAGAGGTTTTGACTAAGTCCCTTATAAGTCTGAGGGAATTACCCCAGAGTATCTTAGAATGTGTCTGAATAGTTCAAAAGTCCTTTTGTCAAAGTCCCTTATTCGATGGCCAACTTGGTGTGATCGGACCTTTACAGGCAGTTTCATGTGTAGTCTCCATGCTCTGGGTAAACAGTTCCTCCTTCAACTGACTGAATTTTGAAGATGAAAACTTTTGAGATTATTATATATATACAATGCATAAATATACAGTACACTACAGTTCATTAGTTATTCTACAAAGGGTTTTGCTTCAGCGGAAATAGTAATGCTGATATATATATCTTCTCTAGGCACTGACTTCATTGTCAGCATGACCTTGGCAATGTTAATGCAACATCAGAATGGAAGATCTCAGTGCCAACCACAAAAACACTGCATAAGTCAAAAAAAAAGTCAAATTTGGTGAAAATGATAAGCAGTCCTGTTCACAGCCTTCCTAACAGAAGTATTCTAATGCTCCTAATCACCATCTGTTTTATTAATTGACCAAAGAGGGACAAAATTCTGTACAAAATCACTTCTTCTGTTTGATCAGTTTGAAGGACTACTATGTGGACATGAGATGGACAGAACAGATTCTTTTCCTTCTTTCTCATAGCAGTAGGACAATTTCTTAATTACAAGGAATTGTTTGTAAGGAAAACGCCCTTACTCCAGAATGAAATTGATTTTTTTTTCTTGCTACAGAAGTATTTGAAAAATATCATCATGATTTTCCACATTGCAGTGCTACACTGGTGTGAAGTGTTAATCAATTCTGCATCATTTTCAATCAATGGTCTCCAGTCTCTAGAAGTGTTTTGCACTGGGAATTGCAACAACATTGCCCAATGGAGAGAATTAGACTTCTGCATTTTAAAAGCAAAACGACCACTATGATGACTTCAACTGACCTCATTACCCTCAGTCAGAAAACTGGTGTTCAGCAATGCTTGTCTCAGACTCGTTCCATTGTGCATCACATTCAGAAAAGTTAAAAGTTATAGGTAATTTAATAAGCAAAAGCTAATGTAATGAGCATAATTGAATAAGCATGGGACAGTATGGAAGTAAATGAACAGCATATAGAACTAAAGTTGCTATAGTCACGCCATTCAGGTTAAAAAAATAAAGGAATAGAGCAAGTTATTAGGACATATAAATTGCTTCTTGCTGAACACGTAAAGCACTGGAAAACCCTCTGCAAGGGATAGTATATTTTATCTTGGACATGAGTATTGCTGCAATTAGACAGTTTGCTCTTTAACTTGGAAGTATCAAGTGTCTGGACAGTGTTACTGCAACTAGTTACATTCTCAATTTTCCACTGCACAGTCAGCAGGAATAATTTTACGGTTCTCCTTTATGAGCCTTTGGAGCCATAAACACCTCCCCAGCTTTCAGTGCTGAGCTCTGTAGCAATGGTGACTGGATAAGCAGTGAGTCCATTAGCAATTTGGTAACAGCAAAAGATCTGGAGCAAGTATATTCCTCTGGAAAATTCAGCATTGGAAAATTCTGGCTGTTTTTGCACAAGCATAGCCCTCCTCCTAGGACTGACAATATTTTTCTGTCTCCACACCGTGAGCAATTTGAAAAAGAGAATGTGGAAGTTAAACTGAAGCAGAATCAACCATACTTTTCTCCCCACTGACAATTATACATATGTATAGACTAAGCCTTTGTCCCTGGACAAGCAGTTCAAAGCCAGTTTCTGTAAAAAATATTCAAAACCGGTGCAAGATGAGGCTTGTTTTCCTCACTTTTGTGAAATGTTCAGCTCCACATGCATGGAGATCCAGAAGATGAAAGCCCATATAATGCAGAGCCATAACGAAGTCTCAGCTCAAAGGTGGTTCTTCCAACACAGGGCTAACGGGAACTGGCAGGTCTGCCTCGATGGGGAGCTTACCCTGATGTTGATATTCAGAGAACAAGCACAAGATCCTCATCTGCCCCTACCCCTTTTTACAAGCATCAAATTCACTTAGGAATGTGAACAGTGCCTTGAACAACCAAGTGTCCAGAAGCTTTAACTGCAGAATTTGCTACTGACTAACCATGGGATGGTGTGGCAAACTGTCATCTATGTGATATGTTAGCAGAAAGAGTTTTGCAGATCAGTAACGGCACTGAGCCCCCCACAGGTATGGGATGGGAGACAGCAGTGTATGTTTTCTTAAATAACCTTCTGGCAACGCAGTACGCCCATGGTATTAGTTAATATGCATTTTTTTATAGTCATTATGCAGTTTTGACTTAGCATTTGTCTATGGGAACTCATGCAGGGAAACACTTCCATTGCGTGAGCACGCAGCTCCCTTCCTTGCAAGCGCCACCCTTCTTTCCTCATGCATGTATGCATGAGCACCTCGCAGGAACATGGAAAAGAGCTGCTCTGTAGCAGGCACTCAAGGAAAAGATAATCATTCCCACTGTTCAGATGAACGGACATGGTGGATCAGTTTTCAAATGAAGCTTGTTAAAGCCCAGATTGTCTGTACACAGAGACAGTCTTTTGAAGGGGGGGGGAGGGATAGAAAAGTAGGAAAAATTTCACCCCAGAAAGAAGAATTCCCTTTTCAGGAATTCCCAAGAGATGGGAATGAGATACACACTGCACACTCATCTTCTCCATGGATCTGTAGGGAATGGGCTTCAGTCTTTCAATGCCTTGCACATCTGATCCTGACTTGAGAAGTTATGTTCTTATTTCCAATAAAGAAATAGTAGCTTGGCCTGGGTAAGTGGTCAGAGTACTGAGTTTGTGCCTAGGAAGAGTTTTGTAGGGGATACGTATGGATGTTACACTAAACTGGCACAGGGTAGCTACAGTAGGCACAGGTAGGGCTTAGGGCACTGTAATCCTGAGCCTAATGGAAGGATGGAGAGAAAAGGTGAAAGACATCCACAAGAGAGGATGAGCAGAGGCACACCAGGAGGGCATGACAGTGCAGTGATGTCTGGCAGCTCTACACTGTGGTTTGTTCATTTTACGTAACCTCATTTTCCACCAGCTCTGTGTGGTTATCCCTAGGCTCAGTCACTGTGTGATGGAGGGGCTGAGGTGCGTGCAGCCAAGGCTGCCTCCTCATCAGGAGTTTCACACACGAGATCATGAGCCTGGGCTGGGCTTCTTCACACTGAGTGGGTGGCAGTAGGGAACAGAGCCAGCCCCTCGCTTTGACCCTTCTACCCCTCCCCAAGAAAGAGCAGTTCCCTGTGATCATTTCCTGGGCAAACTCTGCTAGAGGCAGCCATGCAGCTCCTGGAAGAGCAGTATGGTAGAGTGAAGCAAGACAGAAATCTCTGTAGCATGAAGCTTTTCCAGAAGAGAAGGGTGAGCATCAGGTTCCGCACGATGCACATTCAAGCAATGGCTCTCTGGGAGCGCAGTCTAGAGGAGAGTTTGTCAAGATATTACACTATGATTCATTTAAAGAGATTATTTATTTAAAGGAATGGAATGACTTCTCACCTAGGTCTCTTACACTGGAGCTTCCTAAATACTAAAACTCCTTCTGAAGGTCTAGGAAGTTTGCATGGGACTGCAACAGTCTCCCTCAAAAGCTCAGGATACAGGCACTGATGTAACTAAACCAAAGTATAACACAGGCAGGCAGTACCAAAGTAAGAAAAGGATGTGTTTAAGGTGACTAGAAAATATATTTGCACTGGGAGTTTTGTTTAGGATCTCATGTACAATCGGTACAATGCAAATGATAAAAGACAACACTAAAAATATATGACTTTCTAAATTAATTTCTTATTGCCTAAATCATAAGGCAGTAAATCATAAAGACATAGAGCCCACTTTGGGATAATAGGAGTTGATTCACCAAATGAGACTTGTATGTAGAAGCAGAGAGCATGAATTTATGCATCTAATCAGTGTAACTAGATCTGTACTCCGTACCCACTCACCCTCCTCTTCTCAGCAGGGTGCTCAAGTTGACCGTGAGGACTAGTTTAAATGTAATATCTATGGCAATAAGGAGCAAGGATAAGCTGCAACCCCCTTTTATTGTTCCTAGGTTGATGTAAAGATGAAGTACGTGCAATTGGGATGGGATGCAGCCAGAGGCAATACACCGGAGAATGCAACTTGTTTACGGATTTGTCAGTGAAATATTATAACCTTCCACAATCTGCACACATTCACCCAGTATGAAATAATTGCTATATCCAGAGAATAAATCAGCACAAAGGTAGGCAAGCTGATAGTTATTTATGTCCCTTCATAACTATAAGATTTTGGGAGTCCAACTGTTGATAGAAAAGATAAGTCCCTTTTAATCTTCACAGCTATGGCTGACTTCCATCTCACCTTCTAGCACAAAGTTTCGTGATGCACTACGGAGAAAGTTTCAAGGTTATGTTCAGGAAATTGATGTACTTCCATTTTGTACTCCCACTCTGGTCTTTATTTCCAGTGACAAAACGACCAGCTACAGCCATGGCACAAAATCCAGAGTTTAGGCTAAAGCCAAAGCCAGAACAGAGTGATGTGGGGAGGGTGTGTGACAGGCTTTGCATATGCAGTGCAGTGTAATATAAGAAGCCTTTCCGGCCAGTGGTCACAGTTATATTGTTTCTTGTAAATTAGTGCCTGTTCTTTGTTTATTTTCTTTTCATTGTTATAGAAAAAGTGTTGAAGCTGGCCCGAGTGCCGCACTTAATGTTTCGTCTCCAACACGTTTCTTATCCAACAGGATAATTATTTTGAGTTCCTGGTTTTTGCTGCCTTTTTGCTAACTTTGGATATGCTCTTTGGATGATAAATATATGGTTCTTACTGTCTAAACTGCTTATTAACCAATGAAGTAAAGAACGTAAAATATGGTGAGTGTTTGGGGTATGGGTTAAAGCAAAGGGTATTTTCTGTTTGAAAACTTAGATCGGGTTAGGACTTTAAGTCTGAAATCCTGAGATTGCAAGCAAAGCTTTCCAAGTTTCCATTCCAAGTCTGCCCCACAAAACTGCTGTGCAGCTCAGCCCACACAATACAGGGGAAGCCAAGGCTTACAGGTGGAGAGGACCGCGCTCTTGGACCTGGGGAGCAAAGCTCGTTCCCTCTAGGTCCTGACCTATGAGCTGGTAGGAGGAGAGTTGGTTAATATAACCAGCTCTTGCCCTTGTTGACTCTGATATAATGATATGCACAGCATGAAGCCTCTCTCATGGATGAGAACAAAACTCTTCCAGTAGGGGAAATCCAATATTTTGCTGAAGGATGAGGACAGAGGAGAGATTCACTATTCTCTCTGTTCTCATATCTCTTTCGTTTTTCTTCTCTCTGTTTCCCTCCCTCTTACTTATACTACTGTGACCCCATCATTTTCCAGAGCCCCGGGTGCCAGCCTCTGTGCTGCTCATTCCTTAATGGACGAGACACAAGCATTTCTCTCCTCATAAAGGAAGAATATTTCTTCAGTGTCTTTTCAGTTTTAATCAATAAATGGGAGTTTAAGCGATACAGAAAATATAAAAAGCATTGAAGGCAATACCATTTTTTAAATTATACCCTATGTCCCTGGTGTATTTCAGTGCACATCTGTGAACTCTGTTTTACCTTTCCCTTCAAGACTTTCTTCTTCTTTTGCAGCGGCCACTTCTATAAGACTCCACATAATCCCTCTGGTGTAAAATCTGCTTTTGATGTAGTCTGGACCTTGTGACTGTGACTTGGATGCTTTCATTTTCAAGTAAGTGAATCAAATCTGACTTGAATTGGTCACAGTCAGACTTTTTTTTTAATCTTCTAGAAGTTGTCTAGAGTAGTGTTAAATATTACCTATTTATTTCATGATAGAGAGAGTCTCAGCACAAGAATTTCTGATTATGCGAAAATACCAAGATTTGTGCCTCCTGTTATATTCCCCTCATATGTACAAATATCTGAGGGGAGAACATAGGGAGGAGGGGGCCAGACTCTTCTTGGTGGTGGCCAGTGACAGGGCAAAGGATAATGGGTGCAAGTTGAAACACAGGCAGTTCCATCTCTACACGAGGAGGAACTTCTTTCCTGTGAGGGTGACAGAGCCCTGGAACAGGCTGCCCAGAGAGGTTGTGGAGTCTCCTTTTCTGGAGATCTTCAAACCCAGCCGGATACCACCCTGTGCTCTATGTGTCCCTGCTGGAGCAGGGGGGTAGGAATAGATGATCTCTAGAGGCCCTTTCCAAACTCAAGCAGTCTGTGATTCTGTGTGATTCTGTATTGTATTTAATCCTTTTGTTGGCAGTTACATCTAGGAGACCAAAGCCAAAATAAACCAGATACCAGACTACCTTGGTAGCAGTGATCCACCATGGGATACACTGTTAGTCCAGGGCTTTCCAGAAGTAAATTAGGTGTTTTCCTCAGTTGTGCAGAAGATGGACTTAGGTGGCCGTGTGGCATCTGCATTTCAGAGACATGAATAATTCAGACCACTTGTCATTCAAGGCTACCAGACCTGGTTTCTCTATGCAAGGGAGAGAAATGGGAGCTGGATGCAGGCTGCCCTCTGCAGCTATATAATTTAAGTGTTTGGCATTATTCGAGAGCTTGTGTTAGCCAGCACAAGCAGCCAGGGTGCACAGTAATTAAGGTGGCTGAAAAAAAAGCACCTGCCTTGTTACAGTGGGAGTGCAGGGAGCCACAGAGTTGGATTTCACACAGGCTGCACCATCCTTAAAAGGGGTCTGCCCCTTTCCAGCGGCTGCAGTGGAGCCTAAGGCCATAGGGCTGAGGTAATTGTTCGGCTGTGACCCTGAAGCTTTGGACCTCCACGTGTTCTGGCTCCTGCTGCACTTAACTTCAGGGGACTCTTTCCACAGGAAATCACTGCCTACAATCTTGCAGGGGATCAGGGTGTCTTGAAGGACAGAGTGTTTACTGAAGCTTACAGGACCTGCAAAGTAGGCATAGCCTGGTAACTTTGGTCATTTAGCCACCTCAGCCAAGTACCCAGCATAAGGTAGAATGAATCTACACTTGAACTGTATGCTCTCAGTAGACTAATCAGGCCAGAAAAACATATTTCAGCAATGCACAGCTAATAGTGGGCAATCCTGAATCATCACAAAGAGAAAAGGAAAGGATAAAGTGTCATTTGTCTTAGAAAGTCACCACTACAATTCACTATTAATCCCTGGCTAAGTGCCTCCATGAAGAGTGTCTTAGTCCTTGTCAAAGCCTTTGCAATCTCATTAATAGTGATGCCAACAGAAACCAGCTATGAATGGTTTTTTTTTTTCCCCTAAAGCAGTCAAAAATCTCTCCCTTTCACTCCATAGGCAAACATTGTTTTGGCCCACATTCACATATAATTGCATAATATGACAGAGAAGAGAGGAGCAGGTGCCATTCTTTCCCATGTGTCACTCACTGGAGAGCTTGAAACTATCTATTTTTGTGCTTCCTGACTTATCAAGATAAAGCTGACATCAGCTGTTGAAAATGGCACAAAACTGCTGTTCTTTGTCAAAAAGTGAGTCATTCACATGGTTAAGAGGAATGCGATTATCTTTTCAAATTCTTTCTCCAAACACCAAATAAGTATCATGGCAATGCTGATTCTTCCATTCTGTATTTTTGCTCTCCATTTTTGGCTTTGTTTCAATCTGCACAACTTGGGCCTGACCAGCAAGAATATTGAAAATTCATAACTCTTACAGAAGCTGTTATATTTTGCAGAAGTTCAGTGCATCTCTGCCTTAGTCCTGTAAAAGGACTTCAAAGTGCATCAAATCCATTTTCTTTATCCAAGTCCTAGCTGAATCTTTTCCTCTCTTTAAAAAATGTACTTCATGTTTTCAATGTTTGACTTCTTCTGAAGTCTGCTTGCTTCAGATGATTGATTGAACATATGTTGAGGAGGTTCATTATTAGATTTTTATATTCTTATTTAGCTTGTGTGTGTGTGTGTAGCTGAAACTTTTGGGGGGGGAGAATTCATTAAGAATTTTAATCATCTTCAGAAACAAAATTTTTGAGTGAATAAATTGTTGACCAATTGTACTGATGGTCACTCTGCTGGAAAACTTCATTGTGAAATGAAGCTATTACTGAATCCAGAGATTAACCGAGTACCTTGACAGATTTTCAATATTACAGTAGTGTGAATGGAATTAAGCCAAAATTGTTTTTGCTGGAGTCTGGCAGTTCTAATTAAAACCTGTACCAGGAAAAAACCCTTCTGCATATTGCATCTATTGATAAGATAATCAACAAAATCTGCAGGTACTTCAAAATATAGAAATATCAAGGTCTCCCTGGGTTTTTACTGGCTCATCTTGATAAGGCACTTTAAGTTCTTAAATGACTTCACCTTCACTATAGCTTGTGGGTTTGATGTGTACTACAAAATAGTTATGGTAAAGTTCAAAATTCATTTTTATATTTGCCTTAAATGATGGATAAGTGGGGAAGGGGACGGATCAAATTTGACAACTAAGCCAGGTAACGTATATTTTTGTAAAATTACTAGAAAACTGACAGGTCTATATTCAGATTGCTCATTTAGGAGGGATCCCGGCTTGAGAAGAAGATGAACAAGTCATAGCCACACCCCAGACACACAGGCACCCAGGTTAGACCACTCCGCACTGGCAACTGCATCTCTTCATGGACTGTGCAGGGCAGCTGGGGACAGCAGCCACGGGCAGTAGGCAGCTTGGGTCACTCAGCATCTCTTGACTTCTGATAACTTCTGAGTGCTTAAACTCCACCCATGTATTTCGTACTTCCTGAATACCTCCTGTGCAGCTATTTCAGACACCAGCCTCACCTTACAGACTATATTTTTCTATACACATCTCTAAACCCCAACTAGCATAAAACTGGCAAAAACCCAAGTGTGATTTCCGGAAGACTCCAGGTTTGTTGCATTTAGACAGGAATTCTGCAAGCAGAACCATAATCTGAGCTACCCTAAAGATCTATCTAGCCCATCATCCTTCTCTGAACATGATCTACAATGGAAAAAAAAATGTACAGAAGGGGTAAATATATATGATATGATCTCTCTAATTTTCTGAAATTTAAGGCTCAAATATTTTCTGAATCAAGGTTTTTCTGTATTCCCAGCATGTCCATCTTTCATTAACTGGTGGCTATGTCTGCAGTAACTGGAGCAGTGCTCTACCTACCACACATCTCCAGCACATGGAGTTGCCTTAAAGACAGCCTGTTTGAGATTACTGCCCATGTTTGGGCATATGGGTTCTGTTTGTATGTTTGATTTATAGGTTTGTTCTGACTGTACATAAGGCTAGATTTGCTAACCTCTAGGTTTGACTTTCCATCTTTTTTAGGGCAACAATATACATACACTTTTAGAAATACCACTAGGAACTAGAGCCCAAAGTGCCTTGGAAAATCCAGCCCAATCTCTCCTTTATCCATCTCTAAAATAGAGAATATAATTTTTGCTAGGTTACCTTCAGTACTACTAATAAATATAACTGCAATAAAGCAAGCAACTATCAGAGTCACAGGAGAAGATTGAATGGAAATCCCAGATCCAAAAATCAATTATAAAGGAGTAAAATTAAGAATATTGTGATTCAGAGTTTATCCACAAAAATAAACAAATAGGAAAATAAGAAATGTGAGGAAAAACATTGATTTTACATCTTAGTCATGTGTCTTGAAAATATTCAGTTAGGCAAGAACAAGATGACAGATCATGGTGTTTTTTTAATGTGCTTTTTTGTTGGAGAGGCAGCGTGCTTCACTACATCTCTACAAATGCTCTAACTCATTTTTCTTAGCTTCCAATTTGGATACAGATAAAGGGGACTACCGAGTGTGGGACACTGGCAGTGGCTGCCCTGGCATAGAGCGAGGCCCCTCACTGAACTTCACACCTGGAACCACTCGTGGTACCGCTGACATCACAGATCCTGCTTTCCAGTGCAGTGTCACCCAGACCCGCACCACAGGGCCCCTCTGTGCAGGGATGCCCACAATGACTCTGAACAAGCAGGTGAAGCCACACGGCACAGTGCAGTGCTGTGCAAAGATGCCAGCTTGAATCCCAGAAATTATATAGATGCACCTGAGCTTAGACACAGTGCTGCAGTAAAGGGAGTAAACTTCCTTTAAGATCTCATCTAGAGCTAATATGAGTGTTTCTCTGGGGTTCTTCCTTGTGTGACAGAGGCCCTATAATTCTCCACAGGTTTCCAAAAAGAAGAGAAAATTCATCTTGCATTTCCCCTTTCTCACAGGTTGGTCTAGACACACAGTCCATCAATGTCTCTGGAGTCAAAACGTTAACAATTTGGATTGCTTTTTCCTATTACCAAATGATTTTTTATAAAGATGAACAAAACTGTCTTGACACTGTTCCCTGACGTCTGGTTCCTTTCCTGGGCATGATAAAATATTACAGTTGGGTCATTACAGCTGTCTCTTGCAAATCTATTTTTGATGCGGGTTATTTGGGGACATACCCGAATCTTTGATTTCTGCTGGCTGATTAACCCCCAACTTCCCCAATGAAAATTCTAAAGGTCAAGTGAGGATTTCATTCACATTTAAGAGTTTGATCTAAATTAACAGTTTTCGTCAAGCCTAATTCAGAAGGAAATGCATAAATATATCCATTACCAAACTTCTTCAATCTTCACAAGAAGAGTGGGGTCTAACTTGCACAAGACTGGGCCAGGAGACTCCAAAAGGAAATTCAGAGAAGCAGTGATTCCCCACAGACAGATTATCTTACTATCAGATAATCAAAACTGTAGCACTTTTGCAGTATTTGCTGCCTTGGGAGGGTCTGAATTCCTGATTTTTTAGTGAGTTTTGTAGGAGCATGGCTACAGTAACCAAACTTTAAAGAAACTAGATGATTGGGGAAAATTATAATTAAATATTGGTTCAAACAAACAAAATATGAAGTAACAAAACACTAGATATTAATATTTAATGCAAGGAAATGTAGTTTGGCTAGTGTCAGCAAAATTATGAGAAGGCACAGAAGACTGGATGTAATAACTCTACCGAGGAGAAAATTCATTTAGCTAAATTTAGAACCCTTTTGAAATGACAGAAACTCCCATTAACTTCAATAGAGCCAAGATTTCATGCAGAGCTCCTAAAATTAGCACAGAACTTGAAACATTCATAATTAGCAAAATAGGAGTTCTGATTTGGTGGGGATGACTTTATTTATTTGCCTGCTAACTCTTATTCCACTGTAATTTGAACAATTATTTATTAGATGAATGGTTGTTTCCCAAGTTATTTTCTTAAACCTGAGAAGATTTTTTGAGGGAAGGTTCCTCAGATCTCATATTGTTGCTGTGATTTTAGCAAGCTTCTTGAGTCCATAAATGGTAAGCCTCCTTCAAATTCTACCAGTTTTGATTTTTCAAACAAATGCCTTTGTCCTGTACCAAAGTATAGAAAATGTCATACATCCCTTGTCAGGCTGAGAAAAATGTTAGTTAGTTATCAGGAGCAGAGGATGTCATATGATGTCAGATCTCTGACACTGAGCAGTTACTGTGTCTTCAGCGTTTCATTCATTATCTCTGGTCTCACTGAGATGCGAGAAGGGATTTCTTGTTTTCGCTATCAGTTGTAAACTGGAATGAGCTTGTGTTGTCTTCCTCTTGGAAAAGCAGCTGTCAGGCATATGGCTTCACAAAAAACACACTTGTGCATACTCTGCTGTCAGCTTAATCTGTATGTCTACAAACTGTGAATTGTGCAGAACTGGATCTCTGTTAGATAACTTCTTGCAAGCAGAACAGTTAGTTTCAATGAAGAAAGCACAAATTAAACCTGCTGACTGTCCTATATGTAATTTCACCTTCTTCTTTTCTTTATCTTTCTTTCTCTTCCTTCCTTCCTTCCTTCCTTCCTTCCTTCCTTCCTTCCTTCCTTCCTTCCTTCCTTCCTTCCTTCCTTCCTTCCTTCCTTCCTTCCTTCCTTNTCCTTCCTTCCTTCCTTCCTTCCTTCCTTCCTTCCTTCCTTCCTTCCTTCCTTCCTTCCTTCCTTCCTTCCCTCCCTCCCTCCCTCCCTCCCTCCCTCCCTTCTTTGGCGAGGGGAGGAAGAGGAGTAGGGAGAACAGTGGGGAGCAGGGAGGAAGGGGCCAGGTTAAGGGAAGAATAAATACAATATGTAAGCAATGAATAGATCAATGAATCTCTGTTTGGGGGTCAAGTCAAGTCAAATCGTTTGAGTGGTCAACTGCAGTGACTTTGATAAGCTTTTCCGGAAGCCTCTTTCACTCACAGGATTTTATTAGGAAATTTTGCATCTCTAATATCAAGCGGACAAGTTAATAAGCTCCCCCCACCCTAAATAACATTCAGCCTTGTAAACCATGAGGGGCTGTTCCAGTGAAAGCTCTGTTTAGTGGGCAGAAGTCTTCAGGTACATAGAAGTGAGTGAAGGCACTGCTGGTAGGACACCTCTTGCTTCTCTGCCATGCCAGGCACTCACAATAACTTGCATTCAGGTCAGCATTTCATATTCACACAGGTCTTTAATCTTAAAATGTGTCACTCATGAAAATACACAAAGTGAAGAAGTAGCTTCAAAGATTTCCCAGAGAGTTTTCTCTCCAGCAGCATCCAGGTAATGGAAAGTTTCAAAGATATGTGTGAGAAACAGGCAAGATAGATTGATGTTTATCTTCCTTGCTACTGCTCTGTGGCTCACATTCCTATCATATCTTCTCAATTTCCAGCAAATACCAGCTTAGAGCCCTCTGCAGTAGAAAGCTGCATCAAAGCTATATTGTATATTGATCCTCTATCAGTTAACCCAGTTTGTCGTTGAATGCACTGCCATTTGGGGTCTCCCAAAGATCTTGGGGCAGAATTCCACATTTCACAGTGTGCCATGGGACAAAGAAATTCTTTTTACCTTGCACTTGATGGTTGGCAAATTTTCACTGCAATGATGTGCTTGTAAAAACGTGCTACATCTTGTACTGACTTTTGGTGATAGGGCATCTTTTCAGGAATTTACTGATTGGTTTCTGGCATACAGTCTGAGCAGGGTGTATTGCACCTGATTCATCCTTGTTCTAATTTAATGCTTGGCTTCCTCTAGGATACATCTAATTTCAGGATATCTTGTGCTAGCAAAAGCAGAGCTTGATACAGAGCTATCCCATAAATAACTTAGGCTTTCCTCCATTCCTGGTCACTAAGCCTGCCTACCTTGTCAGGGTATTTGGAAGCTGCTGAATGATGGTTTCCTTTGCCCTGGTAAGCTGAGAAGAGGAGCCTGTAGCAAGGTCTGCCACATGCTGACTGGGAAAACAAGGCTTGCAAAAGTTCCTTTTGTCCTTTTCTCACTGGTCTTTTGCCCCACTTTCTAGAGTGCAAAAAAAAAATTTTTTTGGTAAAGTGCTGAAGTAGATTTTTATCCCCTTACCCTTCTCAACATGCTTCTCAACAGAAAGGCAATCCAGAAGTAGCAACAAAGCTTCTCTTGTATATAGGAATTTATCTCAGCGACCTATCTGTACGTCCTTCCTTCCTCTCCAAATCTATTTACCCAGCTGCTTAAGAAAATTCACATCCTTAAGCAGAACTGGATGAGTCTGCCATAGTTTAGTTCTTTGAGGGAAGTCAAAAACCTCCCATCTCCAGCAATCTTAAATCTTGCTAATGAGCATTTCAAATTCCTAATTACTGTTTCTGTGCATTAAATACTTAAGTGCATACTTTTGTGACTATTCTTCCTTGTCTAAAGAAAGAGTTGTTTAAATGACCGGAAGTTATTTAAGAGCTTATGCTCTGGAACTGGAAAGAAATGGACATTCTGGTTCCTTGTATAAGTTTTTTCTTAGCATTGTCACTGAATTAGTGACAATCTGTTTGGAAAGAGCTAATCTGTGTCCAGTAATGGAAGTTCCTATTTCTCAGTGGCAGAAAAAACTTGGTTTGCCCTCTTGTCTGATCTAGTCTCCACTTGCACAGGAATGTAGTCTTGAGGCAAATCATGAGTCTGGCTGTAAATCGAAACAGCAACATTTTACAACTACTTTGAATAGGTGTAAATAACCATGCAAAACATTACAGAATCAGACCCACAGCTGTAAGATTTTCAGGACAGAAAAATGAATCTTATTCCTGCTCAAAAAGCAAGCTTTTTAAAAGCTGCTAATCATTTTAGGCAGGTAATTTAAGAGAAAGGCATCAAGGACACCAGGCAGAACTTCAGTCTAACTTCCAAGCTGTTATGGATGTATGGCTCTGAGCACGCTGGGATGCAGGACTGCTTCAGTAATGCTTCCCAAGCAGAGGGAGCCACTGACGTCAGTGTCTCTACTCTGTTATGAGCGCTATCCTGCAGTCCTATAATGCTGGAGAGAGGCTGGGCTGGACACAGTTTTAGGTCCAGCTTTCCTTCCTCACTAACTGGGTTCATGTGGACGCCAAAGGAGCTGCACCCAGTCCTTGTGGTTAATGTCTTCCCACTGTGATGGGTCCAGACACTCAGATGGCTTCTGGATCAGGAGTTGGGTAGGGAAAGGACAGTGTTTCTGGCTGTGGAGCTCTCTCTGGCTGAGACCATGATAAGGAATTCAGTGACTGTGTGAGCCTGATATGCCACTGGCTTTCTTGTTAAAACAGTAGAAGAAGGGTTTACTGATGGCTACTTGCCATGAGCAAAAGACATCTCCACTCGCTCTGCAAAAGACAGGGGAACAGATTCCTCAGTCAGAGTTTAGCCCAGGATGCTGTTGGCCTCCTCCCCTGCAAAGACACAGGGACTGGTACAGTGCTAGCACATTTCACAGACCACTTCCAAGTACACAGGTCTTCCTCTATGTGTTTATTACAGCTTCAATCCAATTGTCCTCTTATGGGCTCTTGAAAAGTTCTCTGGAAGCACTTGGGCCACAGTGTAATAATAATGACTCTGCTTTTAGGTTCTTTTTGCATACAAGAAATTGCATGAAGTGGCTCAAGTAAATACTGTTTTAACTAATGACCACTCATTATGTTGGTTTGTGTCCCAGGTGCGTTGCCATTTTGATGCTTAAGATAGATGCTAAGAGGTAGGCAGTTGGATGAAAGCAATGAGTTGGCCTGTTCTGACTCAAAACTGGCAACATGCTTCAGACCTCACACTTTTCTGGGCTCTTAGTTCTTATCTGATGAAGAACCTGATACATCTGGAAGTGCTGGTGCTCGTGTTCTTGCACCTAGAGGTGGAAGAATCACATTTCACGGCATCTTGTTGCCTTTCCACAGCTACTGTATACTTTGTCACTACTTCAGTGTCCAGCTGCAGAAAAGGGTGTTTCATCAAGGGAAACATTCAAAATTTCCATTTCTATGAAAGCAGAGTCCTGGGACAATCTTGGTGAACCCAGGTTCTTGTAAAATTAGTATTTTTTCCCCATATAGGAGTAACACCAGGGATTACACTGGATACAAAGGATTAAACTGGAGTGATGAGTGTGTCAAATATGCATGTACTGGTTATTATCAACCATATTTAGGCATGGACAGCACTGAACACATAGGCATATAATGGTTAAAAAATAAATTATATCAGCAGGGAGAGATGCGCATAATTTCTAAACCTAGCACTGCTCACTGCAGTTAGGGAAAGGATGGCAAAAAGTTGCCCACTTCAGACTTGTGATCCTGGTTTGTCAGAGATCCTCCAGTCTCTTGGTATGTTTTGAAGCAATCAAAAATCTTTAAGGACAAAGCATATGATGAGCACAAGCATTCAGCAGATGCATATCCTAGCTTTCTAAGTCTGCAGCTGGCAAAGTCAGCAGCTGCTATCTTTCTCCCAGGTCCTTGTGCCCTTGTGAATATAGCTTGTGATTTCCTGGTGCCTTCAAAGGACTAGACTGATAGCTAGCCTAGATTACAAAGACTATCCTGCCATCAGATCAATCCTCAGTAGCTTCCTTAATTTACAAGATAATTCATCTTTCCACTGCCAACCAGTGTCCTAAGTACCATGGGATATTTCCTCTTGGGGTAAAAAAAGAAACAAAATGATCTCTCTTTTTCCTGTAACATTTGTGGTGAAATGTCCTCTGAAGTCCCCAGTGCTCTCCTGGTCTGAGGAAAGTTCACAAATGCCTGAGTCTTTTTGCTGTCCTTGAGCAAAATGGGCAATGGTCTGTTGCACACATCCAGGAGCTCTGTGCACCATTGCTGTTCAGGAAGCTCATGCTTGGACCTTGCCTGGGATGGAGAGTACCAAACAGATGAACTATTTTCATTGTTGCTGAGGCTCTCTGGGGAATTAGGTAGTCTTCCAAACACGATTTACCATGCTCAGTTTCTTTCTTTTTCTTTTTTTTTTCTTTTTTTTTTTTTTTTTTTTTTTTTTTTTTTTTAATTTGGTCATGATGTCTGAAAGAGTGTAGTAGAAAATTCTGGAAGGTATCTATCTGGACTGCCATATGCTGTGTGGAGCTGACAGTAGACTTCAGTTTTAGCCAGATGATTGAGTAATGCAGATATATTTGTTCTGCTAGACCTTAGCAGAAACTTTGTTTTGGTTAAAACTTTTTCCAGTGCTTCTCTGGATATACAGAGTGTTTTTGAGGACTCAGATCATCTATTTGCAGTCATAACTATAAAATTTCTCTGAAATTACACTTTCTCCACATAATTAGTAACTTTCCAATTCTGAGCCTCTGTTGCTGACCTATAATTGTACTTTGGCTGGGATTACACTTGAATGTCACCGGGGAACTGCTGCTCATGTGCATTGCAAATGCACAGCTATTAGGTAGTGTTAACTAGTAATCATTACCTCTTTTCTAATTATTCTGACATCTAGTTGTTCTGGCTGCAGCTTAAACCCAGAGTTTCTTATGTGAAGTCTTAGAGTACTTTTGCCCTTGCTGTCTGAGAGCCTTCCCATAATCTTCCATAGCTTTCCTTAATCAGAGTTGTGGATGAAGTTGCTCCAAAACAACTTCTACCACATTTAAAGGTTAATGTGTTACCATCACCTTTCAAACGTCCAGATTTTGTTCTTCTAAATGAGTTTAAACCCAACAAGGAGTTCAGAACATATGCTGGGGCATGAGATTTCTTGGCTAGCAATGGCTTTAGAAGACGGGAGTGGAAATAAAAGCATGACTATTCCTACTTAAGAAAAGTCAATGTTGCTTGTCTTTGCATTTGACGATCCAAGCAATAGATGTGGGTTTGTGTCCTGTGGAGCCCTCTGACATCCCCTGCAGCTAGCATGAATTCTTCAGGGTATGAGGATGGTAAGTGAAACAAATCAGAAAATACCTAGCATAGTTTCCATATGGTCATCCAGTATTCCCATTCATTTTCCATCTTTTCATCTAAGCAATCTGTTTGTATATTTGTCTGTTATGCACTATTCTCTGTGAAAATCCAAAATTAGTGCAAACAATTATCAGGGCAGGGCGGGGGGGTGCGGAGAAGGGGAGATGTAGCTGGTTAATATATTCTTGTGCATGTTTTATTTTTTCCCCCTTTAAATCCTAACATTATTCTTCAGCATTAAAACCACTATCAGATTTCTGGAGTTAATGAGCCAGAGAGACTGGAACACAGCAAATTTTCTTCCACTGGCTTGGAAAAAAAAATGTAGTCATTAAAAGCAAAGACATCACTTGTTATTCCAAGGGTCGGAAAAAGCTATTTATTTATTTATTCATGGAGAAGTGCAGGGGGGAAGGATGGCAACAGATGGAACATGGGAGCAGCCCATATCCAAGGGCTGCTTCGGCTTCACGGGCCACAGAACCTTCTAGAAGGACACTGGGTGCCCGCTGTGCCATGAGGAGATGCCTCAGCTCGCCCCATATCGAAGCAGCCCTTACTGTTACTGAAGGATGAGGGCTTGGTGTGGTTGGGCAGCAATACGTGCACACCAGGCAAGAGGTGGTGGTGGGGAGATGGTGGCTCCACATGCCCATCACCGCCTCACACAGGAAGGCGTCAGGCCTGCAATGGGGCAAGCAGGCAAGGGGGCTTCACTGAGTGCATTCCCATCAGCAAATGACACTAATGAACCATCTTTCGCTTTGATGGAGAAAAATAAGGGTCAAATTATGAAAATTCCAATGGTTTTCATAAGAAATTCTTAGCACTCCTTCTGAAATTCCCTTCAGTTCAGTCTGGAAATGGCAGTTTCTGAAAGGTAGGATTCACTTTAAAGGTGATGGTGCAAAAACCCGGAAGACTAGAACTTTAGCAAGAACAAAACAATGCTATGTTCTTATAAAAAGTGCCATGAACTCCTCTGGGTCCTTATGTCTAATTGTCAGAATCAGACTGTCAAAAACTGACCAGAATGAAACCTTACTGAGAAAATTTTAATTGTAGCGGAAGAGCCATTTTAATTGAACAGATGTTGACTCAATCCAATGCACTCTTTAAAGAGTAAGACACTGAAATGAATAAAGACTCGTTAATTTAGAGAAATGAATTCCGTTTTGTTCAGCTAAGCATGTCCCAGAGAGCAGAAGGATAAAACATTGTACAGCCTCACCTCCACAGGGCCTAACATCCAATGTATTTTTCCTTAATGGTTTATTAAGCAAAGCTGAGCTAATTTCTGCACGTCTCTTCTTAGAAGGTAACAGTACTGAACTCATTAGGCCTTCTCTCACATCAAAGATATAAAGAAATTAGCTCTGTCTTTTTTTCTGCTGTAGGGAATGAGCTTAGTTGGGCAACTGGGATTCAGTGGTGTTTTATACATTTTAATACCGTGCTCTTTAAATTTTTAAAGCATTTTACTGAATCTGCTGTTCCCAGTACACTGTGAGAAGCAGACACTGGCTATATTGCTACAAAAGCCCTCTGGTCAAATGACTTCTAGCTTCAGGGGGCCCAATTTACTTGCACTCACTTATAGTTCAAATAACACTCCCAAAATAAAATCCTGATTGCTAATTTACCAAAACAGCGTCCTGTATTTGCATTTACAAGAATGCAAAGATTTTATTCACTTATGGCTTCTGTCATACATAAACTCTACCTTTGTGAGAACAGATTTCATGTTATTGCAGGTGCTAAATGGTTCTACGAACCATTTAAAATGCAAATGACCATGTCAGACTTTATAGAAAGAGGCTCTGACCAGACCCAAGAGTTTTCATTCAGTGCTAATAACATAGGCATATTAGGGAAAGACGTACATGCATATGAGATTCTTGGTATGCAATATTTGCATACTAAAGCCAAAGTGTTTAACTTCCCTTGATAAGGAAACGAGCAAGCCATTTATAAAAAAGGCTACACTTTCACCAAAACATCATCTACTGTGTCAGTGATTAATGCCCACAGTTGCTTACAAGGATAAGCCGTTGTTGCTACTATGACATTTAAATCTTAAATCAATAACAAGACATCAACATACAAAAAATGAGGAGGGGATGTTTTAAGAGACCTGATGAATGCAATTAAATAAGGTATTCTTGTGTTCCTGTTCTTGTGTGCACATAAATGAGCAACTCTCCTCCCAGTTCTTTTTCATTATTTTGTATACTAACTCCAGGACCCCTCACTAATACGTGATTCCTTGGTCATGGCTGTCCAGGCAGGGCCTGGTGCCTCTGTATTACAGCCAAGATTGCTCACATCCTTCCCTAGTTGTATCATCCCATTAGGAGCCAGGCGAAGTTTCAAAGAGCATAATCAGACCAAATGTGACCAAAAAAATCTTAACCCAAATACTAAAATGGATTGAGCAAGATGGCATGCAACAGAACTGCCCAGATGTCTTCTGCAGCTCTGTCTTCTAAATGCACTTGTTGTTGATAACCTTTGAAAACTAAAATCTGATGAAAAGCTATTATAATATACAGTGCTGGGATCCAGACAAACACAATTTGTCAGTACAGCAAGAAGTAAGCAACACATGCCACATTTCCAAGGTAGGCTCTTGTTTTAGTCCTTCAGGGATCAGCACACTTTATTATCAGGAACAATTCTGTCAGCCTGGGGATCCACATAAGAGAAATCCCCAGGTGAAGAGTGGTAAAGGCAGCTTTACAGCTCTTGTGCTCTGATAAAATAGTGAAAAACATCCTGGCCCTGGAATCATAATTCTAGATAGCTGTAATTTTTGTCAGTCTCTTTTGTAGGACTTAGTAAACAGAGTCTGGAAATAAATGTGTGCACTTCCACATATTCTGACAAGAAATGTGCAAGGAGGAATTGGGAAATGCAAAATTGTTATATTTTTCAGAAGTTGAAGTATATTTGCTTTGTTCACATGAGGATTGTGCAATATTCTATGACAATGGGAAAGGCCTGTACTTGTTGTTGGTTAATTTATGGGCTGAAGTACAAGGCTTTCTATCCTACAGCAAGAAGGCAGAGCAATTATACGGGTCAAAAAGCCATCTTGTTTATAACTCGCTGGCTATCGCAGGTGCGAACATATTCAGACACTGACAACTGTGGTTTGAGGGAGAATGAGTTCCTTTGGGCTCCTGGGGAGTATGGCAAGGGCCTGCCAGGCTTGAGAAGGCCACAGTCTGCTCCTAGGCCACTCAGTTCTGCTCAGCGATGTTGGCTGCCCGTTAGCTAACAGGGAGGCAGGGCTCAGTTCAGAGACCACCTTTGCTGAAGAAAAGTTGCTACAAATTTTGTGACGGAGCTGGGTGGAGCAAGGCACTGCAAGGCAAGGCGTCATGGGTGGAATGTCATGGAAAGATCCTTGCAACATGCCGTGAACAGCAGCTTCTCTGAGCAATGAGCAACGATCTTCTCGTTCCTCTCAGTTCTTCTACTTGTTTGCATGTAAAGGATTTTAAGCCCTGAGAGATTAAGGGAAAAAGATTCAAGCCACCACCCAACAAATGGTTGGGTAAACTCTATGAGCAAGAGTGAGTGCTGCACATCTCCCAGCAGTTCACATCTCTCAAAGTTCCCTCTCTGCTGAAAAGTTTCAGCGACAGAAAAAGCTCCTATGAACATAGCTCTTACTTTTTTCTGCTTAAATGAAACACTCAAAGAAATTTTCAAATTCTTTCAAGTTTTAAAAGGAAATATCTGAACACAGAAAAATATGCATATTTTATTAAGAAAATTTAACTAAAATATTCTTGCTCGTGTCAGCTGAGCTTTATTCTGTCTTTCAGTTGTTTATATGTTTGTCCTGTATTATGGGATATGTAGTCCAGTGAAAGAGGCTAGCTCACAGAGAACCATGGGAATTGTGAGTTACTTTTAACCACATTTCTCATGAAATATGGTTTCGGATTAAAAATTATACAGCTTATTATACAGTAAAAACAAAATTAAATACTTCAAAATTTATGCATTACACTCATTCAGAAATCTCCATCCTTTTTTAAAAAAGTGGGCTATTTCCTTCCCCTTAATCAGTAAAAAGACAAAAATCAATGTATCAATGTATTTCAATTTCCCATACATGCTTACTTTTAACAGCTCCAATGAGAATTAATACTTTAGGTGTTAACACTTTATGTGATGGCCTCACTGGAAAATGAATCAACCCACTAGTAGGTCTTACTACAACAAAATATAGATGATACGTGCGGGCAGCCTGATTACTTAGCCTAAGATCTAAGTATCAGGAACAGGAGCATCGTTTCTGATTAAGGTATCACACAGAATCACAGAATGGTTGAGGTTGGACGGGACCTCTAGAGATTGTCTAGTCCTACCCAGCAGGGCACCTAGGTTCCAGCAGGGACATCCACAGCACGGGGCACAGAGTGGCATCCAGGCGAGTTTGGAAGATCTTGTCTGGAGAGAAGGAGACTCCTCAGCCTCTCTGGGCAGCGGGTTCTAGGGCTCCATCACCCTCCCAGGAAAGAAGTTCTTCCTCACATGCACATGGAACTGCCTGTCTTGCACCCATTGCCCTTTTTCCTGTCACTGGCCACCACCAAGAAGAGTTTGGCCCCCTCCTACCTACATTCACCCCTCAGGTACTTATACATATTGATCAGATTCCCTCTCAGTCTTCTCCAGGCTAAACAGGCCCTGCTCGCTTAGTCTTTCTTCATGCTCTAGTCCCTTAATCGTCTTTGTTGCTCTATGCAGGACCGTCTCTAGAAGTTCCATGTCTCTCTTGTCCTGAGGAGCCCAGAACTGCCCCCAACACTGCAGGTGCGGTCTCACCAAGGCTGAGGAGAGGGGCAGGATCTCCTCCCTCGCCCTGCTGGCAACGCTTCTCCTTATGCAGCCAGGATCCCATTGGCCTTCTTGACCATAAGGGCACATTGCTGACTCATGGTTAACTTGTTGTCAACCAGGACTCCCAAATCCCTCTCTGCGGAACTGCTTTCCAGCAGGTCAGCCCCAAATCTGTACTGTTGCCTGGGATTATTCCTGACCAGGTGCAGGACCCTGCACTTGCTCTTGTTGAGCATCATAAGGTTCCTCTCTGACTAACTCTCTATCCTGTTTAAGTCCCTCTGGATGGCAGCACAGCCCTCTGAGGTGTCAGCCACTCCACTCAGTTTGGTGTCATCAGCGAACTTGCTCAGGGTGCACTCTGTGCCTGCGTCCAAGTCGTTGATGGACAAGTTGAACTGGGTTCAGCCCTGATCTCTGGGAGACATCACTGGCCACAGGCCTCCAACTAGACTTGGCCCTGTTTATCACCACTTTCTGAGCTCTGTCATCCAACCAATTCTCAGTCCATGTTACTGTCCACCCATCCAATCCACACTTCTGGGGCTTTCCTATAAGGATGTTAGGGGGAGACTGTGTCAAAAGCCTTGCTGAAGTCAAGGTAGACAATATCCACAGCTCTCCCATCGTCCTCCCAGCCAGTTACTCCATTGTAGAAGGCTATCAGGTTCATCAAACATGATTTCCCCTTGGTGAATCCATGCTGACTACTCCTGATCACCTTCTCCTCCTTGATATGCCTAGGGAGGGTCTCTAGGATGAGCTGCTCCATTACCTTTGCAGGGATGGAGGTGAGGCTGATGGGCCTGTAGTTTCCCGGTTCTCCTCCCTGTTTCTTTTTTTGAAGACTGGATTGACATTGGTATCTTCCATCCTTCCAGTGCCTCCCTTGCTCTTCATGACCTATTGAAGATGATGGAGAGCAGCTGAGCAATAACCCCTGCCAATTCTCTCAGTACTTTCGGGTGCATCCTATCGAGGCCCACAGATTTATGGGCATCCATCTTGACTAATTAATCCCTAACCAAATCCTCCTTGACCAGCGGAAAATCTTCCTCTCTTGGTTCTCTCTCTTATATCTGGGCTCTGTAGTTCTTAGCAGTGAACACAAAAGCAAAGAAGGCATTTAGTAACTGCCTTCTGTGCATCCTCTGTCACAAAGGCACCCTCCCCATTCAACAGCAGACTAACATTTTCCCTAGTCTGCTTCTTGCTGCTTCTGATGTATTTATGGAAGCCCTTCCTGTTATCCTTGACATCTCTTGCTAACTCTAATTCCAAAAAGGCCTTGGCCTTCTTTGTTATATCCCTACATTCCCTGACAGTGGTCCTATATTGCTGCCATCTGGCCTGGCCTTTCTTCGACATTATATATGTGCTCTCCTTCTCATTAAGTTTATCCAGCAGGTCTCCTGCCTCTCATGCTCGGCTTCTTGTAGGAATGCACCAATCCTGGGCTTGGAGAAAGTGATGTTTGAATATTAACCAGCTCTCCTGGACTCCCTTTCCTTCTAGGACCCTGGTCCAGGGGATTTCTCCAAGGAGCTACCTGAGGAGGTCAAAGTTGGCTTTCTTGAAGTCCAGGGTAGCAATCCTACTTCTTGCCTGGATTGTGAATTCCAACATCTCATGGTCGCTGCATCCAAGACTGCCCCCGACCCTCACATTTCCCACTAGACCATCTCTGTTGGTTAGTATTAGGTCTAGCAGTGCACCCACCATTGTCGGGCATTCAACCACCTGCATCAGGAAGCTATCCACAATGCTCTGCAGGAACGTTCTGGACTGTCTGCTCCCAGTTGTGTGCTTATCCCAGCAGACATCAGAGTGGTTAAATTCCCCCACAAGGACCAGGGCCTGTGATCGCGAGGCTTCTTGCAGCTGCCTGTAGAAGGCCTCATCCACCTCCTCATCCTGGTCGGGAGGCCTGTAGTAAACTCCCATGACTCTGTCGCCCATGTTGCCCTGCCCTTTGATCTTCACCCACAGGCTCTCGACTCGTGCTCTGTCCTCCCCTATACTGAGCTCCATACATTGCAGTTGCTCTCTCATGTAAAGAGCAAGTCCTCCGCCTCGCCTTCCTGGCCTGTCTCTCCTGAAAAGCCCAAAGCCTTCCATCGCCACGGCCCAGTCATGAGAGCTGTCCTACCATGTCTCAGTAACTGCAATGAGATCATGGCCCTGCAATCACACAAGCATCTCCAGTTCGCCTTGTTTATTCCCCATGCTGCGTGCGTTTACATAGAGGCATTTGAGTTGGGCTCCCAACGTGCCTCTCATTCTAGCTGGGGCAACTTGACTCTGAGGGCCTTTAGAAGTTGCTATATTTTACTATTTAGCCTTTTCAGGCTCAGCACATCCTTCACAGGCTCTGGAGTTAGGCTGCTGTGAGTGGCATGACAGCCCATCCCCTACCTTATCACCTGCTTCTTCGATGATACCTCCTGTGCCCCTCAAATCTAGTTTAAAGGCTTCTTGAGCTCTGCTAGCTCATGCCCCAGGACTCTCTTCCCCCTTTGAGAAGGATGGATCCCAATAGATGCCATCATGCCTGGTGCCACCATGCCTGGTTCCCATTGCCAAAGAAACCAAAGCTGTGGCAATGACACCAAACATGGAGCCACATGTTGGTGGACTGTATCCTGTTTCTTTCTGTGTTGCTGCCAGCACTGGGAATAATGGAAGAGAATATGACCTATGCGCCTGAGGTCCTCATCGTCTGCCGCAACTCCCTAAAGTCCCTTTTGATTGCCCTCAGGCTACGTGTTGCTGCCGCTTCTCCTCCAGAGAAGAGAAGAGAGAGAGAGCCTACAGCTCTTAGCTAGAGCTAAGGGATACAGCGGGAAGAACCCAGCAGAACTGCATTTCCTGGGGCTCCTTGCAAGAGTTCCTTGCAGAAACTAGAGCTGAATTCTGGAGGGAGATCTGAGACTCTGCTGGAGTAGCAGGGTCCAGCAGGCTGGTTAGTTTTAAGATTTTTTTTATAAATTAAGGAACAGAATGGCATAATTTGGTGGCATGCAGGAGATGATAAGTGGACCTGAAGATGCAGAGACTTTTGTGGGCACATTGTCTAATTCCTAGTTCTTCCATGCATTCTGGAGTCATTTGTGATGGAGAGCTCCTATTTTTCAAAGTCTTCAGGCCACCTCTCTAGGGCTATAGCTCAAGGTATGCCCAAGTTACTATGTAGTCCTAATACAAGTTACTTTCTCCTGTTTTCATTAGTTTTCATCCTGTTTTCACCCATATAGTGGATGTGGTAACACTATTTTCCTATTTCAATTTTTGTCCTAAGGCAGTGAGAGCCTTTTCTCTAAACAGATAATAACACGTTCATTTTCCCCCGAGGTGGGATATAATTTCTTTACTTCCATCTACATCAGATCCCAGGACAGTTACAGGTAAAGCACTCAGCAGCACCTACCATAGCTGGTTCCTGTGCAAGACACGTGGGTGTTACAGAATTAGACAAAAGAAAGTAAACCAGGGCAGTTTAGTTGATAATGCTGTTTCCTTGTAAGGTTATAGAACGTAACAGTGTGTCCTAATGAGAGAAATCTCTCCTTTACCAGGGGAAAACTATTTTTAACAGATTCTTTTAATTGACTTGCTGTAACTCCTTACGCAGAGCAGTAAGTATTGAAATCTCTCAAAATGTTCTCCTTCTCTGATTTCTTGTAAAAAAAAAAAAATCTAAGAATATATATCATTTTTTATGCTAAAATCAAAATCAAAGACATAGTTCAGCTTTGGTTCTGACTTTAGTCACAGTATCATGCTATAAAAAAATGAAAAGGAAGTGAGGAAGAATCTCTGTCTTTCATTTTCTGTCCTTTTGCTCTCTTTGTGATGTGGTAGTGATGAAGGCAGCAGGGCTCAAGAAAAATCATAGGAAAAAAATGTGCTTTATTCTCTTATTTTTGTTACCTCTACTATCTTGATTTTGATGTATGAGCAGCTGTTTGTTTTATCACTCCCTTTTAAGAAGAGTGTCAATACATGAGAACCTCCACAAGTGAAAGTCTGTGTTATGTAGGAATGCAATCGGAAAGGATAGAATGAAAAAGGATGAGGATGTGCTAGGAGAAAACACCAATGGAGAGGACACAGTATAAGGGAGTGCAATAGGAGGGATGAAATGGGAGAGTGTGATCCTTCTCCATTGCTGTGGGGTCTACCCAAATCTAACCAGAAACTGCAGTCAAAGAGTACTCACCACTCCTGCTTTGTGCCCTAATGTCCTCACAGAGGTCTTTCCTCAAAGAGTAGGATCTCCAGAGGGGAAACAGTCTTTGATTACACACAGCAGGCTACAAAACAAAGAGGGCAGATAGGACAAAGGGCTGCCTGCCCTTTTTATGCCAGTGTGTTCTTCTTGCATTGTGAAGGTTTTAAACACTGAAATGCTTCCAAGAGTTTCCAGGAAGCAGAATGCTCGCAGTGCTACTTCTGGGACAGATTGTGCTGCATTGCCCTCTCTTCAAACTGAGTCTTGAAGTTACATTTTAGTCCTATATGACTGAGAAATAGAAGTTTTCCCTACATAAATTTAATATTGTGCCTTCAACTGTGTTGAAGGTAGTGACAAAGCTATTTTCTTTGCTATGCACGGAGGATTTGTCTTGCAACTTGCAACAGAGCAATTAGTGTTATGAACAGCTAGGTGCATAAATTGCATCCCCTTGATATCAATAACACATTAGCTTCATTGTTTGGAAAGAGGTTGTACACATACAAGAAAACTGTCCCTATGACAATCACTAAATGAGAATGAAATACTTTCTCTATGAAATTTATCTAAAAATCAGAGGCAAAATAGTATATTGTGGTTCATTTATGGAGTCCAGGAATCCCTGGCATCTGAGCTGACACAAGCTATTTTCAGGTAGCTTTTAATAATAAAAATAGAGCTTTTTAATTGTGGCACAAGTTTGCAATGTATGCCAGTAAGCAGAACTCACCTCAGAGGACCATACTGAGCAATCTTTTCTCTGCAGCATGGGGAGGTAGCATGCAACTGACTTAAGAGCTCAAGTACCTTGATTTTCATTGGACTCCATGTCCCAAAGCCTTGAGATAGTTTTGGGGAGCCTGAACAGTGTTTTCACCGCAGACCACCCTCAGAAGGTTCCTGTGGAAACCCCTGTAATCACACTGTGACACACTATCTCAGCCTCTCTGATGTTGCCAGATGTAAAGCCCTTACTGTTCGCCTTTCCTGCGAGCTGGAGAAGTCCCTACTGCACAGCAGGAAGTTGTGAATTCCTTTGCTCTGCCTCGATCTGTTCAGCGTATCCAAATGAGAGATATTTGGAAGTGTTTCCTGCATGTGGAGTGTCTCCCACTCTTTGCCTCAACATAGCCCACAGAACAGCTTTGTTTGTCACCTGTCAGCAGATGGGGCAGAGCCATGGTCCCACATGCTGTCTGCATGTTAATAACATCTAGGAGTGCAAGCTATCCATGAAATGTAGATGTTTCTAAGGTGTTTACCATTAAGTGGCTGGGATCTGCATCTCACTCTGACATGTGTGATATGCCGTTTAAGCCCTGCAGTGCCATGCGGAGCATGTGGTCCATGGGCCACCGCATGTCTGTAGGGAGCAGTCCCTGGAGAGTGATGACCCTGGAGTTGCCTCTAGTGCTCAGTTCAGTCCAAGAGAATGCAATGTAATGTAATGTAATGTAATGTAATGTAATGTAATGTAATGTAATGTAATGCAATGTAATGTAATGTAATGTAATGTGCATGCATAATATAATGCAAATGTGGTATCATCAAATAGTTTCTCTGCAACAAAATATTATGCCTTCTCAGGAACATATGAGATAAAGGGAAAATGCTAGAACAACAGAGTTTTCCCATGCCTCCATATGGACAGTGTCCTCTCAACTTTAAACTCTCAACCAAAGATTAAATGGTTGTAACATTTTACCCCCAAATCTAGGACAAGCCAACTTATGCTTTCCTAGAAAGGACTCATCCTTTCTTTCTCTCACAGAACTTTCTGCTCTTAGGACACAGACATCGTTTTAATTCTCTGTATTTTTTTTACTACATTACCCCTGGACTTGTCAGTCAAGGTTTTTTGTTTGTTTGTTTTGCCTGCATTTTTAATTATCATTTGTTGGGATGTATTCAAAGGAGTCAATATTTTTGCTTTTAAATATCAACCGTTAAGAGAGTTAGTTTATGTCTAAGCATTAATGTCACATTGTTGACAACCACCAAGTTAAGACTAAATATTCCCCTTGGATTCTATATGTGGATGGTATGATAATGTCCAAGAGTGTTCATACCACATATTTAGAGAATATAGCCCTCATTGGTAGGGAAGTGGGTGGTTCTTCTTTCTTTTTCTGTGGACATGCAACTCTTATACCAGTTATTCCTACAAAACATTGCATTATTGGGTCTACAATGTGAATGGAAAATTTTCAGGCAAAATGAAATTGAGCAAAGCTTTTGCTCAGTAACCAACATCATTTAGATTACAGAAAATATTGCATTTTTTTTTCGAAGAAAAGATTTCCATACAGAAAGAGGCAAATGGTGATTAGCTTTGCAATGATAATGAGACCAGTAGTTCAGTTCCTAGGGGTATGAAATGTTCATCTGCTTTTAGAGTACAGTGATTGCAGAAGAGTGATAAAATCTCCTAAATCTGTATATCCCAGATAAGCCTGCACATCTCTGTTTCTTGGTAAATATAGAATAACCTTTTAAAATCCCATTTCTCAAATCAGAACTCCTAGGATTTTCCTGCTAATATCACACTTCTCTCCAAACATTTTTTTCCTGGTCTAAAGTAAAATTATAAACAGTTTTTTTCCACCAGTTAAGTGTATTTACAAAAGACAACTGGAAATATGTTCCTGTCTTTTCTGCTTCTGACATCTGTTGCACAAACCTCATTACCCCAAATTTGCTACTACATAGAAAAAAGTTATGTCCTTCCAATGTCTATCAAAGTTAATTTAAATGCTTGCTCTTTGGATTATAATTTCATAGGTTTGACATTTGGACTCCAACATGAACATCCCTGTGCCCCCTTTCCTTACCTGGCAGGCTTTGCAAAGGGGGTATTTGATTACTAGAGAAACATTATTGTGGAGAATAATTTGAGAATTAAAGACTAAGGCGAAAATCATCTATAAAGCAAAGAGCTAAAAAAGTGAAAATGGATCATAAAGTGAATGTAGTATGCACACAAAGACTAACATTGACTAAAGTTTCCTATGAGAAAGGAGGAGCTTTGTAGCCAGAGAAGATGCTGTTACCCAGCGCTTCTGTTTCAAATCCAGGCTGAACATGCTCTGACTCAATAGTTTTATACTCTTAGTAGGGCAAAGAAATGACAATTTTTGGTAGCTCTGCCTCTCTTTTTTGCAAGAAGGTTGACTGTTTTCTTGTTACCTCATGCAATGCTGGTAACTCACTGGGCTGAAAATTATTTCATAGTGTAGCATCTATCTTACATGCTTACATGACCCACCGTGAAGTTATCAGGATATCCCTATTTTTAATATCTTAAATATCTTAATATCTTTAATATCTTTTAATATCTTAAAACATTTCTGGAGGGTAAGGAAATATATTTATTTTACAGCTGAGGAGCCTAGAGATAGAGAAGCTAGGTAATTTGTCAAGGGATGTGTAGGATACCTGCAGCAGAGGAATAAACTGATCCCACTTCCCAGGGGTTCACTGCATCTCTTGCTCACAGGGGCAATATGGCTCTTCCCCACAGCACAGTGCTGAAGAGATGATGTGCTTCACCAGCAAAGGCAGCCTGGACAAACACATTCCCTGCAGTAGCTCATCTGCTGTCGGATAATATTTCATTCTAAGTGCTAAACTGAAAACAAAGAGTTGGTGATATTTACTTTTTGCACATTGATTGTTTGATCCAAAAGTTGAAGTTTTCATACTTTTTATTTACATATATGTTTATATAAAAAGGCTAAGCAAAATACCAGTTCAGGAATACATCTGTAGCAGGAGACGGATTTTAGACTGGAGAAGCTGAAATGAAATATTCTTTGCTGTTCTCAAATAAACAGAACCAGTGTGTTCAAATCCAGGGAGTGCTAGCTATCGGTGCAGTGGAAAATTACAACCAGCTTTTCATTTTGTCACACACTCCTCGTCATTGCTAACTAAAAGCTTCCAATGTCAGTTTTCTCCTGAATTTGGTTTCACTGTGCAGATATCATGTAAAAATATGTTACTATCTGACTTAAAATCAGATGCTAATCTATAATCATAGCAGGCACTATAAGTAATAAGTAAATAAGGACCTGTTTGTTTGTTTGTTTGTTTGTTTTTGTTTTTTAACAAAAATAAGTCTTTCTCCATCCCACCATCACTGTATTTTAAGAGGAGATGGTAATGTCACCTTCCTATTTCTAATTGCCTATAGTAATGTTAGTCAATCTCTTTTGCTCATTTAATATTGTAATCAGCCATCCCTAAGTAGAAAAGGGTATGACAGGAGTATTTTTTTTCATGTTCACTGGCCAGCTTATCTTTTTGTTGTGAATATGAGGCAAGTCAATTGTTTATATATATATTCAGCTCTTGCAACCCAGGATCTTTATCAGCTCTTTTTTTTGCCAGGGACATCCAGAGATTTTCAGCTGACACTTTTCACTCCACATGCCAATTCTCCTCCTGGAAAGGTGCCTTTACAGTCTTTTTCTGTCAAAATGAGTCTCACTTTTGCACATTGGTATTAGGGTCCTCCTGGCCCATCCACTCTGTTGTAGTGGTAGGGTGCTGGAGTGATCAGTCCCTTGGGCTTCAACTGAAGTCATGATATTAAAAAATTCCCACGATCAGGCATAAAGTCTGTAGAGAATGTGGACAACAGTTTTGGCATATTAAAAAGTATGTCTGAGTCAAATCTGTAGGCTGCATTATTTTTAAAAAACCTTTAGAAACAACCTGTCAACATACTAAAGTGAAGGTTTGTAAAACAAGTACTTTATATCTTGAAGACTGTCTTTATGTAAATGTATACTCAAAAATGCACATGTATTATTAAAGAATGTTTCCCAGCCTCAACATTTTTTTAATCCAGTGAAAAGCGCAGTGTCAGCAAGATACAAAAAACACTGGCATATCTTTAGGGGTTTCTTTGCTACCTGTGTGGCAGTCACAGAACTAGTCATAAACAGAGCAAAGCAACGACAGCCTGGAGTAGAACTGTCAGTGATGATGTAGCCACTCTGCCTTCACTTGCGAACTGAAGGACAGAGATTTTCACATCTTAAGAATAAAAGGTCCTGTCAACTGCAGGATGCAGTTTTAGATAGCTTTCCTGTTTTTGAATGTCAGATGTAACTAAATCATTAATTAAATTAAATCATTAATTTTATATTTCTTCTGACTAGTCAGCACTTGCCCAATTTCTTGCCTCTGCTCATAGTGGGGAGAGCTTGCTCCCTTTCTGGTTTACTGCAGGGTGCAGAGGTCCGACGGCCCCGCTCTCACCAGCCCACGCAGAGGTCAGGAAAGCAGGGCACTGTCAGGCCCCAACAAATTATCAGCTTCACGTGAAGGCAATAACTGAGGAGAAGGCCTCTGGAAAAGGGGGACAGTGCAAGAAAAGAGGTGAAGGTCTTCACCCAAGGCTTGCTTTTCTGTATGTGCTAAAAGGTGGCTGGAAGGAAAGCTCCTTGATTGCCAAGCCTGTTGGTGAAGTCTTAGGGAGCTCTGCATTAGCCAGTGGTGCACCACAAGAACACACAATATGGTACTGTTTAAAAATATATAAATATATATTGTCTTCCACCATCCATGGGTGCTTCTTCCTGCTTTTTCAGGGTGCCCATGTTCTTGGTTGGAGCCATTTCTTTGAAGGATTGTAAATTGTGAAGTATGTTCTGTTCTTCTAGCAGAGTTTAGAGTAACTTCACTCCAAACTCTGCAAAACATCATCGGGATCATGTTGCTCTATGTTCCTTCAGGCCAAGTTATTTTCCTTTGACATGTATCTACTAATGTCCTCTTGCCTCCCATATCAGGTTCAAATCTGACTTCTCAAACTTTAGTGTCCACAATAGGTTTGCATGAGCCCACAACTCTTCTCATTTTCATTTCCTTCTCTTGCTGCTATTTTGCTTCCATGATCAAGTCTATGGGGATCACATCTTCCAAATCTTCCAAGCATCCATGATGCTTCTCTTCTATACTTCCTACTGTGATGGGACATGCACTGTTGGGTATTCTCATAAATGAGCTGAAAAAGGGGTTACATAAGGTGGTATTTTCTGATAGTTCATAATAGAAATTGTTCACAGTAGTTAAAAAATAAAACTGACCACAAAAAAAATGCAGAATTATACTGTAATACTGAATAACTGCTGAGAGATGCAAGGAAATGTATCAAAAAATTAACTATTACTAGTCAAAGATAGATTCATAGGGGGTCGTTTTATTAAAATTTTATCTCAATATTCATAAAGTTCAAAAATGGAAACAGAAGATTAAAACTATCAGGCAAGGGATAGAGATCCAACCTTTAAACATCATTATGATACCATTTAAATCCAATTATGTTCCCATTTCTAAAATACAGAAATGATACAAGTGAGAGCAACAAGAATGATCAGAGCTATGGCACGGCTTTCAAACAAGATGAACTGGAGCTCACCAAACGTAGTTATCCCATGAAAAGTTTAAAAATAAAACAAGCCTTTGTCATGCTGTGAAACAAATTTATTGCCAAAATACATTTTGAATTCCAAAATATAAAAGGTTCGAAATCTGATAAAATAAAAGACGCAAAGTCCATTAAACATGTTCTGAAACATAAAGATTCAATCTTGTTCAGGAAGCCTCTGTTTTGTTGGTTACTGCAAGCTAGGAAGATAACTAGATAAATATTGTTCATCTTTCTCTTATATTCAGTAAATATCTGGTACTAGTGGGTAGTACTGAGCTAGATAATCCATATCTGAACCCAGTGCAGGTGTTCTTATGTCTTAAAGCCTTCATAAAATAAACCTTAATCAGAAAAGATTATGAAAACATTTTCTGTCAAGAAAAAATGAGCATTCAGTCCCAGTGAAATTCCTTCAACATTTCTGGGAGTGGGAACTTTTCTATATCTCTAATGTCATCGCTGTCCAATGATTAAGGAACTTCATCTATTGGATATTCCAGGTGTCTGGTGAAAAGGTATTTGAGGATGTAACTACACATTTATAGTGACAGTCAACCGTGCAGACTAGTCCTAGAAAAGGAGCAATATTTGACTAACAGGGCGTCACTATTTTGACTATGTTCAAGCTATTGTATTTAAACAACTGCCTTTTTAATCCCTTCATGCAAATATTTGCTGCTTGACACTTCTACTTCCCACTAAATACCAAGATTCAGGATCATCTGCCACTGAGCCATTTTTTCAAATGATCTGGGAGAAGATGTATAAAGACTTATTTCTGTAGGTTTTTAAAAGTTCCTTCTGCTCACAAACAGTGATTTTCTAAAGAAAAAAGAATTATGTCAGGCCTTCTAAATATTCATTTATATATATTCGTAAACATTCCCAGCCCCAAATCAATCTGATTTGTAATCAGTTTACTTTTCTACTCAGCCATGGACAATTGTTTCAGACCTATAAATGAGAGCATTTTGCACAATGATTAAAACTCTTGATGGATCTGAAAGTCTCAGATGCAGACGGCAAGATGGAAATTATTTCGATGATTTATTTTGATTCCCTTCATTACACTTGCTTCCCTTTTCATCACGTGGTTGAGTAGCCAATTTAGCTCCATATGCCTTCTCGTTCGTTCTTTTATCTTCATTCCCTTTGTTTCTTTAGCACGTATTCATTTCTGCAGGAAGCAGGCCAGATCTTTCAGCTCAGTCCAGATAATCCTCAAGTAAAATTTCATACAATGTGCAATGATTTCCAAAGACTGTTGCAAAGGCCAATATTGTACCGGGGGGGGTAGGTGCTCACAGCTGTCCCTCAGAGCCAGGAGAGCCCAGCATATCCCGAGGGACATTTTCACCCCAGACCTAGGACCTTTGTGATGTTGTTGATTACCTCTTCAGGCATCCCCATGGGCAGACATTGCAAATTTATCACCTCAGTTTCATTGTTGAGCTCAAGGAATCAGGACTGGGCTTAATTTTCTACTGCATATTATGCTTCTATAAATATACTTGCTTTACAAAAGCACATATTGCAGTCAGGCCACATGCTTTCAGAAGGAACAATATTCTATTATTTTTCATTATTCTGTTTGTTTCCTAAGGTTGTATGTCTAATTTTAAAGTAACTATTGTGATGAGACGTGTTTATATGTATGGAGCACTGTCTTTTGGAGACATCTTAAAAAGGAAAATACACAGAGCTTTCAGCGATCTCCTAGTGCCCATGCTTCTCTGTAACTGAAACAACAAATGAGGACGACATTTAGCTAAGTACTCCTTTTTAGTCACGGAGACAATTAAATAGTGCCTTATTCTTATGAAATAATCTGTGCTATGTAGAATAGCCACATACGAGGGTCACCAGCAGCTAGGGGGTCTGTTCCCAGCAGCTGGGGGACCCAGGTGAAAACGTATGAGAGGGAATCAAACCTTTCTGCTGTGTCCTGGGGAGGTGTTTGGATGTGCAAGATGCTGACAGAAGGAAAGAGGGGTGTTTTCTTCCATGGCAGGCCGGAGAACTGAATTCTCTCCACGTTTTCTCATGCGATGTATCTACCCAAAATCATGGATAGTTGCAGGACATTTCAGCTACATTCATTCATGCATTCATAACTATTTTGGGACAGATTTATTATTTTAGAAAGCAAGTTTGGGGAGATTACTCTTTTCTGGAAGAGTATTTTGGTGGCCAGCAGTTTACTACGACTGCTGCAGCTATGGCAGCACTTCCTCCTTTCTGATCAGCTGTGAGGGAATGCTGGCGGGATGATGATGATATTGCTGCTCATTAGACTGATTGCTTTCCAAGGTAAGGAAAAGCAAGAGATTCCGTAGTGACCTGGCACTGTAAATCCGCAGTCTACAGCATGTTTCCGGATTACCATCTGGAACAGGCAAAGCTCCACTGTGCAGGAGCCAGCACCCTTGATGTCTCTGCTGTAGATTATAGGGTTATGTAAACATGTAGCTATCCTAGCTGGCAGTATCTTTACAATGTCAGAGAAAACTCTGCTTCTTCTGTGTGAAAGATCACAACAATGTGATTTAGGTTTGCTTAGCTCTGTTTAGTAAATATGTGAAAATAGCCATGAACAAAGAACTATTTTAAATAGTCGCTAGCAAATTATCAACTCCTTGCCTCTTGCCTTAAAGCATTGAAAATATTTTTTATATATATGTATTTTAAAATCCCTCTTTCATGAGAGAGAAATAGAATTTTCTGAAGTGTTAATCTGCACTTTTACATATATATTAAATATGTTTGGGGTGTCAGTGTATATAGACATTAAATAAAACCATATGGACGTCTTGTGAAAAAGATACTTCAACTATGAAATATTTCTGATACAAATAAGATTTACCTCCATTCTATAGGGAAATGAATTTTTATGGAGAGGAATAGAATCTACATTCATGTATACCTCTTTCAACAGGATAATGTCTCTTCATAAGATTATTGCTTTCAAATGGAACCATAAAGAGAGCTCACAAATTCCAGCCCATCATACTGTTGCTAGATAAAATTTGGAGACTATCCTTCTAATCCCACAGGTCTTAAAAACTAATACCACTGACAAGCACATCTAAGCCCAGGGTCTGCCACCTCACTGTGCTTGCTGCAGTGACTGTTCATCCCATGGACTCAAAGATTTGGCAGTGCATTCAATAAATGCACAGCAAGAGCAGTCAGAGACAAATGATTTGAACCACGAGCCGTCCACATGCACCTAAGCCCCCACGATCCCTTTAATCACTCCAAAGAGGTGTGCAACAGCAATCCCCCAAATGCACACATAGCTTGGATGGTGAATTCTAAGCAATAAAAAAGATTTGCAACAAAACTCTTTGTGGCAATAGTGGTAAACTTTCCGTAATTTTGATTCTGCTTGTTAGAAGTTGATTTTCTAGATTCTTTTGTTCTTTCCAGAGGAAAAAAATGGTTGAATTTGATTTGAATGAATTTATTAAGCAGTTTGTGACAAAACTGTCAGAATTACTTTGTTGTTGTTATTTATGATGATTTCTGGAGTGTAGCATGGGGATGGTGGTCAGGGGAGTGTCTGAGAGCAGAAAACATTTTCCATGGCAGGACCGGTGCTTGCATTTCATGGCCAGGTCCTGATCCTGAAGTCAATTAGCCTCCTCTTTTTCTGATTGATGGGAACATGAATCTGGGGAGGAAAAGAGTGTAGGGAAGCGAGGGGGCCTGAAAGACTAGAAAATAGCCATAAGGCCATTTCTTCCATTGTGTGTCTTACGCAAAGTTTAAGCAAGTTGACACCCCTTATACAGGAGCAAAATGAAGTGGACTTGAAGTAGTTCTTCCACTTCTGTGTTCTCCAAATCATCCATAAATGTGGAAAATTTTCTCTACACCTTATTTACTGTAATTATCCCCTCAGAATTGCTCCTGCCTTTTTTTATCTTTCATTACTGTCAGCAATTTTATTAAATAGCCAATATCTCCACAGGCATTCTGCAGATGCCAGAAGACAATGAGTTCTTAAATGCCAGCTATTAGGGTACAGTTCTGTCAGATGCTTTACTCTGGGTTTGCTGTATGTAAGGAAGCTCACTAGAGATGAAGTTTGCTGTAAGTCCTGTCTGCTCAGTGTCTCTCAGCAGCATCTTCCTCGGGACATCGACTTTCACCACATTGATTATTATTATTTCTCAAGGGCTCAGCTGAATTTTATTTTCTTCTCTCTTTTGTTTTTCCTTTTAAGGGGAAGCCCAGTTTTATTTAAAGCTACAGATCTGAGATCAAGTTGCTTACAAAGGCATCAGGCACGCTTGGATTAGACTCTCTGCAGGACCTACAAGGAAAAAATGCACCAGCTGGTCACAGGCTTTACAGGTGCAATCTTAGCATGAGTAATTGGGCATTATAGAATTGGTAAGGACTTGCCCACTTCAAATTCTTCTTCATCTACATAAGCTGCTGTACATGTGAGGATTCATTTACTGATGTATTGCATTTGACTTAAGGATTTAACTTAGGCAGTTTGGGGGTGCCTGTGGAATATGAAGAAGACATAGCAAACACTTAGTCAAATTTTTGCTAGATTTTCGACTGCTTATAATGAAGAGAGAAAGAACAGAGAAATATTTACCCTCCAGCAACAGATTTGTGATTTGCAAGGCATTGTCAAATGCAAGCTCTACAAATATTCAAATTAGTGAAGCAGGGCTTGCCAAGAGTTTATATATTGTGTTCTCAAACAACTAAAGGATTAAATTAATAAACTACAAAATTAGGTTGACAAAATCTCACCAAATTCACTCAAACACAGTCTCTCTGGCTTTGAGCAGGACTAAACAATTTTACGTTCTGTACTCTCTGACTTTGAACAGGGCTAAGCAGCTTTTTGTTCCTTCTTCTTCAGCAAGTAAATTTAATTTTTAGAACGAAATAGGAGATGTGGAACAGAGGTATCTTTAGAGTCATTCTTCAGTCAAGAACATTGTGAAAGTTAGGAGACCTGCGTGCTGAAGACAAAGTGTGCCAGTTGCCCCTGTGTGTGAAGAGGAGCTCCAGTCCCACCGGGCAGGAGAGCTACGAGGGCTTTAGCTGGGAGGCTTCGCTGTCTCTGCCAATCAATACCGCCTGACACAGTTCTCTCCCATGAGCAGCTTAGCCCGTAGCTGTTTACCTGGGAATTGTTGTTCTATTCTTGCTACAGAGAAAACAACTCCCTGTTTGGCAGATCATGATACTGCTGTTGGTCTCATGACAGTGCAAGCTCTTTACTGGCCAAGCCAAGTAAAAAATTGTATAACAGTTATAATAACATTCTATATGCCGTATCAGATGCTGGAGTTTTAATCATCAGTAATGTTTTGATTTTTTTTTAATTGGAATATCTCATAATTAATTCACTATCTTTAACAGAGTTCAAAAAACACTTTTTAAAAATATATAAATACTTCAGTACAATGCTGGGGATTTTTTTTCTTTTCATTTTCACTTCAGCACTGAAATGCTGGACCCCTGAATCTGTTACTTCTACTGCATTTATTTTTCTTGCCAGCAAGATAACCAACGATGATCATTCCTTGAATCAGCAACGCAAGTCAAGGCATGGAGTCGAAAGGGAGTTTAGTGTATGGTCTTGCGGGCAGAGACCAGGACCCCAGGGACATGCCGCCTATCCACCATTCAATCCAGAAGCAGTTTGGGGCACTAAGACTGGCATTGACAATCTCACAGCTGTCTTTGTCCCCATAAATTAGGTGATACATGTCCCTGAGCCCGAGAGGCCATCTCACCAATAGTGACGCTGAGGAGGGGATATGGTCACCAGGGTATGCCAGAGAGGTGGACCTTTCTCCCCACTGCCCAGACGAGCTGCAGGATGGGGTAGGAGCTTCTGTGAAAATGGGATTCAGAGCTGGAAAATACTTCTTGCACTTAATATTGAAGATGTGGCTTTTGATATGCACAAATCGCTTTGAAAGAGTATTTGAAGTACATTGAAGTGTCTGTGTGAAGGCTGAACATCTCTTATTTAAGACTAAGTGCTCTATTTTAAAACTTGAATTTCTAGCCTATAGAACCAAACTTCATGTTTTATCCAGGTTGTGACACTGGACGTAGTATTTTCTGGTTGCACAGTCATATGTCTGCTTAGAAACACAAATTGAAATCAATGTCATTGCACGAGCTTAAACTAACACAGTGATCTGTCTGGCAGGTGAAAGGCTGCTGCTTTATTCACTAAGTCGTATAATCTTTTGACTTGCAATTCACTGCTGAAGAAGATTATTGAAGAACTACAAACCATGTCCAAGTGTTACAAGTCTATATTTGGCATCACACTGAACTCAAATTAAAAAAAAAAGACTTGAATGAGATTATCAAACAACTTTGAAGGCAAGGAATGAAGCCGTATTTTGGAAGATATGAAAAAAAAAAAGAATTGTAAATTTATAAGCATCAATGGACATGCCCTTTCTAGCTATTTGCCATCATGGTTCAAAGCTCAGTGTCATGTCTGAGCTTTCTGAACTGAATTAAAATCAGAAGGTACTGCACAATAATATATTGTGCACCTATTTAAGCATGGAGATGGATTGTCAAAATTTGACAACAGGACATTTTTCATAGTCTATATTAATTCATTAAATAATAATGACCTTGACTGCTACACAGTCATGCGTCTCCCTTGGGGTATCCATGGGCTTCTTCCTTTGCTCATCGCCTCTCCTCAGAGGGATGTCTGCAAGGCCTCTGTGCAGTCAAACCAACCAAAATATGCCCGTGGGAGAGGGGCTGAGAAAGGATGGAAGTTAGCCCATAATTTACATGCAAACTTTTACTCTTTCTGTAATCATAGTATGACAATGTAAGTCCTTCAGTCCTCAGAAAGACCATTTCTCTAGGTGCAATTTTGGAAGTGTCTTGGAGTGGGGTACAAGGATACTGCTGTATAGAGGGGTGTTGTGTTATAGGAGTTTCAGCCATATGTGCTTCCTTTCTGATTGACTGTGTTCTGTGAGCTAGAAAGGGGACTCTAGGAATAGGCTAGGAAAAGTTTGCAGCAAATATTATTGGTAGTAGAACAATATCTAATGTTAGCCCTTATAAATTACATTTTTCTCCCCTTGCACCATGTTTTCTACATTAGCAAAGAAATGGTAAGTGAAAAAACTACTGAAATAAAAAATGTAAAATTCATTGGCAATGCTGCTGAGCTACAAAATAGAAACTTTGAGCCAAATATCCACATGGGTTCAAAGAACTATGACTCTCTCGTGAGTAATGTGTACAACTCAAACTAGTCCAAGCAGCTCCAATGTTCAGATATCACTTTGCTATCAGGAGTTTCATCCACAATCAGAAATGATCCAAAACTTTGTTTGGTAATTCACAGGAGTGAATACACCAAAGCAAGCTGTGAACTCTACTGTGACAAGTCATAAAGGAGAAAGTAGTTAATTTGATAAACTGTGTCACACCTAACAGTGTTCCTGAAGCCCTGTCAGAATAAACCTGTGCATGCACAAGTAGGCACTATACAGATATCTAAATATACGTGTATATGGCCTGTTTTGTAATGTGTTGGGTCAAAGACTTATTTGCTTTTTAATTGTAGGAATGCAACATGGGAATTTTTGCCCTTTCAGCCCAGAGTGTTAGAAATTTAATTCTCCTTCCTTTCTCTGCACCCAATCCCAAGCGAAGCGCAAACCTCACCAATTTGAGCGAGGTAGAAGTGGGCAGTCCTGCTGAACCCAGGCTGGCACAGAGTGCCATCTAGAGGTGATACAGCAGGACTCCCTCTGCCATATTACTCACCCTAAAGACCTGGATGTGCTCCAGAATTAAAAAAGGCAGGGCTTGTGTGCCCAGCTTTATAGACAGGTCTAATAAGACATAATATCTTGCTTAGCTCCTTGCAGCCTCATGTCTGTAACAGCACAATGGCTGAAGCCCTATAAAAATCTCTGTGTTATGTTCTCGGGATTACTTATAATGGTGCTATGTTCTTTGTTTGCTTGATTTTTTTAATACTGTCTCTTTAATAAAATTGTGCTTTGTTTAGTGCATCTGGTATATCTGATATATTAAAAAAGTTTGAGGGGGATTTGGTGAAAATGTTCTGCAGAAACAATAAATTAAGAGATCTGGAGGAACATTCAGAAACCAGCCACAACTAAGAGAGGGCAAAGATGCCGATCTCCAGAAGCAGTATGCCTGTCTCTATACATATCTACCTGTCTCAAAAGTGAGTTTTGCATTTTGGGGTAGGATCCTGTTGTTTTTTGAGGTAAGTAACAGGTTACTCAAGGTACACAAGACCCAGCTGAGATTAGTCAGGAAGTCACAGCCCTTTCCATTGGAAATGCTGCTCCTGAGCAGGACCCAAATCCGTTCAGCTCTGCTCAGACATCACGTGGAGGAAGCTGTTAAATGTTGGTTCTTGACTACATGATGCGTTGTCATGGTGTGGTGGGAGAATAAAAGTTATTGCAGTAATCAAGACTTGCTGCTCTGTGTCTTATATTTGCAACAAAACTAAAATGAAAGCCATAATGATGCTCATGTTTAATGCAAAGGATAGCTGACTTTTATTAAGGCCTACTCCAGTGTCGATATACAAACCCTGGCCCAAATAATGGTTCCTTCATTTGTGAATGTGTGTTAAGATGCAGAAAAGGGAAATGCCCAAGGGAGCCCTCAGTCTTGACGAGTAAGAGAGATAGAGAGGTTAGATAAGGGAAGCATTGTAATCTCTTCTTTACAACAATGAACTGGAATAAATAGACATTGAGTAGCCCAAAGAAAAACAGGAAAGGAAATGGAGTACAGACTACAGGAGATGTCTATGGCACAGCCAGGAGCCAGTCTGAAATCTGCAGTACTTTTACCTGCAAAGAAACAACTGAGCTGTAATTTACATTGCATTTACAGGGAAAAGCTACACATTTAACACAAGAAAACAAAACAAAATCCAGTTCCAGAGGCTTGAAGACAGAAAAGTTCACAGTGGCAAACAGGAGCCATTTTCTTAGGGAAGGTATATTAAATACTGGAACAGGTAGCTGAGGTGAGTCTTGGATACCCCTTCCCATTTGAATGCATGGCACTGAGAAGGGACAATTTTTTTAAACATATGACATTATGCTACAAGGAAATCACCGACCTGATGTGAATATCACCTGTTTCTGGATTTGCATGGTACCTACCTGTCCTTCTCTTCTTGATCTGGACTTTGGAGAATGTCTCTGGCCTTGTCTGTGCAGATGTACATGCCAGATTATCACAATTGCCATATCTGACCTTAGCTTTGAGAATCATTAATTCCGCCTCGCTCACCTCTCTGTATGCCAACTACTGGGACATCGAGCATGCTCCAAACTAGTCCAGTGCTAAGGAGCCTAATGATAGATTAGGTACGTACTGGTGAAAATCCTAACCAGACTTTGAAGTAGACAGTAGCAACCAAGGCTACCTCCGCTTTAATCCTTGGCACAGATGCTATATTGACCCAGCATCACTCCAGCTCTCACATTCACTTTAGGGTTCTCTCTCAAAAGTAGACAGTTTTTGCATTCCCTTCACCTCTGCTTTGTAGAGGGCTGTACCCCATCTACACAAGATGCAGGGGAGATTTGAGCAGAATAGTTGATTTTATGGAAAAAAAAAAGGAATAAACTACTAAGGATACCTCATCGGTAGCAAGTCCACTGTCCAGTTAGTGCTGTGTGGAAACCTGTGCTCTGTTCTATGCAGAAGCTCGAATTAGATTATCACAGCTGTCCCTGCCTGCTTTAAAAGTCATTATTCTAAATGCACTAAATCCTCTCCCTTCTCCCCACCTAAACTCCTGCATCACTTACCAGGAGAACAAAGCCTGTAAGCTGCAGGCAATAATCATAACTCCATCTTGCATAGTTTGGGAACTTTTCATGGGATAAACTTACACCGAGTGATTGATTATAGATGTTAACTGTAATTTTATTATGTTTTTCAAATTGCATTAAGGACTGAGAAGTATAATATTACTGAGTATACAATTAGAGGTGTTGTGTTTTTCTACCTAGCTCCTGACTTAGGTAATGAAAGATGTAAGGGAAAAGGGGGATGAAAAACATGGAGGCCTGTTTGAATCCAGAAATAGCTAGTTCATGAAATTAGTCAATTCTGGGTTGATTTTTTTTCTTCTTTTTTTGAAGAAAACTTCCCCAAAGCAATAAAAAACAACAAGAAGGAGCTAGCAGCTGTGCCCTTTCTTCTAGACCTTGCTAGGTCCAGAAGAGAATGGACACATGATTTCTATCAAGGGCGGGCAAAACAGAAATGAAACAAGAACTGTGACCCAGCTCAACCCCTCCTACCTGCCCACGAAAAGCTGTGATCTGTGAACTGCACTGAACTGCAGCAACTTGAACCACGGACCTTGATTTGACTCCAGCCTCACTTCCAGGTGATTGCCTGCACTTCTGAAATACATGGGAGGAGCTTGACCAGCCTGTGGTACATGTGAACAGTCTCTTCTTGGCCTTGCTCATAACCTGAATAACACAAATTCAACAAGGAACAATAGCAAACAAGCGAACATCAAAGTGAACCTTTCTTCTGAGGTTAAAGATGATGATGACATCCTCCCTGGCTTCATTCCAAATCACTTGATGGTCTCTGCTGAAGGAAGATGAACCCTGTAGTTAGGAAAAGGTGGGGAAAAGCGAATATAATTATTTAGGAAAATATTCACAAGTGTGCCGCTGTAGGGCTCCTAGATGCAGATATATGATCATAAAGAGACAGTGTCAAACCACTACAGTTCATTACCAGAAAGGGGAAAGTTTGACAGGACTTAACAACAACTCTAGCCACAATGTACAGAACAGATTTTGAATTTACTCGGTCGTTAAGGTCAATATATATGTATATATGTATGTGTGTATATATATGTATGTATATATATGTATGTATGTATATATGAATAGAAGGTAAATATACATGTATATAGGCATTTTTAAAATTACTTCAAACACAATGGGATTGCGTGGAGATCTTGCCTATTACGAAACTTGCTCTCTAATGTTTTAATACGTAATAATGTTTCTCAGCCACATTCTTTTCCAGAAAGTTGAGATTACTGCAGTAATCAAATATCATTGATGTAACAAGAACAGAGGTTCAGTAAAACAACACTTGCTTCCATTTTCACTACACAAGTACATATGCTCTTTGCTTTGGAAATAAGATGATTTAGGAAGGATATCAGAGGTATATGCAAAAAAAGAAGAGCTTAAAGGGAGAATGGAAAATACTTTTCTTCCTGTCTTATAAGAAGACCATCTAGAATACCATCATAGGAAGAGAATATTCAAAATCAGAGATAGTTATGCTATGTAAATACATTATAGAACTATGTGCTATATATTATGCAATATATGACATGTATTATGCAATATTTATATATATGTATATATCTCATGTATATATATGTGTCAGCAATGTGCCCTCATGGCCAAGAAGTCCAGTGGGATCCTGGCTGCATCAGGAGGAGCGTTGCCAGCAGGTCGAGGGAGGGGATCCTGCCCCTCTGCTCAGCTCTGGTGAGGTCGCACCTCGAGTACTGGGAGCAGTTCTGGGCTCCCCAGGACGAGACATGGAGCTTCAAGAGAGGGTCCCAGCATAGAGCAACAAAGATGATTAAGGGCCTGGAGTATCTACCATATGAGGAAAGACTAAGCGAGCTGGGCCTGTTTAGCCTGGAGAAGACTGAGAGGGGGTCTGATCAATATGATCAATTTTTCTAAATCACCTGAGGGGTGAACGTAGGTAGGAGGGGGCCAAACTCTTCTCAGTGGTGACCACTGACAGGACAAGGGGTAATGGGCACAAGTTGAAACACAGGCAGTTCCATCTCCGTGTGAGGAAGGGTGATGGAGAGTCCTGGAACAAGCTGTCCAGAGAGGTTGCGGAGGCTCCTTCTCTGGAGATCTTCAAAACCGCCTGGATGCCACCCTGTGCCATGTGCTCTGGCAGAGTATTCAGAGTATTTTCAGAGTATTTCAAAATCCCCAGGCTTTTCAGAAAGAAATTCAACCTTGAATCAAGGCTTCCAAGTGACAAAAAACACACAAGCTGTTAGCTGCTTTTTTTCTAGGCTTCATTTCTTGATATCCTCCTCTTGAATACAAGACCTGTGTATTATCAAAGGTCAATTCCCCATATAGATATCCACAGACAAAAAGCAAGCCATTTAATTTCTCTTGGATAAATATTGTATGTGTCTCTCTCAGGCATGGCAAATCATTTTGCAATCATTTTTTCTAAACATTTCCGTTTTTCACCAAAACTACTATGAAGATTAGATTATTCTGAGTCCTGATTTTCAGCCGTACCCACTAATTCTCACTTCTCAAGCACTGAGGGGCTCAGTATGGACACTCTGGCATGTCAGGCTGCTCTTTTCACTCCCACTCCCTCTAGAAGAATGTTTTCTGAAAGGCAGATCCTAAATTGATTCAGATGGGGTGCACTTTAACTAGGCTAAAAGATACTCTGCAAACCACTCTGGCTTTCTGCTGCTCTATCCCATGGTCTCACCTTTTACATGGAGATTTTGGAGAGCTATTTTTAACTAGATTGTGATTACTAAAAGAAGAGAAATTACATTTTCTTTTCTTTTTGCACTGCCATGGCATGAATAAATAAAGTGTAAACTTCTCTCCATCTCTGTCCCCTGAGTAGAGCTGTGGGGACAGTCTTTTGCATCAGCCATATGATTTGGAGAAGACAAGACCAGTCATATCTTGAGATTTATTTCTTTTCTTAATCAAATTCATCTCCACATCAAGGGCCCTGGCAATGTACAGTGAGTGCTGACACTGACTTTGTAACACACAAATTATGATTTGTCTGACATCCTGTTAATCTGCAATGATAATCTTCAACTGGAGGCTCTTGATCTAGTAAGCGTCAGTGGGGAGATTAGCATAAACCAGACAATCCTTTTAATTGATTAAAATAATAAGTAGAAAAAGAGCTGGTTCCAGAATCCTACAGCTCAGTGGCCAGGTGTATGTAGTATTTTTCTAAATCCTCCAGCAGCTAAATCCTCCTTTCACTAAGACAACTCTTACAAGTGACGAGAGGACACAGGTCATGAATTTGTGGGTCACTGGGCATAATAATGTCTGCAGCAGTTTCACATTATTATACACATTAAGCATCAGGCAAAACATATGTAATAGATTTAAAGATCAGAAAACTGTTGGAGTTCTGTATTTTGTATGTTAGAAAATCAGTTTTCATTGTCCGAGTATCAGCAAAAAAAGGATGATTTATTTATACCTCTGTTTTTAAAACACAGATGCAGAATCATTTTAAAATGATTTGCCACTGAAAGTACATTCTCAGTAGAGCTAAAAAGACCTACTCCTTTAGTTACATTCAACCCTCTTAAAACTATGTAGTAAATTTTAGATGCATAAAGGAAAAGAATTAAACCAATTTTTAAAGCATTTATATTTGCCTTCTGCTAAGTAGAAATGTGCAAAGCCCCGGAATGAACACCAACTTGCTGAGGTGTAGATCCTCCTAACAAACTGTTTAGTACCTATCCTTAAGACAAAGTTGTATGTCAGAAAATTTAATTAGGGAGCACCCTGCTGGTCAATTAGTGAAAGGAGAAAGTTAAATGGGCCGATGCGCGCACAATTACGACAGCAGTCATCAAAGTTAATGCCCACCCAGTCAAAATAGATCTGTGGTTTGCAGCTCAGTGTGCGCCAGCTCAGTGGTTGGTTTTCCTCAGCTGGGAGGAGAGACGTCGCTTACCCAGGTGGGTGACAGCCGTGGGGGCAGCTGGACCCGCTGTCTTTCAGGCGAGCACACCAGGCTGTGCCAGCGGCTGCCCATGGGGCTCTGCCAAATCACATGAGTCCTGCAAGGTGCTCAGCACGGCCAAGGCAACAGCACGGACATCCAGACCCGTTGAGCCCTTGGCACACTGCCAGAACGTGGGATTACTCGCTGAACACAGACAGGAGGGCAGGACTAGCCCCTTAGCTTGGCGGAGGGCAGAGGTGCAGTGGTTTCCTGCCACCCTGGGGTCCCAGTGCTAGGGCAGGGCTGTTGGCCCCCGGGGAAGGCAGGGAGGCTCTCAGCTGGCAGCACACGTGCAGTGACCTTCAGTGCCCCATCAGGATGGGGCAGCAAGTAAATGCTCATTTATATATGAAGAGGGAAGTATGAAACCCTAGTCTGGCCCAATGGCAAACTGAGAAAGGTGTTTTGTGTGGGGCTGTGTGCAGTTGCTCCCAAAACTCATAGTAGCTCAATGGCACTTCAGCTCGCCATGCTTTTCTGCTTGCTTAGCTACCTGCTCCCCATGTGGACCCGTGATGTGTCTTTATTTCCTGTGTATTTTAGAAACACCATCAGTGTGCAGGACCCCTTTGCACCACACACTGCACATGTAGACACACAGAAAGTCTGCAACTCAAAGCTGACACAATTTAAGGAAAGCATGGTTACACATTTTGAGGAACACGGGAATAATGTTGTAGTATTGCTCGTGTAATAGTTAAACTGTGTTATGATCATTTTTTTTCTTTTCTGATGTGTTTTCTTTGAAATCATCAAAGCGTAGAAATTTAGAAGCAAAGACTGGAGGAGGAGAATGAGATAACTCTGATATATTTATGAGAGATGCTGAGATTTTAATTGAGCTATACACAAAATATTATATATGTGCACTATAAACAAATGTATGTCTATAAATTATCCCTATGGAGAGAGTGGCTCAATTTGTGTGAGATCATACAAATATGAAGAGATTAAGTAGTACGGAATAAAACACAGAGCCCTGTGAGGATGTTTCTCTCTAAAGTCACCATGAAGAAGCCCATAGCAGTGAATTTAAGTATAAATTCACTCTCTGCACACTTAAATACGTGTTCACAGCCAGTAAGACATTATCCAGATGATTTTTGCATGCCTTTGCCCAGCAGAATTCACCACATTTGGGCAATATAGCTGCCTATAGCCACATTTTTATGAATCTTGAGTCACTTGACCTTCCATTCATGCATCTGTGACTTGTTTCCAATATAGGAAGATCTCCAGTCATCGAGGCCCGTATTCTCATTAATCCTTGCTTCTGCTGATTTTCTAGGCCGTTGCTTCATCTCTGTGGTGCATAACCAGGATCTTGCTCACGTACATTGATTGCAGTGTCAGGGGATGTTAGACTGTCTCCTGCCACAATGAATGAACAGCTTTAATTTATAGAAAAGCATATGGGCTTGTTTTCATCCAGCTTCACAGAACACATACCACTCATTTTGAGGCATACATTTCAGACTCCATACATATGACACAGAATGGGCTTTCGTTTATCTCCTCTTCTTCTGCAGTAATTGTGAAATACAGACTTTTCCTTGCACAACCTTTCTTCTCAAAAGGAAAAATCAGGACTTTGATGACAGCAAACCATATGTCTTGCATTAATTAGATCAGTTGCTCGCCCTTCCCAAAAGAATCACAATTATTTGACCCAATTGTTGATTTTCAGATATTCATTGGATGCTGTATCAAATGAGTAGCTAAAATCTAACTATTTCATTTCCTGTCTTTGCATAACCTATTAATTTTGTAATAGTCTTAGAGCACCAGCTGTTCTCCATCCGATTAAGCTGTTTGCTGTTTATAATTTTATCATGCTCACACTTTTTTTTTTTCTCTTACTATTTATTCCACTGGTAGTATCTAGACTTCATTTTATCAACACTCAGTTTAATCCAGCCTTTAGTATTTCATAATTGATTGAACTGCTTTCTTTAAAAGTTGATATCCAGGCTGTCATCAATTTTATCTTCCCATTTACCAGTGCACCTCTGTGCACACAACTATCATCTACCCAGCTCCATTGGGGTTTTTTTACGCCAGATTTCTTAACAAAGTTTATGAAGTTATTCTGTTTCTAATATAACCCATTTGCCCCTCAGTTCCAGGAACCTGTTGGCACTTCTGTTCAGTGCCAATAAGTGTGACAGAGTGGCAGAACCCCTGGACACTATCAGTTTTCTAGAGAAAAACTGAAAAACTGAAAACTGTCGAGTGATCATGGAAAGCAAGGCCCAGCTCACTCAGGAAAGTGCCCAGAAGTCAGTCAGGACTCATGCATGTCAGCAGCAGGTCATCTGTTAATCAGCAGCCACAAAGCTCCAGATTATCTAGGGCATTTGCCGTCTCTTCCTGTAAGGGAGTAGCATAGGGAACCCAAGTAAGGGGAATTAGGCTTATTACAGTAAGTTGATAAAGAGGTCAGAGTAAAATCAGGTAAAATTAATTTTTAATACTCACCAAGCACTTTGCTGTTTGTTTAAATGGAGATTGAAAACAATATGGTGAGGTGAGAAAGCAAATCAATGTTTAAAATAATAAGAGAAGAATGTGCCAAGGAACAGGCTTAAAGCTAAGGTCATTTGTGGGCCTGTGGTTAGGGGGTCATCAGAGAGTGGTGCCTTGACCCTGGTAATCACAGCTGTGCTGGCTGTAGCATTAGCTGACTCTGAAAAAATACTCTGGGGAGGAAGTCAAGAGTGGAGCTATGTGCCCCACCAGCCTTGACACACTGATCCCTTGGGTGACAGTGTCTGCCTTGTGCTGGATGCTCTCTCCTCTCTGGTTCAGAAGCGGCTTTCTGCCTTGGTCAGGCGAGTGTGCAGATTTTCAAAGCATCAGGAAATACCAATGTATTCCTTTGAAATATAATTAAGCTGAAGAGAAATTTAGGACGTGATCTCTATCAAAGTTAACATTTTTCCTTCCCTCCCTCACATCTCACTGCTGTCTGAACAAAAAAAATGAAATAAGGGTGGTAAAAAGAGTACACTTTTTTCATTATTCTTTTCAATGAAGAAACAAACAAGCAAACTTAAAGCCTTGGACCACTTCTCATCAAATTATTATTAAATACAAGATTTCAGACAACTTTGTAAAGGATTTTGGATTTTAAAAGCACACGTGCTGGTTTAAGCTGTTTTTTAATTAAAATCAAGCTGATGGTTTCCGTAAGATTGCTGGTACTTGATCTTATTTCCCTCAGATGTGATAGCAGTCTTACTGTATTTCAGCTCATTCCTAATGGAAAAGCTTCCTTTTATTCTTCCCTTTCGTATTTCCTCCTGCTAAACACAGGGCTGTAGAGGGTCAAAACAGGAGGAAAGTAGTTGTGTTAAAGATTTTCTTGTCTGAATCCGGACATGGACATGTAGCCTTGGGTGCATTGAGCTGATGGACATTGGCTTGCCTCTCTGTTGATATTCATTAAGGTCCCTATTCTTGTTTCTGTTAACTTTGTTGGAGTCATCTTGATGCTTGAATATGCAAACCTGAGAAGTTCTTGGCACTTGTTAGACTGTGCACTATTGAGACTCACTAAGTATCATGAAGGTGCTTTACTCGATTATTTGTGCTCTGTCCTAAGCTGGCAACACAATCATTAATTACATTTTGCAGGATTTCAATTCTCATCCTGCTAATTGGACTGGGGTATTCATGGCTGACCTTCTTTTCACTCTTTTGCCCCTGGTGGCCTGTCTATTACAAGACCAAATCTGACCACTTGTATAATCTGGTGTGTCTTGTTATTGCAGCTGCTTGATCAGAGGTCTGATCTTCAAAATAAGTTATACAGGCAGAATTAATTTCTTAAAATTTCATTTACCAAAAGAAAATGAGGGTGGGGCTTTTTCTCAAATCCTTTCTGTTTTCATCCCTGTGAAAGTTGTTGATAAATGCCTACACTTGACTTGGATGTGTTGTTATATTCTTATTTGCCTCATTCTAGATCTGATTCTTAAACTATCTGTAAATCCACTGCAAGCAAATGGTTCTGATTTGTTTAAATTATGGCTGAGGTCTGAAACCTTTTTTTTTTTTTTAATGGGTGGCTAAATGTAAAAATGACCTTTTGTTCTGCTTTCCTTCCAATTAAAGGCCCAGAGATTTTTTTTTTGTCTGAATTGGCCATCAAGTTGTTTACCGTAAGATGTGACTGTTGCTGAAAAGATCATTAGGTTCTCTTATTTTTGCGGCTGATTGCACAGTGCAGCTGGTGCCTGTCTGTGACTTTAAGGCTCCAGGAGTAGCTCAGTCTCCGACACTGATTTGGACAACTGCATGAGGACTCCATGAGATCTCAAGTGCCACATATTTCCCTTCAGTCTGTGGTCAGTGTATGCAGTCTGGACGCCAATCCCTTCAATAAGAGAAATCCCAATTGACTTTCCTTTGGCTGAGGCAAGTGTTCTAAGCCTCAGACATTGGCAAAAGATGCATAGGGCTGCTCCAGAAAGGTTTTCAAACAAACATAGTGTGGAATTCTACCTATACTTGCAGCATACTTATAGGATTAAGCCTTTGAGGAGTCTTAAACATCTCTCCATGTGACCTCTAGCTTTCAGTGATGCTTAGGAAAAAACAAGCTCCCAGGTCCTCAGACCTGCAGCTTCCAAAGACTGTGAGAGGCAATTTAGGCATTTAGGAAAATTCAGGTTGACCTGTGAGGTTCCTAGAGAGTTGCAGGAATCTTTTAAGTCAGGATCTACTGCAAGTTTCCTGTCTATCTTCATAGAATTGCATAAATTCTTCCGAAGTTAAGAAAAATGTAGATGAGCCCTTGCCTAAATAGAGCGATCTGTAATTTGTTGATCCATTCCATGGTCCTGACACAGATAAGGAATTTACAGAGACACTCCCATAATTTGAGGGTACTGGCAACCTGAAATTGCCAATGTTCTTCTTACCCTTTTTAATGAAAACTTCACTCATTATGCTCTTTTATTCTCTAATTTCTACATAATATTTCTATAAAAAAGTGACTAAGCAATATGCTGGGCAAAGAACCCTTTACTAAATGCTGTGACCACTGACATTTTGTTTGCCATGTAATTCTCAACCAGTGCATCAGGACATCCCATAGTCAGATGTCATTGATTATATGTATGTCATGAAGCAGACAGACAATTTTCTGATAACAACAACAAGAAAAATGGAACTCATAAGGTTTAATTATTTCACTTTTTTTCCATTTTAAATCCAAGCTAGACCAGCCAAATTACTGCCTCAAACATTTTACAGACACTTCTTGGTGATTTTTTTCTTCAGTAATAACTGCATCACACTGCTAATTGCTACCTTCACAGTATCTTTTTTTTTTTTCCCTATCTTAAAGAAAAGAAGAAAAGTATCTCTTGCTCCTCCACATCAAACTTGCTGACATTTTCATTAGAGGACTTTTTCTCCACACTAGAAATGTGGTTGTACCAGGAGCTATGCTGATATCTGTCATTTTTTGAATGCTTTATTCACTAAATATAATAACCAAAAAAATGGGGGAAAAAATGACCTGACAGTGCCTCCAGTGTCTCTCCAAATTGCCCATTCAAACATGGGCTTCTTGGCCTTTGGGTGCCCCTGTGGGTTGAGGAACAGCATCAGGACATCACAAGAGGAAGAAGGAGTGAAAGGAATCAAGCAGGAATGACATTAGCTTTAAAGTTATTGCACCAAATTGGAAGGATGATGGTGATTATCATCTATTTACTAACGACCTAGATGTGTAGCTGAACAACAAACAGATCCATCCATTTCCAGGACATAATAGTTTCTCCATTTAGACAGTTCTTGCAGCAAGGGGAAATTGTCCAAGTCCCTTCTTTCATGTCAATCCGGCAAGTTCCTCAGCTCTCTCATGCTGGATGGTTTCTGGATGGTTTGTGGAAAACACTTCATAAGTGAAAAGTGCAGCACTGGGCCACAGTAAATGTCTGCTTGAAAGTCTAGTAGTGATGCAGTGATGCAGAGCCCTAAGACAAATATACTGAGCCGTTCCAAAGGAACCTAAATGTATGAACAAATGAACTGCTGGGACCCAGAGACACAGAAACACTGGTGGTCATCCAGTCCAGAAAAACATGGATCTTACTTCATAAGACAGCAAAAGAAATCACAGAATCACGGAATTGTTAAGGTTGGAAGGGACCTGTAGAGGTCATCTAGTCCAACCCCCCTGCACACGCACGGTCTCCTAGAGTATGTGGCACGGGGTGGCATTCAAGTGGGTTTTGAACATCTCCAGAGCAAGTAGTAATGTTTTCCATTCGGTGCCATTTTTCACCATTAATTTGTCTTCTGATAAATATTTGCTTCCTATAATGTATGCTCTTTCTCCTAGTTTGGGTCTGTACCATATCTGAAGTGGCTTCACATATGGTATTGCAGAAGGTTTTGTTAGCTGCAGATGGTGCATCTGTAAACATTTTAAATCTGCATCACTGTCCAACCCTTTAATACTTGTTAATGTCCCAAGAGAAGTCTGCAAATCTTGATTTAGCTATTCATTCGTAATAAACTCTAAAGGATGGCGAGTTGACTGAGCTGCAGAGAATTAAAATCAAAGAAATTTTAAACTCAGATTCTGCAGTTTCAACAATATATCGGGAAAAGCATCTTACGGTAGATGAATTAAAGGAGTTTCAGTTGGCCTTTCTAGGCTTTACATTCATTTCGTTTGCTTGATTTTAGTCAGAGCTCAGTACCTAAATGACATTATTTCTACTAGAGCATATTAAGTTTTCTTGGCATTACAAGAATAGAGGAGATGAATCTGTATATATATTGCCTACAAATACTAAAGGCCGTAGAAAAAAAAGAAGATAAGAAAAAGCAGAAACAAATAAGCAGCCAGAAAAAAATTTAATTATTTGTGTACTTGAATAGAAATTTAAAATGATTTATCCCACTAAAATGTCTTTTTTTCCCCGGGTTACATTAGCTCCAGCACCCTGGTACTGCTCATGCTTCCAGTGTGCTGGACTCTTCACAGACAGAGACCTGCTGTGGTCTGAGGTGGGGAGAGGGGAAAAGGGCAGAAACACAGTCAGCCTTTGCTTTAACACCATGTCAATCCGAGCAGGTCCAGCTGCAGGCTGTGGCTTAGGTACCATCTTGCTGCTAAGGAAATTTTGCATCTGCTTGTAAGTCAGAGAAAGAACATTATTTTGTTGCAGACACTTTGAAATACATGAGGCCAAGCCTCACAGACTCATCAGAATTCTTAGCTTCCGCCGTTAATATGGTTTGGACCACTCCATAACAACAACAACCAAAAAAAATTAAAAAAAAATCTCCGTTATACATATGATAAATAGAGGTCCAGAGAATGCATGGGGCTTGCCCAAAGTGACACGAATAGTCTGTGGCAGAGCTGGGAAAGGATGCCAAGTCTGGTAGAGTGGCTGCATCCTGAAATCAAGACTTCCCAAGTGTGTCTGCTGTGGAGCTGTTTATAGATGGGCTAAAATCACTGGAAATGGGAATGTACCAACGAAGCACAGAAAACTTTAAGCACAACAGCACTGTAGGCATGACTGTAAAGAACAGACATAGTATCTGCTTAGCAAAACTGGGACAGTCTTCTGAATTTACTGTGCTCTTGCGTAAGAACATACATTCCACAATGCAGAACCAACCTTTATGTTTTCCTGTCCTCAGACTTGCATTTAACCTTAATTTCATACTCTCTCCCATCCTTTTGATCTACTTGATACACTCTGGTTTCCCTTGGACAAATGTTACTCTCTGTAGTGCTGGTAAATCTCGTATGACTTTCAGATATCATCTCTCCTCAGAGAACTCCATGTGAACAGGCCCCCTGGTTGTTTCTGTTTTGACACCTTGTTGTCAAAGGCCACCACTTGTGAACGTAGTTCACGGCCATGAAATCTCAAGACAAGTTCCCCTCGTTTTATCAGAAAGATATAACTTTCCTGTCAGGTAGCACAGCGTAGGCATGGTCTTCCTGCTGAACCACGGTAGCAGACAGGTTTAGGCTCCAGACATGAATATTTTTTCTATTTTTCTAAGTATTTTTGCTAAAACGAAGGTGAGTAACTGAGCTTCTCTCCCACTGTATAAACTTTCAGTTTTACAGCATGCAGTTTGAAACTCTAACTGTTCTAGTGAGGAAAATGTGCAGTCAAGAGAACATTAACTGTTTCAGACATTACTGTAGAAATAAATAATCAACCATCTTTATCTCTCAACAAAAAACACTGCTGTGGGAAGACTGACTGAATAACTGATATTATTCCTAAGGAAGAGATAGAAATAGCAGCTAACAGTTCATAGGATCTCAATGGACAATCAACATGGTAAATTAGGATCTGACTGAAATTATAGATATAGTAATTAAAATTAGGCATGAATAATAGGACACAGTTCTCGTCGAATAGAATACAAAATACCTCTAAACAGAAGCAGAATAATACTGTGCAAATGTAAAAAATTTTAATATTTAGGAAAAGTTCAGACTGGCAAGAAATATATCCAGTACCTCCACTGACATTTTTCAGACGCTTATAATAGGCAGCTGTAAGATGGTGTTGGAGATGAATATAACTTAATCATATTTCTTTTTAATGAAAAGCACTTTCTAAACATTAAAATAAAGTAAATGCTTAGGTACATATAAGTTCTCATTCAGGAAGATATTATTAATTTTAGGTGGTCACACTTTTACTGTACTCTCTGCTTTTTAGTCTTTTGCCCTCTTTTAAATTGCAATGATGGTAATGAGCAGAATAGCCATAAGCCTTCCTATTCCAGTACAGCAGTTACCCACAAGTGATGCTGTAACTTGTTTTTCCCTAATAGAGGAACATTATAAAATTAGAAGGAAGTGGAGTTTTTATTCACCTGCCATTTCCATGTAAACCTTCTGTTAGAAGTCATTGCCAAAGACATGATGTAGAATTTAAGGCGTTGTTTCTTCTAGCAGAACGATCTCCACATTTCTAAAATCTTACAATATAATGTGATTATACTGAATGAGTTCATCCTGTACATCTAGCTGGAAATGTCATTGGTTTCTACTTAAATACCTAACGGCTGTTTCAGTGGGCTGTATAAATGTGTTTGATTTCAAATCTGTGGATTGAACTTCATATGGCTGAAGTTCATTCTTTGCCAAGTCTGGTGATTACATAAAGCAAGTATAAGGTGCTGGTTATCAATACAAGGTTAGTAAGATTTAGTTGTATTTAGTTGTTATACATTGCAAAGCAAGGTATGCTATTACTTTGTAAAAGACCTCTTAACTTTTCTCCACATGCCCCTTTTCAGTTGCATGCTCCTGTGTGTGTTTGGGGACAGACTTCAAAATCTTCCTTGGTCTCTTTCTTCCTCTGTCATTCCATACATTTCACTGGTTTTTGGATGCTCCAGCAGTTTCCTGTTCTGTTATGAACAATCTTGCAATCTTGTTTTATTTTTTCCTTTCTTTTCTTTGTATTGAACTGCTACTAACAGTTTAGTTAGTTCTAAGTTCCAAGAGCTCCAGATTTTCAGTTGAAGCTAGTTTAAATTATTGCCCAGGCTTCTTTTTTTTTTTTCCCCCATAGGTAGAGGCAGGCTAGTTGTACAGCACTGGTGAATCACATTTAATAAGCATTTTGAAACAAGCGTTGTTGCAGTTAAAGCTCAAAGAATCCTTGCCAACTTTTTAATGGTTTATATTTATTATAAGAGCATCTTTTAATACCATTGTTTCTCCTGGGATGGAAATTATTGTTTCACGGTGTTTCATGTCAGATATTTATTCAGTATGTTGCATAGTAATCTTCCTCCCATTACATGAAAATCAAAAATTATATTTCAGTAAAATATAGAACCAATACAAGAGGGCATGCTGGAACTAAAGAGATTTTTGTTTTCTATAATATGTCCATTAGTTATTAATTCAACATTGCTCCTGATGTTTTTAAAGTGTTATGCAAACATTAATTGAATCATAAAGCCGATGCACTCGTTATTGCTCTATCCATGTTTTGTAGATAAGGAAGAGCAGACACAGAATTGATTTGTCCAATACAATGTGGAACCAAAAGAGAGTTCCTGCTCCCATCTCTAAGCTGATTCCACTAAAGCAAAAATAAACTAAAAAACAAACAAACAAACAAAAAAAAAAACCCCAAAACTCATGATTGAACTGTCTTTGGATTTGTCCTTATAATAGGTTTTGGACTTTTTTCTTTCTCCACAATTCTCAGAAAATAGACAAGAAAGTTACATTTTATTCATCATGTTTATAAATGCTGGAGGTCCAAATTTTGAACAGACTCCAAAAGCTTCTGATATTTCTTCTTGACGTTTGAAGTCCAGCCTCTGGTATGAGCAACTGACTCTAGCATCTATCTCTTTGAACAGATGCTGCTGAAAACAAAGCAATAGACATAATACTAGGAATAGGTTAGATATGTAATGTTTTCTGTCTGATTAACAAAGTCAAAAGGAGAATTAAGCCCAGGCAATACCGTAAAACTTTGAGGTAGAACTGAGGATGTGTTCATGAGCACATCTTGACTACAAGATAACACTCAACAGTAAAAATGTTGCTTAGCTCTTCTGCTAAAGGCATGAAGAAAACATCTCTGAACTTGTCTGAATATATTTTGATGATAGAGAACCACAAGTGTAATTTAAAATATCTGAGGTTCAGCTTTCAAGCTTTTTTTCAAGTGTTTTGATGGTTTCATTGGTTACCTTTGTCATAGGTAAATCAAGATTCACTTAAACGTGATTCTGAATCCTCTTCACTGTGTTAAACCCAGCTTTGTCAGTAAGCTGGACTGAGGTTTCATCCGTAGCTCTGGTGGTGGTACTTCCCATAGCTGCCATGAGGTGATTATGACACCAGAGATTACTACCACCACTAATGCTAATGTTACTCACCTCTTCCTTTTGCAAACAGTACGTGATTGTGTCTCCCACAGTCTCCGGAGGGGGAATGCAGGAATGAGAAAGTGCAATGAAGGTGACTAAAATGTTCCTGTGGAGGAATCCATCCCACACCTTAACCAGATAAAGTGAAATTGCACCATATAGAGAGAAAAAGATAGATTATTATCCAAAATATGCCAATACCTAAGGAAAAATGGAGCTAGGTCCAGGGTTGAATTATGAAGTTTTAGTGTCTCCTTATCATTATATTTAATTCAATCTACTAAGCAGTGGTAAAACAATAAGATTTACAAAGCCTGTATTCAGCAAGCGGCTATTTGGAGCATGCCAGAGGACCCTGAGGTGACAAAGAGATTACATGTCAACTAAGGAAAAAAGAAGATAGGAATGATTTGCTGTACAGGCCTAGAAGTATAGCACTGAAAGTGCTGATTTTTAGGAATGTTATTCTCTTCCATAAAGTAGCTATTGAAGTAATTATAGAGCATTTCCTATTCCATCACTCGTTAACACTATTAAAGATTACTATTTTTCCCTTGGTGGAGCACATTCTTAGCTGATTGCTCTAGAAGTGCAAAAAGTGTTTGTTTAGTCAGGAGAACTCCTGCTAGTTGTTCATAGTACTTGCTATGCTGGAGAGATTTCATATTTATATTGTTGCTGCAAATGCAATGCATTTCTGATTGGTTTTAATGGTTCTTGGATGGCTGTGAACAGAAATACAATAACATAGGATTATTTTTATATGCTACCTTCAAAGTGGTGCAAGTGCTGCAAATATTTCCTAGGATTCCAACTGAGACCACCAGAGGACTTAGATTTTAGCTAAAGCAGTATATGTCTGAAGATGGAAACCCAAATGCTGCTGCTGTGGAGTGATGGAGGAAGTTCCTGAACTGGGTTCAGTTTATCTACCTGATCACTCCCATCTGGACTTTACATGTTTTGACGCAATTCTCAATGTTTGGGTGGGATGTATTTTGCATTGCCATAATTCTGTAACTCTACAAACAACTGCACAGGTATCTGTTTGTCCTGATTCCAGTTCTAGTTTCAGACATGTTGCTAAATACTGTGGAGCAGTTTTAGTTCTGGATGAACACATGAGAACATGTCACTAAGAGGTACCCTTCTGATACTCGGTGTTTCCCAGAGGGGAGAGGACTCTGATCTGCACAGGAAATTTTGTGAACATCACTGTAATAATGGTGAGAAATTAATTCAGGAGTGGCTTTCCAGAGGAATAAAACTCAAAGGGTCTTTTGATTACCCTCCTACTTTCATTATCCTGGCAGCTCTGAAACACTAAGTAAAGGCTTCAGGTTAGGAGCGTGGTACAGATTTATCTCTTTTCCCCACTATCCTGTCACCAAGCAGACAAAAGCAGACACCTAGGGAAGAGAAAAAGAAAAGGTCAAAAACACGGTGATGAGCAATAGAATGTTTTCCAGCTCCAGGTACAACCTGAACCAGAGCTGGTATTTTTCTAATTAATACTCCTGATGAATTAATAACCCTTTATGAATTTGTTCAATTATCCTTTGAAATTATGTAGATGCATAGCCTCATAAAATGCAATAGTTTAACTACACCATGTGAAGCATCACTTTTCATTTGTTCTGAGTCTGTCACCCACTTATTTCTCTTGACAACCTGTAGGTCTTTCTTTAGCAGAGACCATGAACAATCATTCCCGATGATCTCTGTACCATTTTGTAATGGTAATCTCCCCACTCCTCCTCTCCCCACTTTTTCTCTTTAATAGAGTTTGCTTGATTCCTCCTTCTCCTCCTATGGAAATGGTTCTATTTTTTTGAAAATCATTGCATGTCTTTGAACATCTTTTTCACTTTGCTCTGATTTTTTTCTTTTTTTTTTCTTTTTTTTCTTTTGGAGACTGAAAGACCAGAACTGCAACCCATGGATCTATGCAGGAGGGTAATGAGATTCTCTGCTTGCTCTGCTGCTCTGTCTTAAAACTCATTATGCAGTGCAGCGTTGCCAGCTCCTGTATGCATGTGGTTTGGAGACCTGTAATTATGTGAGAGTCTCAGCTTTCATTTGTCAAATGAATTTCCATCTCTTATGAGTGCAGAAGAAAATCCGCAGGAAGTCTATGACTTAGAAATCAGAAGCTAATAGAAAAACAAAACAACAACAAGAAAAAGAAAGATTTTTGTTTTTCCTTTAATGACTTTTAACCTGATCTCATAACCTGAGGACATATTTTTTTGTGTGCGTGCATTAAATTAACAGTACAGTGTTTACTATCACTTGACACAGACTAGACTAGGGATGCTGAATAAAGCCCTTTTCTTGTTGCTCAAGGTCTATGTCAGTCCACAGATGGGATCTCTTTTCCTCTACCTCAGTGCCACAACTGCCTCATTTCTTTTTTGCCTGTGTTCTGTCTATAGTCCATGTCTGGCAGCATGCAAACTAGTACTGAGAAGGGTTCTCACCTGTGCAAATGCCCATGCAAATACTGGAGCAATCTGGGAGAGCTACCTTTGGCCCAGGATTGCTATAGCAGGCTCCAGGACCTGCTGCATAGGTCTTGGTGTCACAGAGCAGTTTAGAAATGAGAGCTGGGATGGGAATCTGTCTCTGCGAGTGGTTTGACTTCTGAGAGTGAGACGTGAGCAGCCACAGGGAGCCCATCCTGAGAGCAGAGCCTAATTTGTTTTTGCCTAATTTGTTTTTGCCTAATTTGTTTTTATTTAATTTACTATTTTTTCTTGAAATGAATTTGTCTCTCCTATCTTTTTTTTTTTCATTTCTTTTATGAGAATCATGTCTATTCTAGCTATCAGGAATAGATTGTAAGGTTAGATAATGATGCTATATAGTGTCAGACAAAAGAGATTTATCATATGTTGTGAAGCTATAGAAGGGGTTAGGATGAACGCAAAAGTTACGTGTGGAGATAAGGTAGCTCTTGCTAAACTGGATTCTTCTCAGTAAATGTCAGCTTAAACTCTTTCTCAGCTGTATAAGGATCTTGCAGGATATATGCAAAGTAAGAGTCCTGATTTAGCAGGCATTTATTCTGTGTTTTTTTTTCTTCTTCATAGTACTGTAATCAAGTGCATGGCTTTTCCTAAGCAGTTCTATTATTATTTTTATTGATCCTTGAATCTTATTCAAACAAACAGTGCTTTCTTGGGCTAGTGGGCTGCTGGTACAACTTTCTAATGCTTAGAGTACGGGAAAAAAATAGATGTGCCATTCTATAATTAATTGAACAAATTATGCAAATAAAATGTCAAGGCAATGGCTATTTTGATTAGCCTTATCCAAATGCAGTTTCCACTAGCTCTCCTTGGAAATGTAGGAGGAGGAAAAAAAGGAGAAATGTATGTGGATATGTGGGCACATTTGCTTCATTGTTTACATCTAAAAGACAGAAAACCATGAAAAAAACCCTTACATTTAGAGCTGTTATTCCCACTAGAACAATCCTGTCATATTTCTAATAAGTTATAGAACCTTTGGTACCTGTTACACTCATGAGATAAGACACCTTCTTGTAAGGTTGCATTTTGAAATAATTGCCTTGAAAGGTAATGGCCATTTAAAAAGCATAAAATCGTTTTAACCTGTAAGGGCAGTGATTCTGAATTTGCAAGGCAACAGTTGTATTTATGTTTAAAAGCAGGTCAAAATAGTGGAAAATTACAGTTCCCATTTCCGCTAGTTTACTTACGAAAGTAAGTCACCTCGGAGATCAATGGCTGTTCCTGTACAAATTATTTGGCTTTACTTTAGACCTTCTGCATACGTCTGGTCCATATGGAATCCTAACTCCAAGACTATTTAAGCTGTGAATTACTAATATGGTTTTGTTAAACAATCCTTATTGTTTCTGTAGTGTTTTTTCTTCTCACTCACTGTTCTATGTAATTTGCTTTCAAAAAATATGCTTATATTTATTCAGATCCCTCCACACAAACCCATGCAAGATTCTTTTTTTCTTGACTTTCTACAAAAATGGTGACTTCAAGTACTGGGTTGCTGTTACAAAATGGGTCTAATCTTCAGTTGCTCTGTCTTAAACCAGACCCTGTGTAAGGCTTGGGGTACAATCAAAATATGCCGCTCCTCTTGTAGACTTCAAAGCTCAATCACTCATGATGTCTAAAAGCAAGCACCTTGTTTGCTTATTTTGGCTCAGCTTAAGATTTGTTTTCTGCTACCACAATCTCTGATTTCCCTTATTGTTTTGCACCATGCTCATTGTCATGTTTTTGGCTGTGTGATTGGTAGAATAGCCAATACATTCTTTCTGTTCAGAGACTGTAGAGTAGAGCAGAGTTGAGTGGAATGGAGTGGAGTGGAGTGGAGTAGAGGTTCGCTGATACTTTTGTATCTATTTCACCTTATCTGACTTGAATTTTTCTGCAACCTTGAACTCTTTCAAAAATACAACATATCCTTTGCATCCTAACTTTATACATTTAAGGTATCCCCTTCATTCAGCTAGTTTTCAAGTATCTAGTCCAGAAATTCTGCCATTTAAACTCAGGTATTCCAGTGCAGCTTGTTCTTTTAAACAACATTGTGAAGTTTCCTGAAACAAGCAAAAAGCAAAACTGAGAAAAACAAGATAAATTATTACTGTTTGGAAGTCAAATTTGTTCTCTCGAGCTCACTCTAGTAACTCATAAATCTTCGTCACTGAAGACTTTTGAGATGGGTAATGCCTTTTTCAGGGAAGATCACATTCAGCCCCTGTCCCATCAGCCGAACTGCCACCTCTTCCAGCTTTAGCTTCCTATGAGTCTACACACATACCTTTTTATTCCAATTAATCACATGCTTCTGAGTTTTCACCTTTCTCAGGTAATCAAACTTGCACAGTCTAGGCAACTTTTCTGTATGTCACTAATGCAGGCTGACGTGGACAGTGTTGAGACTTCCTTTCCTCTAAACCAGGTTCCTCAGGCCATGCTGAGTGAACTGACTGACCATTACAAATCAAAACATTTAAATGAACACTATTTGTTTCACAATTTTGGATTTCCACATTCACAAATAGGAAAAGTTACTTTTAAAATATTTAAGGTATATATTCTTTCAAGTAATACAGTTTTGAGCCCTTCAAAGTCTTATGGATTAATTAATTGAAGTTTGAGAGACACAGACCACTGAATTTAACACAATAATTCAAGAAATTTGTCTGTTTTAATAAAACAAGCTCATGTATTATAGAATCATAGAATCATAGAATCATAGAATGGCTAGGGTTGGAAGGGACCTGTAGAGGTCATCTAGTCCAACCCCCCTGCACACGCAGGGTCCTCTAGAGCATGTGGCACAGGGTGGTGTCCAAGCGGGTTTGGAAGATCTCCAGAGAAGGAGACTCCACCACCTCTCTGGGCAGCCTGTTCCAGTGCTCTGTTTCATTATCTATTATAGATAGATAATGAAAACAAAGACAATAGGGAATCTTAAATAGTTCTGCAGGCGATGTCCTCACTGAAGTCTTGTGATTTTCTCTCAATTTAATATGAGTTATTATGAAGGTTATGCCCAGATTCAGTACATAAATGTTCATTTATCAGCCAATAGTATTTTTTCAGCCAATTAGGGTGCGTACCAATCAGGAGAGGCGACACAGAGCGTGAACAGCACCGTGTTGCCCTGTGCTTTCAGAGCACGTCGCGCAGGCCGGCGCCTAAACGCTTTGGCGTCGCCGTGCTCGCGCCCACCGACGGACGGAGCCGCGCTGCAGGAGGCCGGAGCAGGCGGGACGCTCCGCGCGCTCGCGCCTCCCGTCTCCTGCGCCATCGGCTTTGCCTCGCACCGGGCCGAGATGCCGTGTCCATGGAAACCGGGGACGTGCCGGTGGCTGGAGCGCTAAAGACCAGCGCTGCTGCCCTCCCTGCTGCACGGGCACCACTGCGAGGCACTGGGACAAGAAACACTCCTTCACAGTATTCCCTGGGTCCACTCGGGCAAATAGATGGGTAAATAAGCCCTTAAAATGAGAATGCTGAATATACTGGAGCCCTTTAACTTTTCATCCTACCCAGCAAGGTACCTCACCTTCAATGACAGCAAGGTATCTCACCTAACTTTAGGAAATAATGCTTGGAGTCTTAGTGACAGTCTCACCCACCCACTCCTGGTACTCAGAATGGCCGTATGGCTGGACACGCATCCACTCCTGTTTGAACAAATCACTTTTGTATATAAGTCAGCAGCAGCACACCAAAGACGTTAACCATCAAAATAAAAACTCTTGTCTGTGAAGAATGCTGGAGAAATACGCAATGATGTGGGGAGAAAACACGGCCTAGAGTCCTTCCCCTTGGTTTCAAATGGGAGAAAAGCATTTAGTGTGAAAACATTGATCAAAGTGAAGTGGAGTAACTTCCCCACAGTCACAGTCTGCTTCCTTGAGCTGAATGCCTGATTTTATAACATACAGCCATTGCTGAGCTCAATCTGCTGTGAAAGTGTATTTCTTTATGATCAGCATCCATTGCTCCTGGACATTAGTTTCCAGGGAATGTGCACATTGACTACAGCTTCAGCACTACTGCGTGTATGCATGGATTTATTACCAGAAACCTCTGCACAGAATAAATGAAGAATCTTCTAGTGCAGTGTGTTGCTGTTATAACAATCTTGAGATCTTGCCACAAAAAGCTTTTCATCAACAAATATCTCCCTCCTAAAAAAATCTTACATGTGGACTCACCCTCTAGCCAAAGATATTTTCTTTCTATAGCTATAATGATTAAAAGTAGTCTTGTTTTTCAGCACAATTTCACCTTATTCCAACTTTTTTTAAAAAAAAAAATTTCTATTGAAGTTGGGATACTCTTTTTCACTTGCACTGATGGATATTTGGTTAACTAATATATGATTGCTGTCAAGCTGTGTTTATTTAATATTCTAACAGTTATTAGTAACTTTAATTCCATTAAAATAAGGCATAAAAGATCAGAAAATTCAAGGTCTATTCTATCAAAGTTCTTTTTTTCCTCATAAGAGTCCTTAAGGTACAAGAGGAAAAAAAGATTTTTCTCTGCAATAGATTTAAAGTTGCTATTAAAGCAATAGTTTTAAACTAGCTCTAAACTTATAACATCGCTACTGTGCTAAAGTATTTGTGTTGCTGAAAGTTCCACATTTATAGAAAGGGAACAAAATATAATAACAGCAGCTAACCAATATTTCTATTTTTGAATAGTACATTGATCTTACCTGAGTCAGTGTAGTAAAACAAACATGTATTTAATGTTGATAAAAGGTATCAGCAACACAGTTTCTTCAATTTTTATATTATTTCTTGGAAATATATTGCTGGTAACATGATTCATCATTAATACCATTAAAACAGAGTGAATCATCAATTACAATGTGTTAAATATTTAAATACTGCGGTGAAGACGAATTATTTCTACATAGCCATAAACTGCAGATCATGAAGGACTTGTTTTATGGGTAATGCTTTCCCAAGCTTTTAATTAGAACAATAATGCAGAATTACAGAGATGTTTCTGTCCTGAGAGATGTGTGTGAGTATGTGGCTGCCTCTGGGTGCTGCGCAACCACAGACATGCTGCATCTCAGGGGAGCTTTGGGTCTTTGTTAGTCCATTCTTTTGGTTCTGGACCACCCTCCTGAGAGTTTAGTCAGCCCACGGGCTGTTAGACCGGTGTCCATCTCGCATCCATGCTCTCCCTACCTCGTCGTCCAGCAGAACATTGGTGTGAGCCCATAGGTGTTTCCAGTGTTTCCCACAGGTCACCAAAGATAAGTGTTGCTAAAATGAGTTAACTGCAAGGGAAATGATTTAAGAGGAGGGGTGCAGGTTGCAGAAGGGCTGAGTTCAGAAAAGACTCCAGGAAATGCCTGTTGAGCATGGCCAAATGCCAGATGATCTGCATCTTCACTAGAAGTTCTCTGCAAAGGCACAAAAAGCCTTAAATTACTAACCACCTTGTGCAAGAAACACTTTACAAGCTAACTACATTCTAGGAACTGAGCTTCACACACTGCAAAAGGTAACTTTTCCTCTTGGATAAAAAGGACTGTGCAACATTAAAGAAACTCTTGGCTCTTGCTGAGTCCTCTCCTGAAAGTACTAGCTTTTGTCTGAACATTTAATTCCTGTTCCTGTAGAGAGTGAAGTGAAACCTCCTGAAGGTTGGTGTTCTCCTTGCGGGATGGCAGCCCTGACGTGTTTATATTTTGTGTTTAAGCAACCCCTTGGGACCCGTATTGAAGCCAGTCCTCACAGGACCACACCTGATGTGTCGCTTCCTTCATTAAAAGTTACAGGCTCAGACTCAGTCAATGGTACATGAAGCTTCGTCCTCTCGCAAGTAAATTTTACGAATCATTACATGGGCAGCTTGAGGTGTCTGAGAGCAGATCTACCTGAACTATCCTAGTTAGGCTTCTGTCTTTGAAGGGCAGCACAAACCCAGTGAGACGACAGAAATGCCAGGACTGCAGACACACATGGGTTAGCTTCAGTCTGCAAGTGCGTGTTTCCCCTGATCCTTTCTACTTCCAACACTTCACTGGTGATAATTGGTACTCCAAGGCACTCTGGCTTAAAAACACGTTTTCCTGCGACATATCCTGTCTTTTTATTATTTTTTTCTTCCCACCGTATTTGTGAAGATGCTTTCCGTGATAAAAAGAACTTGGTACATAACTTGCCTCGGTCACAAACTACGCAGAAGAGATCTACACTGTCAAAAGACAGAAGTGTCAGTGGATAGCTCCAAGAGAACCGACTGCTAGAAAACAGCTAGGCTTTGCCTACTGTTGTGGATTACATGTGTTTGATCTCATTACTTCATGTGATTTTGTTTTGTTTTCCCACTGTGAAAATAACTATATGAATCCACGGTGGCTCTTCCAGCTGGAAATAATATATATTACCTTACATTTCTTGGGAGGAGCAATCATTTGTAATTTAGCAATGCTGTGTCATTCCAGGGCAAGCAATGTGTTCTGGCACCTTATTCACACTATAATGATGTAATTGAAATAAATCTGGCATGGTATAGAATTATCTGGAAAAACTATTGTCCATCATTATACAGTAGCCACTGGGCATGAAACAAGGGGGAAAATGGTGAGGAGATAGATGTTTGTATAATACCCACATCTAGGAACTTCTCTCCCTTTTCACAAGTGACACTAACACAGAGAGAACCTCTCTGACAGGTACAGACTGCAGAAGACTCTGCCAGGCACCTTTAAAGTTACTGCCTTCTTGAGCAAAGTTGTGTTTGCTTAGCCTGAACTTTTGCTGGAGTTCATAAAATAACCTAGAGAAAACTACAGGGAGAGTCAGAAAGAAACAGTAGAAGAAAACAAACACTTCCCAGCTAGGTAGAATATGGCACCGATGCTTTGGAATGTAACTGCTTTTTTTTTTTCATTTTCTAGAATTGCAGTAGAAATTATCCAATAGACTAAACGCATGCTGGAGAAAAGGCATTGTGACCTTTCTGTTGTGGGGACCATTTCCTGGGTGAGACATTACAGCACAACAGCCCTACAAACAGATTTCCTGACCGTGTTCTCTGCCTTCCTTTCCTCTAGCTGTATTTGTAAAATGGGTGTGACCGGTTCTTCCGTAGAGTCCGAATTCTTCCACAGCTCTTGGAAAGGGCGGTAGTTCCAGGCAGGGAGGCAGCTCCGTACTCTCACACTTCCACTCTGGGGTAATGAATCACCTCGCAGAGCTGCTCAGCACTTCTAGAAGGCAACCAGCTTTGACCTTACACCTAAAGGCCAGCATGATGAAACCCACCCTATGCCAGACCACCTGAAGCAACACACCTACATTGACTTCAAGAATGTCATTGTATCTGGTGACAAAAGCATTAGATGACTACAAGGAGATCTTCCAATACTCCAAAACCCTTTCTGATGTGTCCCCTAGCTGTGGGAAATACATCCCTTTACCCATTTACCATTGACGACTGTGTTAGCTGCCAATAGCTATTGGCAACATTCCAGGGAACTGGCCTCACAAAAGTGGCCAAGACCGGGGAGCATCAGGAGGTCCAGTCATAGCCCAGGTCTTTAGTTTCAGCAGCTGAAGCTCTAGGTGGGGAGCACTCAAATGGAAGATACTGCATACATAGAAAAGCTCATCACATATTAAAAGCAGGATAATCAGTCCCAGGGGAAAGAATCTGACTCCAATTCACTCTCCCATCAATTCAGTGGCCATGCAAAAATAAAAATGATTTGAATCTGATCCCTGCTTCTCTCCAACCCAACCGGTCTCTAGGTAACAAAGCCAGCAAACAGGAATTGATAGCATTTGTTCTCCACATGAATCTCCTGCTTTCAGTACGAAATTAAAAGACGTATTTTTCTATATTCACAAAATGATAAAACAGCATGTAAGAGCTACTGTGCAAGCTTTCTTCTATCATTTCTTTATGCAGCGACATAATATGCATTAAAAATAGTCCCTTGTACAGAATAGATTGATCAGAATAGGAAATATAATTTGATGCTTCTCCAGTGCTATGCACCCATATAAAGAGAAAAAAATGTACAGACAGATATATAGTTTAGGCATGTAATACCACGGCTTTGAGGTCTGTGATTGTGCTAGCTGTATTTGCATCCTGTAAGTATTCTCTTTGCTCTTGAGTACATTCAATGCATCTTACTGGAGACAGGGCGGCTCAATATGCATTAAGCCTACAAAATAAATGTGAAGAATTAAAACTGGATAACCTCACTCTCCTGCCCTCTGCTCCTCAAGCTGAAAGTATGAGAGCACTGACTGTTTTTTTCCTCACATACTTAGGGCAGACAACAAACCTCTATAGCACTTGAGGCACACAAGCTTCCACAGAGTGCCCCAAATCAGACTGTTTTATTTATGTTACAAACCAGTTGTAAATTCACCAGGAAAAGAAAGAAATATTGTCTGTTAAACACATCTGCAGTAATGGTGGAAACTCTCTGTTTGTTACTGACAAAATTGACCGCTGGAGGGCAGTGAATTTGTTACTGCAGGAGTAAAATTATTTCTCTGCCAGGCTTAAGAATGGAGTCCTCGAGACAGGACTCACTGCGGGTCGGTGCAGCCCCGTACGTGGTTTAGTATGAGGTAAGTCAGAGAAGGGCTGCTTAAACACTTTATCAGAAGATAATTGTTGTAAAGGATATTATACAAACAAAATAATAAATACTAACAAAAATGAGAAGGAGGAAATATCACATATTAGAATTTGCAGTTAATCTGCATGAAGCGAAACTGCACGGCCTAGTTATAATTCTCACATGTTTTTTGGTTAAATCAATGAAGTTAGAATGATTCTTTTCAAAACTATTTGATAGAAATTTTCCTTAAATAACTTAATGAAAAAAAAATCAGTTTAAAAATGAAGATACTCAAATATTGACCTCCGTAAAGAGCATGGATCATCACTGAACATCTCTAATAGCTTTTAGAGCTGTCCTCAAACTTCTGTACCTCAATAAAAGCTGTTGATATGAACGGGCTGTAGCACCTCAAATTCTTGGGGAGTGAAGGGAATATTGCATTTCTAAAGCAATTATCCAAAGGGATAATTAAAATGAAGGTAAAGTTGAAGTACAGATAAACATTTTCCTGTTTAGAAAGGTAAACCAAGTCATCAATAGCATATGCCTGTAGATATCTATTGCCTGGTAGAAATTAAACTCTGAACAGAGAGCCAATGAAAGACTAATTTTGGTGCAAAAGCTTTCTTTTTTTTTTCCACCCCCACGCTCAGAGTGACTCAAGGCTAACGTGGCAAAAAGGCCATCTTTGTATTCTCCTTTCTGAGCTGCCAGAGCTGCAGATCTGATTCCTGCTGAAAAGGATCATCTCTGATAATTGCAGCAAAGAATTGCCTTTGCTGAGGAGTGAATTTCATCCTAATTCAGAGGTTCCGGTCCTTATTGTAAAGATCCAAAAAGCTACAAGATGACTGTCATGAAAGGTTAGTGGCTCCTGTTAAAACAAATAGTCTGTGCTTGGTACTTGGAATTTCCAATAACTTTTGCAACTTCTTTTGAAGTGGCATTCACTGCTTGATCTCTGCAAAATCCTCTTCTGAGCTCTATAAATCCTTAGTATCATTATGGTCACATAAGATTAACTGCACTGAGGCCAGGATGGAGCAATCTGAATTACTGGGAACCACCTGGTAAAAAAGATTAATAGAATCAGCGAAGGGGAGGCAAATATGACAACAAGCAAGAGCAAAACATGGTCTCAGAGTTATATATGGAAAATAATTTCTTCCTGCGTTCCCAGTTGATGTCTGCCTTTGCCTACGTACTTAGAAAAAGGCTGGAAATTCTTTTGTGCTTATTAATTACTGATTTCATTTCATGTGCAAATTCCTTCTCTCTCCTTCTCCAAAGAATCTTATCATTAATTTGTTCTCATATTTGTTTTTAAATAGTTAAGAGAGATTTTCTGCTGCACTGCAGCTTCCCTTTAAATCTACGATATGTAGTAGTTTAAGGTAATTTTAAATCATGTCTGATGGATGCTTAAACAATAGTGGAAAGATTTAGAGCAGATGGCATCACTTCAGTACTTTAAAGAAGTTCGTGAGAAGTCTGCTCCAATAAATGATTTACAAGGAGAATAAAAGGTCAAGGAGTTTGTTCCCCTTGCCTCCCTGTAGTCTGAAGGACTATTACACTCTGAAGTCTCAGGCAGGTAAAAACAAAGCCAAATCAAACTGTGCTGCTGCTAATTGTGCCTCAAGGCATTTTTTTAAAGGTTACAGCTGGATCTGGACAGGAACTGCAGCAGCTGATGAGAAACTCACCCCTCCTATGTGTGCTGTGGGGATGGCAGGCACCGGAGCTGATCTTTGGAGGCTGAGCTGCAAATTGTTGAGCGTTTGATTCCTTATGCAATAACCATAACAAGAAGAAATCTCCTGTGTGCAAAAGGCACCCAGGTAGACTTAAACACTAGCACATTTCAAATTCTGGGCTAAGGGACATCGCTGTGTATTCTGATCTCATCTAAAACGTGAAAGACTTATTTGAGGCGGTGGAAATTACTGGAAAGCACTCTGTATTTTGACATGCTTTAAATCTCAAGTGAGGCATTCACATCAGACACCACCTGTCACTTTATATGGCAAGGTCTTGAGTAATATCATAAGGTAGATTGCTCCTGTGAGAAAAGGGGTCATTTAGCATTACGGTGTCGGTGTGTGGTTTGTGGTGCATGAGAGCTGTTCCTGTGTGTGTGTGTGTCCTTTCGTATGCCCAGGGGGAGAATTTGGACAGTAATGGCACTGTGTGTGACTGCTCTGAGCACTGGCACCCCGTGCTGCAGCAGAGGCTGTGGTGGCAGAAGTAGTTACCCCAGCTCTTCAGCTCGCGCCACCACCACAGCAGGGGTGTTTGGGAGGATTGTGTGTCCATCCCAAACCACCAGAAATATTTTATTCATTCAGCATAGGTGAAATGTTATAGTCTGTGGGTTAATAGATAAGGCAGCACAGATACAGTCGCAAGGTCTGATCATATGTCCCTTCCAAGGGAACCTGCAGAGAAGAGACAGTAAGAGCGTGATGAGGAAAACATACAGGAGCTGCATTAACAGCCCAGCTAAGAATTGTTCCCTTGACACCAGGAAACCTTTCTAGGCAAAGCAGACGCCGTAGGAAAAATTAAGGATTTGCTGCTACTTCGCCCTCCAGGGAGTAACTTACAGGGACCTCAGAGATCTTAATTAGGCCCAAGGACTTTCTGAATCCTTGAGTGGAAAGGAACAGAAAATAGCTACAACATCCACTGTTTCTCCCACACCCCTTAGGGTCTGAGATCAATAAATAAAAATGTCCAAGTGCACATTTCTGTCTGGTAACTTTCAGCAGTGTTCAGGCTTGATATTGCCAGGTTAGCCCCAAAGATCTCAGCTGCAGCCCTTTGGAATCACTTGCCCAACAAGATGAATACCTGCCCAGATACCCTGCAGTGCTGTGGAGAGCTAATCGATGCCCACATCATTTTGGGACTGCTTTACGTCCTGTCATAGGGACTATGAAAGTCAATATCTAAACAGGAGGCCATTGCCACATATTGCCATGCCCTTAAGAGCAGTTATCTTGATTTGTGGATGGCTTTTCCTTCTCCTGCACTTTGTGGTAAAGCTAGACATGAACTCGCAAAATCTGCACAGATGACATGATGCAACAAGTTTCCTGTAGGCCCTAGTAGTTAAATTCAGCAAAATTACGCATTAAAAAATAAACAAATTCCTGCAAGGACAGTGATAAAGGAAGAAACACAACTCTCAGTAAGGCAGACAGGATCTCTGGATTTTAACAACCAGTAATGTGACAGAAATGATCAAGGGTGAAATCATCTTACTTTAGTCATCTCAGAAAGGCTTTTGCTCCAACCTGGAATGCAGCTACCACCAATGCAGGCATCTTCTAGGTAGGTGCCTTCAAAAGGCAGCAATCAATGTCTTTATCAGATCATGTCTGATATGGAACAGATACATTACATGCTGAATGTGCCTTTTCTTCCCTATGGACAGTAGCAGAAACGCATGACCAACTGCACAACTTCTAAGAAAATTAGAGTCCTCCCAGCACACCCAGTGTCCTAGAAAAGAGTTTGTATACATTGATTTAAGTGCAATAGTCTCCAAAGATCTAGAAGCTTATACTTCATTTCTAAGGATGGATTGGGTAACACACCATGTCATGACTTTGTAAATGAAGGGTCTAAGGTTCCTATATGCCTTTGAATATGAGCTCAAAGCTCCTCAATTATTTAGGCCTTTGGGAAATCATGCTACTTCTGAAAGAGCTTGAAGTTAATGGACTTTTCACTGTACTGCAGCAGCTTCAAATGATGTGTTGAATAATCTTATAATTTTAAAAGTTAAGTGAAAGATGAACTTTTGTTGTAACTTGGATTTCAACAGAGAATATATTTCCTGACCAAAATAGTTTCATAAATTTCAGACAAATTTATCAAAAGAGAATTTCAAGGTTAATAGTATTCTCTGTAATTCCCGTTCTTTATGAAATAAAGTACCTTTTTAAATGGCACTTGTGTGCATTTTGAAACTCTTCCCCCTGTGGAGGAACATAGGGCCATTAGCTCCTATATTCTTCTTGTGCAGAAGTCTTCTGTTTCAAAGCACTCATTTTTGCATTGTGCAAATCTGTATTACAGTCTGTGGAGTCAGACATGGACTAAGATTTGCACAGTCCCTTTCAGGAGCCTCTGTCTCTACAGCCATGTTGGTAGTCCAGTTTTTATGCATAAATAGCAGAAAGGGGATAACCACCAACCATTAGGGTTTTTAGATAGGGGAGACTATTCCAAAGGAAATAGAATTAAGGAATTTCTCTTTTGACAGTGTCACCCCACTGAAAAATAGAAAAAAAAATTATTTTAAAAACCTTCTTGTATTCCTTCTGGGGAAGTTTCTTTTCTAACTCCCAGCAACTGCTTAGAAAGACTCAGAATCTGTGGTAGAAACGTGAGATCTCATGTGCTGTTCAGAAGGCTTTAAAATCTCGTGGCTTTGCTGGCTGACACTTTAGCTAGAATTACGTGTGCCCCAGCAGGAACGATTCAGGAGCACGTTTTCACAAGCAGTCGTCTCCAGGTTCATGAATTACAAGCACTGCCAGTGTGTTTGTGGTTTTGTTAATTAGTTCAGCAATACTAAATGGCAGCTGCTTACTGCAAATGCACAGCTAGAGTATTAAACAAGGGCTGAATGTGGCACCTCATTATTTACTCGTAGGGTTAAAGTCCTGAAAATGATGTCAAGAACTGCAATTTGTCAGGTCTTCCAAATCCAGCAATCAGAGAATGAAAAGAGTGAAAAAACAAATAGAGAAATATGAAAACAAAACAAGAGATAAAAGATCACGTTCCCTTTTATAGACCAGATGCGCCTGAATAGAGATAGAATTAGAAATCATGCATAATTTCAAATAGAAGTGGAAGTGGAAAGAGGTCAGGATAAAAGAAGAAAACAAAGCAATCATACCATGTCATGGTCTACTCTCAATGAAATGTAGGGCCAACAGAGTAAAGAAAGCAGGCAAATCTTAGAACTGCTCCATCATATTAAGGAATATAGTCAAGAATCTGTGGAAATATTCAATTATCATTATATTAAAGAAGGAGTGTCATCACTCCATGCAACTTTGCTGGATGAAATAGGTCATGATAGCAAGGAAAGAGGAGATCTTGCATGGGAACGCACAGAGAACCTACACAGATTTTCCCAGGCTGTATATAAAAACAAATTAAGTGAACAGATTCTCACACAGATGAAGAGAAAAATAATTCTCCAAGGATAAAAGACCAAAACTACAAGGAAAAACAATGACGAGCATGTGCAAAATACATGAATACTAAACAGAAAAAAAAATAAAGGAAGATTTTTGGAGAATAACTTCCTAATGTTCTTCATACTGAGACATTTGCGACTATGGCTAGGGAAATCATTATACAGACAAGAAAATCCAAGTGAAAATGTACCACATGGAGGAAGTGACTCACAGGAAGAGTTTCAAAATAAATGTAATATTAATTAAGACTATGTGGTTGGTAAAGCTCAGATTGGCACTAGATACAAGGACAGAGCAGCAACACACACGCAAAAGCAAGCAGTGTAGGTTACAAAGTCTTTCTCAGTAGATATGCAAAGATTCAGCAAAGCAACAACAGAGTGAATGGTGTGGGGACATGGTCATTGCAGAGCTAGGGCAATCTTAACAAGACTGCAGCATGGAAAGGGCTGCAGGCTGGAAAATCAGAGAGTGCAAGTCATGGCTTTCATCTAAAACAGGAACGTTCACAATCTCCACGATGCTCAACCTGCACAAACAGCCGATGCAGACAGAGGTCAGACCTTGTGCATTGCAAGGTGTGGGGCCATGTGGTGCCATGGCACTGCTGCTGTCATGTGCCACATTCAGAAATCCAGAGCTGGACACATCTGAGGGAAGTCACTCATTTCTGGAACTGGTTTTTAGCTATAGGTGGGAACACAGGCCTCAGGGTACAACAGCGAACACTGGAAGGAGGAGGGATACTGCACTGACCTGCATCTCTCGCAGCCCTCCGCACTGGAACATCATCAGCGTACGAGTGATGCTTTAAAAGCTTCATCGTATTTTTCATGTTCTTTGGAACCTTTTTAATTCATATTGATAACGTATTTTGGAAAGCTCCTTACTGCTCCTGCTCTCCTGAAGCCATTAAGAGACAACAAAACAGTAGGAGCAGACTAGCAAGGACAAAATCTCTGTGTTTTATGTGTCTAAGGTTGTTGAACAACAACCTTTAGAAAGGGCGCAGTAATGCTTTTTTCCATTTGTACCTCTTTGTGGCGGTACTGAACACTGCCAGCTTCAAGGGCAGGTGAAGCAGGCACAGCAGTCAATTAGCTGATGTGGCCACAGTAGCAGGTCAGCACCAACATCGTAAGTTATTCATTTGGGATGGCGCTATTGAAAAGTAGCTTCAACTACAATCAAAGCCCTAAGACAGAGTTTTCTCTGTTTCTTCTCAAATACTGTATAACATCATAACATGTTTCTGGTAAGAAAGCCAGTATTACTATTCTAGTTTCATGAAAATGGAAATCAAGACTCAGGAAATTAAAATCAGTTAAACTAAAGATCCAAATTACTTTTGAAGTGCTAAGTAACAACTTCAAACAGTAGGTTACTGCCATATTCCATGATATCAGCTAAGTTTTCTGCCTCCAGCTGGTGCCAACATCCCACAAACCAGTGCCCTCTCCCTATTCAGAGCATTACCTGGAAACAGCAGCTTTAGGGGCTGCCAAAGGCAGCATAGGAGACTGGGGCCAGGATGGACCAGGAAAACCTCAGGGCACAGCACTGGGATATGGGATCCCATCAAAATCTCTCAGGATCACTGCATCCAATGACGTCCCAGCTTAATTTGCCTGGCTGGATGCTCCCATAGGTACAAGGTCTCTGAGCACTCAGAGATCATTTCTGTGAATTGTCTGCAACTTCTGCTCTGACAAAACATTGTGTAAACTACAAAGCAAAGTAGGACCTTAAAGGACTGAAAATCCCAATATAGGGGAATATCACACTGAATGTTTCCATAGAGGCAGTTTCAGAGAGCGCCTATCTACTACCTGGAGCTCCCCCAGGGTGAATGAAGTTCCAGTGTTTTCACCCTCTTCTTTCCATCACAGGTTCACAACAAGTACAAAGCACAAACACCATTTTTTCAGTCTGAAGCATCTAAGATGGAAACTTACTGCATATTATTGCTCCACAGGTCTAAGGAGATAGTGCTACCAGAGCTTATATTTTTTTCCCAGGGTATGTAGCCTCACAACATAAATTTTCAAGTTGAACAAACAGTAGTTGCGGAAAATTATAGGAAGGTACAAAGGAGATTTCTAAATCTCTTATTCAAAATAGTCCTGTGAATAAAACCCTGCAGTTAAGTGAAAAGATGGTATTTCATAATGCTTTAGATAAAGGTAGCAGCAAGTCTACCTGACTAAAAAGGTCACTTTTATGACCAGAAAGAAAGAATAACAAAAATGTTTGCGTCCACAAAGTTATTTTAGCAGAAATGTCTCTACAGGGAAGGTAGGAGTACAAAATTCAAGTGAAAGTGAAGTTTACTTCAGTTGTGGCTAGACAAACAAAGTGGATGTTTATCACCTATCTAGTGATACTGCTGTGCTGAAAAGTAGTTATGCAGAACACTGTCCTGCCAAATGCACAAAAATTATGTTACTGCACTGAGGAAGTTGAGGGGAACATGTCCTGTGAGACAGACCGGGATCAGAAAGTCCAGATTCACCAGTGTCCACTCAGACAGGTTTTCTTTTCTACTGCACCAACAGAAAAGTAGTCTTGTTTGTTTGTTTGTGTATTTTTAGGACAGATCTGCCTAGCTCGCGATGAAATGAGAGATGGGATATTATATTCTGTGATATCAGTATCACATTCGACAGATTTTTAATCTACCTTTCTTCAATGTTTTACGCACGCTATATTTCTGTCTTCTCCTGCTTAAGACATTTTTTCACTTAGGAGATGGATTGAGCAATTCTTGTTTGAGTCACACACTTCCCTCTCCTTTTATTTATTCATTGTTACCATGGAAATGATTTCATCTTCCCAATAATAGAATTCCAGCTCTGCAGTCTTGTTTTTGTTTTTGTCAATATACAACATTTTCTGTTCAACGCCCAACATCCCTCCTTTATTAATATCACTGCTAGATGAGACTGTTTACCTCTGTCAAGAAAAAAATCTTTAAGATGGTTTCTGATAGGGATTTTTTTTCAATTATTTTTCTGGTCAGGTATCTTAGATATTAAAGCTCTTTTCCTATGTGGATGCGAGTGGAGACACAAGGCTACTCCCTTCCATGTTCTGCTTGGGCAGAATTCCACTGTGTGACCTGCCCCGTATTCTGAATAAATGGGCATAAATCAGCATAATCCATCAAGAGAAGAAAAATGCTATGGCCCAGCCCCATCCTTGGTTCAACAGGATAATTAACTGCATGGAGAGGAGTAAGATGCAACCAATTAAATTTGCAGCAGCAGGATATAAAGCAAGCATTGCTATAAATGGCTGGTGCCAAGCACCTTGTGAGGTCTTAAGTCCCAAATGATGAACTGGGCTGGACTTTGATTGTCTTAGCTTGTTTGGTTTACAATGTGAGAACTTGAAGGTTTATTAATCATGCATGTCTAGAAAAGGTCACGACATTTTCCTGGAATTATTGGATCTGGAAGATTCCCATGACCGAACAATTTAATTCGCTAAAACTTTCAAGCACTTTATAGCACTAGGAGTGGTGAGTAGTAAGTAGATATTCACCACTGTGTAAATAAATGCCCATTTTCTTTAATTTCTATTTTTTTAGCAACACAAGCATAGCATTAATAGCTTTTGAATTATAACATATCATGCAAAACTTAATTTTGTTATTTATTCTCCCCTTTATGTGAAAGTAAATCTAAGAAGATATTTTCATTTTAAAATGTACCTCACAAAGTCCCAAACCTCCTTTCCCAATCTTTCTGAAGATAACAGTTCCAAGTTTACTTCCAAAGGATAAACTAAAATTAGTTTATTTTAGAGTCTTCTCCGTTCCTGGAAAAGATGATCTAACTTTCTGGAGAGAAAGAAGTAACGGAAAGGCAGAAAACACATGCAAAACCAAGCAAACTACTCTTCCATTTTTGAAAGAGCATCATGAAGTTTCCGTTTCTGAAGTTATAGGAAAGTAAAAGAGGAACGGAAGGGTACTTTTTATATTTTTATATATTAGAATATAACTTCCTGTCTGGATGGGATAAGTATATCAAGTGCAAAGTTTTGCAACTTCTCTTTAGTAAAGAAGAAGCTGTCTGGAAGGGTGACAACAGGAGGCTTGGTGAGGGTTATTTTAATGGGTTTTCATGAAACCTGTTGTTCTTCTGTGTTTGATACTCATTTTGGGCCCCAGGAGCAGTTGACATAGTCTAAGGCACTGGGGGATATGGGGTCTTTCTCCCAAGCTGCTCTTTCGTAGCTCCCTCACTTACCTCTGGATCCCCACCAGGTTTGTACCAGTTGTACTGTTTGTGGGCTGTATCATGGAGCTGATTCAGTCCAGTAATCTCATCCAATTTTTTTGTTGTTGCAGGTCAGTTTTCTGCCATGCCAAAGAGGAGACAGGCCCAGGGGAGTGTCCAGCAAGCCCTGCAGCCAGTCCTGCTGGGCAGCAGCAGCACCAGGTGTCCAGGAGAGAGGAGGGAGCAGGAATGGCTGTGAGCTACCGAGTCAACTCAGCCAACTCATCTTCACCGTCCAAGGCCATGATGTAGCCACAAGCCAGGAACTATAAACTCTGCTTTCCCAGGCTGCCTTTCCCTCCCACAAACCCCTTCCTGTCCACACACAGGAGGTGACGGAAAGTGTTGGCAGATGACATATGCTTGCAAGCGACCTATTTTCCACTGGTTGAGTTCATGTTCTGCAATCACACTCTATAGTCATTTTTTCCGAAGTCTTATTCTAAAATACTTTCTACTTATTCAATCTCCTCTTCTTCACAAAATCCTCAAGATGACTTATCAGCAGTTTACTCTCGAAATTTGAAAAGAAAAGAGTGAAAGGGGATGCCTAATAGAGAACCGCCAGAAACCTGCAAGTGTTTAACCCGTGTCTAGCTGAAGAACTGTGCACTATGGTGCTAGACCCAGAGCTCAGTTGATGCAGCCATAGATCGAGAACTCTCAAGGTCAAGACAGTGAAGCCTCAGACATATGGGCTGAGAAAGACCTCAATGTTAATGAATGCTTTTCTCCAAGAAGAAGTGCTGGCTCAAGGCTATTTCTCCTCCACCACTGAAGAGAGTTCTGGAATTTGACTTGGCCAATCCACTGCTCAAAGCAAGGCCAACTACAGAGATACATTAAGTTGCATATGATAAGAGGAGTTGATACTGCTCTTATTATTAAGATTATTTCAGCTTTTACTTTAGGTATTTCTCATTTATTTCGATACTGGATTTATATAATTGATAACACTACATAACAGCACATTTTTATTACTCTTCAAAGTTCTTCATCCTGAAGAACAATGAAAAAGCATTACTTTTATTTTTTTTTCATTGGTAAAATACTAACAGATCAGATAAGGTACAAACAACTCCTCATGTACTCTTGAATAAAATGATTGTTTTAAACCACTGTTTTAAATCACTGTTTTTTTCACAAGACTATGACCTGACCCCTGTTATATAGAGTCTTCACTTTCTTAAGCACCTGCTAATAGCCAGCACCAGAGATGAAACACTGGGCTAGATGAACCTTCAGTATAAGTCTGCACAGGAGTTCAGTGCTTCTGTGACACTTTAGAAGACAAATATTTCACATAAGTTTGACCATAAGTTTGTTCTTCATTTTGAATCTGATAAGCATGCAGAAGATGATGCTAAAGCTGGTTCAGTTGTACTTAGCTGCTTTATGAAGCTCAGTCACACTTACTCTGATCACCCTTCCCCTTGAGGGGCAGCACAAACTGACCGTTTGCAGGACTATTGCCTGGCCACATTTAGGTTGGCTCCATCCCAGCAAATGAGTTGCCCTGAGCTACAGAGATGCCTGTACAGCCAAGCACAGAAGCTGGACCCCATCCTTTTATGGCTGTGCACCATCAGACCTTTGATTGACCCTTGGGCATGGCCAAGGCAAGAGTGCCCTTGGGTATGGGATAAGTCTTACAATTTAACCTGGAATCGCTGTTAGGCTTTTTATGAGTATTGTGAAATACCAAATAGATATATATTTTTCATAGCAATGAAGAATAGCAATGGAGAATTGTTCCTTATATGGAAAAAATACCTCTTCATCTTCACAATATTTCTGCAACACAGCATTGACAGACAGCAAAACTGAAACTTTCAGCTACTGCCAGAACTTTGAACACAAGGCCACATCCACTTACTGTGGAGTGAATAAAGACACTTTATTCTCCTCCTTAGACCCTGTCTCTTCAGCAACAGAGAATGGGCAGCATCTAGTTTACCACAGGAGCACATTTCAATTTACAGCTTTTTCATAGTTCATTGGTACTCTTATGGGGAGAAAATAGACCTGACATTCCTGAGTTTGGATCCTCCTATCCCAGATGGGGGGGCAGTGAGACACCTCTCTGCCCCTGTCATCAGCAGGTTGGCACAGAGGAGACGTCCTCCAATCCTCCTTTCAGCTGGAACTGCTTTTTGCTGTGTTTCCTACAGCAGATGAAGACACAGACACAACACTCAGACCAGCTGATGGAGACAGAAGCAGCACACACACACACAAATAATCACAGCCAAATAACATAGTCACGATTCCCTCACAATTTGCTAGGCTTCAGCTGTGACTCCTTTGCAAAACAACCCCAGACACAGTACTCACACAGAATAACAAATTGATTTCTCCTTTTAATATTCACTAGCAGTTTTAAGGGGCTATTAGGGAGCTGGTGAAGAGTGATCTAATGTTCAATTTGCTTTTTTGTTTGTTTATTTGCAAGTATTGTACCTCCAACTGCACAAGATGAGGCTTCTCCTTAGAGTATAATGAGCCTCAAACACTTTGATGAAAATGTACAGCCCTGTCTGCCACCCTGTTCCTGCATATGATTCTGACAGGAGTCTCCTGGGCTTCCTCCCCAACAGAAGGCAGAAATGTGGAGCAAATAAGTAAGCAAACATATAGTGCCATAATTCCATTTTAAGCCATAGCTCAAAGCAAGCTCAGCAGTCTGTCAAGCATCTTGTCCATCTTCTTCAGGCTTCTGGTGTGTTTTTCTTCAAATTCAACTGCTGACCAAACTAGACCTGTATTTAATTAAAAATCCCCTCATTTCCCATTCCTTTATGCACAGAAGCACAAAAATATCTTTCTAGAACAGCCTCTACTAGGAGGGATAAATTACACCATTGACTGAAGCTTAGAATTAGAAAGGCAAAGCTGATGAGCATGAATGAATGTGTCTTCTTAACACTTTGGGACTCTCTGCACATAGAAAGTCATAATATTATATCACATTTTCAGCTGTCTTGTTCTTTTCTATGGTAAAAAAATAGATAATGAGAGAAGTGGGAAAACAGCCAAAGATATGCCAAGATGAAAGGAATATCCATTTCAAGACGCTTCATATTTCTACTATGTCATTCGCATTTTACTGAGGTTCGGTGATAAATCCCTAGTAGAACAGACCATGTGGTAGCTTTGGTCACCTCCTCAGGTGGCAATGCCCTAGATGGACAGACCTGATAGCACTAATGGTACTAAAGGTTACCTGGCCATTTCAGGTGTATTGTCAGGTGCTTGCAACTTTGCAGACTTTGGTGGTTAAGTAGATTCCTGTGCTGCCTTTTTCCATCTGGGTGGTCTTTTTTAAAGTTATTATTATTATTTAAGTTTCATCATTCTGGCTATTTTTGCTGAGAAAGATTCATGCTTTGTTGCTAAAGAGCATTGAAGAACTCTTGCAAGGTTTTCACAGATCATTTTGAGCTTTTGAGCAGAAATTTAAATGTCTTTCTAGTCACCTGGTGTCAGTTATCTTCTTGTTCTCACCAGAAACTTTCTAAATTCATGTTGTGTCTAAATTCACGGGGTTCAGCACATGCAGGCTAGAGCTTCATGGACAGATAAATCCCATAGATTTCCCTTGTAAGGGGATCCATCTCCATCACACATCCTGGATCATGGCACTGATCCATCAACAATTTATCCTACATTTGCTGCTCGGGATGCTGTGATGCAAAGCTCAGAAACAGAGAGCAGGTTTAGTTAGGGTTTGCAGGGCTCTCATTGCTGGTGCCCAAGGTGGCAAGAGGAGTAAGAAGATGAATGTCAGGAGCTCAAGGTAATATTTCCCTCAGATGGAAAAGCTTGCAGGAAACAGAGAATGAAGTGGAAGAAGAACCAGTGTAAAGGAGTGACCAGCAGGTTAATGAGGCTGGAGCCCTGGGGGAGCTCGAGGGGACAGAGCAGAAAACACCAGGATGCAGATGTGGGGGGAGAGCAAAGGGCAGCTCCATAGAAAATCTCACCACAGTTAGAACATCTCGTGAACCTAACATGATTTAACAACTATTCATTTAGATAGAGTGAAGCTTCCAATTTTGAAATTATCTTTCACCCCCTCGTACAAAGATGTGTTCATAAGCATTCCCTCCACCAGCCTTGCCAAATAAACCCAAAGTTTCCAAACTCTCCTAAGATGCTTTCACAAAGTCAAGCTTAGTATATAAAGTGCTTTAGAGCGTTTGGCAATGAAATGCTCTAGTGTCCCATTCTTCCCTTCCTTAATTTACGGAAATACTTAGCATCCATATAATATTCAGTTCTGATTGCAGGGTGCAAGACCATTTTTCTGCATAAAGCACTAGTTTTGAAAGAAGGCTAGGGTTAGGCTTCCTGCTTTTACGCACAACAAACATGCAATTTTGTTACCGGTAGCAACGACCAGCTCAGAAAATGATTAGGTTTTTAAATATCCAGGGTTTGAGAAAAAGCACAAACAGGAAGCTGGGGGCCAGACCAGCACTGCTGTTTCTGAGGGAATGAAACTGTCGTACAGGAATTCAGGGAAGAAATCACAGAATGAGGGAGGCTCCTGCAGCCGTTTCCGTGTGGACTCTGCTAAGTCAGAGGAATTCCTCCAAACTTAGAATATTTACAAATGCAGTAGAATTTGGCCCTTGCTACGTTTTCAGGGCTAGTAGTCCCATTCTATCAAACTAACTCAAGCACAGCATTATTCCTGTGTTTCTTTTGCAATTTTGAATGGTTAATTATATTGTTGAGCAATATTTTAATTTATTCTAATTTGTCTCATCTGGATTCATTCGTGTAACAGTTTTGCATATCTTTACATTCATTACAGTCCATTAAGGTAAAACCTTTTAAAAATATTCATTTGTGGCCACTTTTTCTGCTTTCCTTTTGAACCTCAATTTTATCCAAATGTCAAACTCTTCCAAAATTTCGACATGAAAGGTCACCTTTCTGTGAAAACAAGTCATCATATTCAGCATTTCAACACTGGCATGAAAATGACAAGTTAAACAAGTCTCATCCTTTCCAACAGGAATCTCAATGAGAACTTAATTTTTTTTTCTTAAAATCACAGATTTCCCATCAGGTTTTGGTCTTATATCTTTGACAAAAGTTAGTGTGTCTCCTGAGTCTAGCTTTTACCTGAGAACGTTTGACTAGAGGAAAGGGAGGCCACGAACAAGTGCAGACACTTTCTGTACTTCCGTGCAGCACCCTGCTCTTGCATTTTGCAGAGCAGACCCACCAACATTCCCACAGCACATTCATGACACACATTAAAGAACAATGTATATAATGGCTGAAAAGATTGTCAAGAAGCTTATGTAGGGGCGTTTACTCAACATGTAAATTAGAGTTGCTTTCATAGGTGATACAAGAACCACTCGAAGTATCTTATTTATATGTTTAGTTTGCACTGCAGTGCTACCTACAGCCCTGGCTGTGCTTGTACTCTGCAAAAGAACAGTGAAAATATGTTGTCTGCCTTAGGCCCTTTCTAAAAAGTGTGTACCAAACAAAAGCTAACAGCACTAGCGTACAGTAAACAGGCACATGGCCACAATGAGATAACAAGTAAGAACAATTCAGCAAAAAAAAAGAAAAAAAATTCTCTGGCAAAGTACGTTTTTAATTTTGTATAGGTACTACAGCAAAGGTGAGGTCGTATGTTCACTTGGGGCCGAAACAGCCATTTAGAGAAGCCAACAGATACAGACACTTTTTGAAGCTCACGTAAAGCTGGAAGGGTATTTTTTCATTGCATTAATTAGCATTTCTCAAATTAAATGAAACAAAATGACGGCACTTCGTACTACACGGTGCCTGGGGCACACTACTGCCTTAGCCTCAGCAGTGCTAAGCACGTGCTGCTCCCAGCGGCACCCTTCACCCAGGGTGCCGTGGCCACGCTTTTGAGTCTGTGTGGTGGTGTGTTTTCCACTCTTGTTCTTGTACCGTTCTTCTGAGGGCTCTGCACCTGCAAGCCGCAGTAGCGGAACATTCTCGTGGGAAGCAGCTATCACTGGTGTGAGGCTTAGCCCTCTTTTTCCCTGCTTGTTACCTCCTGTTTTGTGAATTTTACCTTATATTAGAACAGTGAGTAATGAAATATTGAAGAGTAATTTAAATACTCAGTAAATATGATTTAATAATATATATGCACAGAAGTTTAATAAGCAATCAAGGTGCAAAAATTATTTGCATTCTACCAGCATATTCCGGACAGCACTAGTACCATCAAAAATAGAACTTGGAAGGAGTTACAATGAAAAGCATATATTGCTAGGGGAAAAGCATAGCAAAAAATGTTATCCTCATCATCTTCATCCTCATCAGCTGCTGCACTGGCCAGATCTACCAGAGGTGGACACTCCTCTTTGTCCTCTGCCTTTTTTTTCCTCACCAGGCCATCAGCTACAGAGGCCACTAATAAACCTTTGTGTGTGTGAATGGGTCTCAGCATTCCTTGTGCAACATCTCCATTTTCTCAACTTTACTGACTACCTTTAGAAATTCTGGGCTTGATGTGAGTTTTCTGTACCTTGTGCACTCTGATGCAAAGGCTGATTATGTGATTGAAGTGCCTGTAACGTACATTCTGCTATCATAGCTTCTATATTTCAATCGAACAAATCATTTTCCATCTTTTCTATGTGATTTGCACTGGCCCTTTAGAATCATTCTCCTTCAAAATCTTGTTGAAAATAGCCTTTCTCTCACTTTTGGAAGATGCTGCCAATATCTATATTGCATCAACGCATGACAGTTGCAATTTGTTTATCAGTGCATTAGATTTTAACCACAGCGTGGCCTCTCATTACTTAATAAATAATTGCAGACTAGAGGCTTATATTTACATCATTTCTATGAATAATATGTATAACTAAATTTGGTTTACTGCTTGATATTATTCTGTGACATGGACATCACAAAGAAGCTCAAAAGAAAACAAAAAGAAGAAAAATGATAGTTATAAGGCAATAGTTTCAAGAAAGACAGACAACTATGGGATGAAAATATCAAACGAAAATTGGAAAATTATTTCCAAGTACTAAGGGGAGTAAATATCTCACTTGTCAAGTCCTAATTCAAAAAGAATATTAAAGAGTTAATGCTCTTCTCCAGGAGGGCGCACAGGAGCTTTAGCTTGAAGGCCAGTTTAGGAAGAACAGGCTGAGGTGCTGGCTGTAAAGGATGGCCTAAGCACCTGGAGCAGTTCCCACTTGGAGGTTAATAAATTTTCAGCAAAAGACTCGAACACATGAGCCTTTCACTACCGTTTCTTTTGAGCGGGCGCATACTTTCGAGGGAGCAAATGACAACGGTTTGAAGAAGCGATTTTGATTCACTGAAATCATTTATCAAGTTCCAGGCTCATCAGACAAGATTTCCTGATACTGCCAAAAGTATTGGGCCTGTTTCATTTAACGTGACTGCAAACTAAGACAATCCATTTATCTTTTCTGAGTACTCACATTATGGAACTCTACCTTCAGATAGATGGAGGCAGTTCATCCCTGGCGAAGCCAACCATTGGGAAGATGCACATGATGAAACTCTCTGAGAGAAGATCTTATTGAGATAGAGAAACATGGTAATGAGCTAAGTACAATAACTAATAACTCCATGACATATTCCAAGCTGTTTTAATAAGAAATTGCCCTACTTTTGCTTAGGTTTTCAGACTTTATATCAGCAAGATCTTCTCTCAGATGGTTTCATCATGTGCACCTTCCCAGTGACGGGATCACCTGCATTCTGTTCATCCTTTTCAAACCTGTGCAAAGGAAGGTTATTGGCTTATTTGGCCCATGCTATAGGCCGTGATAGTAATCTAGGACTTCAGTGAAATGAGCAGAGTTGTGAACCACTAAGAAATGCTAACGCAGAAGATGAGTATGGGCTTGACTTATTCTATGTTTCTCTGATTATTTTTTTTTCTTCACAAAGGCAAATATTGAAAAATATTGTTTTTCTCCTTCAACTGAAGCAAACTCTAGAGACTCTACAAAACTCATTAGGAAGCAAATACCTAAGCCAAGTTGGAAAGGACCTCTGGTGATCATCTTATGCACAAAATTTTGAATATCTGCAAGGACAGAAATTCTACCCTTAGTCCTTAATAGGTTCCATAAGCCTGTCTCTCCTGGTTTGCTTCAGTTGCTGAGCTGCCCACAAGAGTGGTGGAGAAAAATCAGTGTCTTGGAGATCTTGATAACTCTGTGGTGGCCAGTGATGGTGAATGCTGTATACTATCAAAATATTTTGAAAGCACTGAAATTGGGGGAAAAAAAGGGTTAGAGAAGCCAAGACTATTTGCACAGCAAGACACATGCACATGCATTAGAACAGGACTCAAAATTTCCACCTGCCAAACCGGCTTTGGGAGTACTATAGGCATAAAGGAGGTTTCAGTCTTCAAAAATAAAAGAAGAAAAATGAACTGCACTGTTAGAAAAATCTCTGTGGCTTCACAGCTCGACTCAAAACCTGTATCTCCCTCAAGTTTTTGAAATGTAAAGTTCTAAAAACACAAGTGATCTTTGAAAAACAGATATACAAAATTGTGACACATTACTCTGTAATTCTAATTAATCTCTCCTGATATCTTAGCTTCTTTATTGTTGTTATTTTTCTTGTTCTAGTTTTAAGATTATAATAATTATTATTAGTGAAAAGACAATTTTTCCACTGAAAAAAGTCATGATCAGCTTTCAGTATTTTATTCAGTATTTTGAAATCCCTGGATTCACTCCTTTCAATCCACAGTCACCAAATAGCACCAAATTTTGCCATATGTGATCTGCTTTTTCAGATGCTATTTTTACTACTCTTTTAAATAAATAATTAAGTACAAAGAAGCCAAACAACCTCAGACTAAGGAAGCAGCATTAATCAGGGTAAAGCAGCTGTATGTAATATTTTGTTTTACCCCAAGAACCACTTAGGTCACTAGTCTGAATTTCAGAGAATTATTTAATTATTTTAATCCCACTGCATTTTACAGTGTTCTGCCAATGGCATGATGAAGTTATATCAAGGTTATTGTCTATGATTGGTGTTATCACTGTCTTTCTTCACTTTATTACACTTTTTGTGAGCAGGAAACACTGCAGTTGTCATGTCAAGTGCTTGCTGAATTTCTAGACACCTCTGCTGCCAACCTCCTTAGGCAGGAAATAAATTGCTCTTTTGCTCTTCCATAACCTGATTGACACACCTGCATTGAATGGGCTCCTTTTTACCGAGACAATGAATCCCATTTCTCTTGTCATATTTCATAAATTCCACTCAGTAGCATTTCAGTAACCTGTAAGTATTGTGAAATCATGAATATGGTAAAAGGTAGCCATGGTTGGCCACTCTTTAAAATGAAAGATGGATTTTAAATGAATTCCCAAGATTGGGATTTATTTTCATGCTGGCATTGACCTGTCACGATCTCTTTCTGTCTTTTTGATGGGCATGCTGAAATACATATTACAATGAAGTAATTTCATTTCTGATAATTTAGAGCATGCTTTTTTGTAGAGCTGTGATGTGTATTTCAAATTATGTTACCAAAAAAAAATGACATACAGTGTCTTTTTAATAATTTCTTGGGATAGAACAAGAATGATTATTTTCTTTTTTAGTGGCCCGTGATTTTTACAAAACAAAGGAGTAAGGGCTTAGGTTTAAAAACCTCTACAAAAAAAGTGGCTAGTTTTGTGGCTTAACTCTCTGTAAGGGCTCATTCAGAAAAGCACTAGTGAAGCGCTAGGAAAAAAAGCAGGACCACATTACTGGGACAGGGAATTAGGCGGGACCAAGGAATGACCAACTTGTCATTCTGTGGAAAGGAATCAACAGCATCAGTAACAAAAACTATCTCTGCATTAGCAAGTGGTGTGGCCCAAAAGAAACGGATTTGTCCTCCTGCTCCCCTGTTGAGGGGAAACACACTGTGCTGACAACCCAGGGGCCGCAGTGAACGTGTGTCAGGGGTTTGTTCCTCACCCTGACTCTAACTTAGTGCCCTGGACTGAACACTCATTAGTAACTGCAGTGAATTAGGCAGGTTCTGGCGACATCATCAATGTCGGGGCAGGATTCCTTTCTCAGACCTGCACTAAGTACTTGTTCCTCATATCCTGTCACCCTGGCATGAAAGAAGCTCTCAGCAAGAAAAAGAGCTGCCTCATTCTTCATTGCTGCCTTCAGAGGATAGAAGCAACCCTTTCCAGAACTGAAAACAAAAACATTTGAACAGGATAAGCTCAGAGTAAATCTACAATTTGGGCATTGGTTTATGTGGAACCTGGACTGGTGACTGACTGTCTGGTCTAGACAGCTCTTCATCTTGGTGGTTCGGGCAGGATTTGGTGGTTAGTGTGGGAATTGACAAACGGCTCTTCGAAGTCAGAGCAAAGTTTTTTTTTTTTTCAATAAGCTACTGATTAGATGCGGCTGAGACAGAAGGGTATGAGTCACCGCTCGAATGACAAGTGTAAATATAGTGCCTAGGGAAGGGAGAAGGCTTTGCAAAGCAAACACATTGTTTGGAGATGGAGAAATTGAAGCCAGATCTCCATCACAGCATTTGGCTGGCATACCTACATTGTCTAGAGGTGTAAGAAAATCACCCACAGAGATGACATTCCTCTGCTGGCAAAATCCATGGTGAAGATACAGGAAAGTTTAAAAACAGTGGTAGTCAGAGCTATTGCTGTACCGGGAAAGGATATAGCTATGATTATAGCAAGAAAAATACCTCAGGGTATGATGCTGTTAATACATTTTCAGACCTCAATTAATCCTCTCCAAGAGTGGGCACAAGATCCTGAACGGATTTAGGCAGGAGATGGCTCCCAGATACCCAGCCTAGGGATCTGAGAGGTGCTAGGGAACTTCATAGCAACATTGAGGTAGGACCCTTGGAGTCAGAACTCGGGTGTTAGTGGAGAGAGAGTTGTCTGCACTGAGATTTTGGACTGTTCCCTCTGAATATTGCTTTAGAAGTCTGTTGTCTTTAATATTATTCCAAGGAAATAGGAGAAAAATGATATAGATAAAATTATCAAAACATATCTTTGTAGCATATTGATCCAGGGTACTAGATCATGCCAAAATGGCATGGCATTTCAAGCGAGATCTTTTAGGGCACCTGCCTGAATACTTGAGTGTCCATGAACATTTGGATTAATGATTAAGTTGATGGAACAGAAACTATTACAAACCATGTAGACGACAATTCACAAGGCAGACTGCAAACGCCACTGAGGAGAGGACAGGAATTCAAGATAATTACCTGACATTGAGAAAAAAAAATAATAACAATAGTTTTGAAAAAAAACCCCAACAAATTCAGTGAGACAGCAAAAAAGCAACTCAGAAAAAGCAAATGACAAATGCACAAATACAAAAACAGATAGACCAGTTAAACAGCACCTTGGAGGAAAGGCATGAGAATCACTTGTGGACCACACACTGTATGATAGAAACTACCAGGCAATGTTGTTACAAACAAAGCAAATGCGGGCCCATATGAACAGGAGTGTCATTTGCGGAGCTTATGAAGCAGTTCATCTTTTTGTGTCCACATAGCTTGAGGCTCTAAAACTTGGACACAGAGCTCTCTCATCATGCAGTCATACTTAAGAAGGATAACTGGAATGGTGAGAGGCTTTAGAAGATGTGATTTATTCACCAAGGCAGGAGTAATTCCATTTATTTTTGGAATAAAACAGAAAGTGATTGGAGATAAGAATGTAATAAAAATTCCAATATAGAAAGCACAATCAAGAGGATGAAGAGACATATTTTTTATTTCCAGGGTGAGAAGAAATAATTAAATCACTGTAGGACAAGATATATATTAGAAAATAAGGCATTCCTAACTACAAACATGAGCAAGCATTAATAAGCTGCAAAACTCTGGAATCCTGTTACTGGGAGTTTTAAAGATTGTCTCAGTAAATATTTGTCAGGAGGAGTGTTAGGATTCTTGGTCCTCCTTCAGAAAAGAGCCATAGACTAGCTAACCTGTGTGAACAACTCCCATTTTGCTACCTGACAGAAGGGTTTAAAGAAAACAGCACCTGCCTCTTCTCAGAGATGAGCAGCAAAAGGACAAGGGGCAGGAGTTAATTTCAATTAAATGCTGGAATAAGTTTTGCTGAGTGACTGTGAAAATTCCAGATTGGAAATACTCGAAGCTCTGCTGGAAAAGGTCCTTAGAACCTGATATATTTGGTGGTTCGAGCAAGGGATTGGAGGAAGTGCCCTCTAGAGGTCCTGTCCAACCTGAGATATTCTATAGCCCTGTGATTCTGTCATTATGGCTTATATATGGTGAAGGAATATCACCCCAAGTATAAAACACTGCTTTTATTTCAGAGAAGCAAGACTGTCACTATTCTATATTGGCACCAGTGATACTTTATTTGCAATCTGTCTGGTATCTTTTCTTAAAAAAATGAAATTATAATCCATAACTATGATCTTCACGAATGAAAAAGTTCTGTATTAAAATATCTTCGAGCTCCAAATCCTTCCCCATACTATCTCTTTATGTATCCATAAGAATTGCTTAATATTTTAAGTCAGAGAACACATAAAAGAATAATGTTGAAAGTTTTCTTCAGAAAGTGGTTTAACTGACTTGCCTTAAATCCCTGTCCTTATGAAATTGTCTGTAATTGGCAACTGTGTTTGGCAGCAGGTCCAATGCCATCCGTACCAAGCCATTATAATAGTTTCAATTCTAATTACATACATAGGATCAATTACATGCATAGGATCACCGGTGTTGGGCACACAGGCAGGTTTCATGGCAAAATTACTGCCATCTCTACTAGGAGGCTTTCTGCAGAGAAAAGGATTCACAGTTATGTTTGTTTCTTACTGGCAGATGAAAATGGCATCAGTCCTTTAGAAATATCCGTTTTCCCTTCATTGGATTTGCAGACAGTCTTGTAGACAGATCTGTAGACAGTTCTTGTATCAATGATGCTTTCCAGCAGTAGAGAAGTTAGAGAAAGTGTTTTGCAAATGCCTTCAGGGTCAGAAAAAGACACACAAACACAGTACCAATACTGAAGAAGACACTCAAAAATAGATTTTGAGAACTTTTAGGAAACTATAGACCAAAGATGCCTGCATCTGCACAAATAGCAACTTTTTAAAAGTAGTTTGGAAAAATCTGATGTGATTATGGTCCAAAAAAAGGCAAAAGCATACAGAATTGAGATGCACTGATGCCTCTCACGAAAGTCAAGCTATGTGACTAGTTCGATCACTTCTGAATTCATGCAAAACCAGCTGCCATAGGAGCTGCCAAGTAACTGCTGAGTCCGGTTTGCTTGGGCAGGAATCAGCTGACCTGCTGGAGCTGCCATGTTGCACTCACATTTTGCTGAGTACTCTGGATAAAATCCAGACTTCCAGTAAGACACACATTTTAGTGACATGTTCAGTATCTCTTGGGCCTAATCCTCAGCTCCTTTACCTATTGCATACCCTGTTAGATTTGCATCAGTTCCATTGCTGGTAAATGTTTTAGCCTGGAACTATGCTTGGTTTGAAATGTGGGATTAGTATTTTAAATCCTTTCAAAGCTTTAGGATTGACGCTTTTTCTTGACTCAAGCAGGAAATGCATCTTTGCATCTGAGTAACATTAGAAGTACAAGGAAATCAAATGCACTAACAGCTGCTTTTCGAAGAACTGGTGCATTAAATGTAAACAAACAAGATGGTCTGTAGGTTGCTGCAACAGCAGACACCAAAGTGAATGTTGGTCTCCCAGACTGATAAAAAGAACTCTCTAAAAAGTTCTTTTTCTAAAAGAAAAACACAACCATCGTAAGAACTGTTAACAGTTTTCCTTCTATCCCAACAACGTCTCACGAAAGTTTGCAAAAATCTCTTCCTAGCATTGAAATTATAGATGACTACAGAGTGAATGGATGTGGAATTGATTTTTTTTTCTTATATTCCTTGAAAAGATCTTTCTTAAATTCCTGGAAACAGGTAGCATCTGGTAGCAACCAAACAAGCAAAGTCACCTGCTCATTCCTGAAAAATATTCTGTGGAACATGTTATCCTACTTCAGCTACTGGAAAAAGAAGGCCAAGTCAGAGAATATTTCCCCAGAAGCAGAGAATACCAGGAGACGTCTCTAAAGGTTGTGCAGTCCTCGTGATTGTGCAGTCCCTTGGCAGGACCTTTAAGTTACCCCAGAGATGTCTGACTAGGCTACTGCAAAGAGGCCCAGATTTTGGGAACTGATCCTAACTTTCCCAGTCAGCCCTTAGACAGTCCATCTTAATGTCTAACCTGAGTAATTTATGCCATTTTAATTTTATCCACCATGAACACAGAGATCAAATTATTCTCTTCTTTTTGAAACACAGCTATCATGACAGCCCTCCATCTTTCCTTGTAAAGCAAAACATCCCCAAAACTTCCGTTCTTTCCACAGAGATCATGTTTTCCAGACCTCTTAACATTTCTGTAGCTCCGCTCTGGGCTATTTCAATGGGTGTCCAGCTTTCCAAAAGCACAGTGCCATATTTGGATAAAATATACATTTATCCAATGCTTTTAATAGGTCAATTTTACACTTTGTTTTTCTTCAGAGACTGAAATAAAACTCACTATAGAACAGTCATTGGATCACTGCTCTCTTGGATCCTTTTCTCCTCCCCTAAGCAAAGACAGGTCCTTGTAAACAATCTATTTTCCACAAGGACGCAACTTTACTACTGGCTCCAAAATGCTTCATTCAACTCTTCATGTATTTTAAGGTAAAATTTGTCATCTCTGGCTGAGTTTGAAATATCTAATATACGCAATATACTCTCTAATTTGTTCTTTGCATATTGCCATGTCTGAGATTTTCGACTTACTTCCCCTTGGTCATAGTTATGTTAGCTCAAAGCTGACCTTTTCAGAGAAGATATTTTCAAAAACACATAAAACACTTCCACCTTCTTTTTATCCTTTATCAGTTGCTTTTCTTGTCCATTAGGTAGCAGGAAAATATGTTCTTATGTTCTTTGGTCTTTTAAATCCAAATATTGGAGGCACTGAGAATTTGCACTCGTTACTGATGTTTCCGTAACTGTATTTATTTTTTCCTTTATTGTTCTGATTTTGCTCCTACTTGCTCAGGTTGATTCATTTTATTTTATTTTAGTTTATTTATTCATATTTAGTGGTCTGATCTGTTTTCCACTTTCTCTCGTCTTGGTCTTGTTGTCAATGAGAAGTTCATGATTTAATGAACCTGATCTCTTACTGAGTTTCTATCCTGCACTGGGATAGTTTGTGCTTTGCCTTTGTTGGTGTTTTCTTGAAGAACTGTCAGGTATCTTTAACTCCCTTGAAAATCCAATGACATTTCCAGAAATGCTATGTAATCCCCACACAATATGCTCTCCTCAATAAAGGAGGAAAAGTTTCTTCCATAAAATTCACACAAGGGAGTATATGGAGATCAATCTTCTCAGTTCCAATACAAGTGAGGCAAATATCCAGCTTAATGTGTCCCCTTAAACTCTTCCAAAACCATTTTTACTTCAGAGGCTTATAGTACACTCTTATCACACTCTCACCAGAAGGATTTTTAAATGGAAAAATAATTCAATGTCTTTCCAAGACAAACAAATAAAGCCAAGGATTAAGAATCAGGCCTGTCAAAGACAGGCTGAAACTGCAGATTCCTTGAAAATACTGTTCCTTAGTCTTGGGAGACTGCTCTCTTGGTTTTTGTTTGTTTGTTTTTCTTTATTTTTTCCTAAATTTTATCTACCTGTCTAATAAAATCTACCTAACAGATTAATAATGATTTTCTGCACAGCTTTATGAAGCTTAGTCAGTCTAATCTGTATTCAATATTGCCTCTTTACTCTAAGTGCTGTCTTGGATGGCAGAGGGCTCCTTTGCTGGACATTATAATGCTGTCACAGTGGACAAACAGTCACATCTTAACTATGAATCTCTTGTAACATGCCAGAGAATACTTTTTAATAAAACCTGCTGACTTTCCTGCCTGATTTTGAATATTCAGTACATTAAGAGGTCCCATGTTCAGTATCAGGTCAGTAGCCCCTATTTCTTTCTCCAGTCTTTCCTCTCAAGAAGCTTCCCCTTCATCCTGTGCAGGCAGCCCCAGCCACTGCCCCATACTGCCACACGTGACAGGGAGGAAGCCCTGGTATGCAATGGAAATGCAGAAACCTAACTTCTGTGCCCAAAGCTGCAAATGGCTTCTCAGGCAACCTGTAGAACATCATCTGACCCTATACCTCCAAAATCCCTCGGAATCGAGGGGGAGGGAAGTGCTTACAAAGAGCTTGGAGGGTGATCAATGAAATGTATTCTCTAAAAGACAGGTGTTTATATCAGTAGGACTTCAGAGTGACAGGAAAAAAAAGATTCCTCTGAGTTCAGAGAGTGTCCAAAAGAGTGTCCAAAGACTCTTTTATACCTTCAAGGATGTGGAGAGACTCTGAGAGCTTCAAACTAGACAAGAAGAAAAAGAAGGGACAAGACAGGATGCTTGATTGCTTTTCAAACACAGAGGCAAACTTGCTCTCTTAGTAGGTGAAAGATCCAGCTGACCTCTATACCCAAGCTCTTCCAAGACAAATACATCAAAACTTGTCAATTCTTCTACTGAACAGCCTGTTTCTTGGGATGGGGTCAAGCAACAGCAACATGTTCTCTTCTTTAGGGGACCAGAAAAGCCAATTTCATGCCTAAGGTGTGAGTCTAACAACCCACTGCTATTACCTGCTGCCCTGGTTCTTTCTCAGACTTGAGCATTTTCAGACTAAGCAACAAGTTTTCCTCTCACATCCTCCTCATCACTGATATGTTCCCCAGGTACCTATTCTTTTTGTGGCATTTTGAAACAGAAAATATTCTGAACTCAATCTGCAAGATGAAGCTGCCCTGCTAAGGCAGGGTTTTTCATTTTGTAGGCTAGACTGAGAAAATACTTTGTGTTCTACAACAGAATGAAAGTTGTAAATTAATCCATGCAGAGAACATAAAAGTTTGCCTTGTGATGAAACTTACAATCAGAAAACAATACTGAGTGTAAAAGAAAAAAGTGGGATAGTAAAAATTAAGGGGAAAACAGTTGGAATTTTGCTTTCTAACTTACAGGGACAAGATGCATTTGGCCTATTATATGGCCTATTATATGTATAAAATATATTCTATATATGTACGTGAAAGCATACACAGCTGTACATTTCGTCATATATATACTGAAAATGAAAGCACCACTTTGCTTTGTGACAATTTATCCAATGTTTTGTACAAAATTACTAAGATAACACTGTGTCTATCAGCAATGCTGTTTCTAAAATGTAGAGTTGTTTTGTCTTCTGGGCTTAAAGAAAATTCCTTGATACGTGTTGAAGATCTGCACCCTTGGCCAGCTCTGGAGCAGGATCTGCAGCTGAGTTCATTGAGGGCACATAACTTTTCAAAGATAATTAAACAGGCCACGGAAAAAACCTGTTCCAATAGATAGATAGTTGGAAGCTTCTGTTTGCGAGGTTTGGTATGGAAGATAATGCAGAAGAAGAGAGCTTTGAATAAGCCACAGCATCCTCTGGAGAACCATCTTGTCTTCTGCGAAGCATCCTTCGGAGAAGGTCTAAAAGGAGCCCAGATCAATCGTGTACCTCCCCGCTCGAACTTTGGCAATTTACCCTGTGCTTGCCTCATGCCTGCTCATCAGGAAAACACCTGCACCTCGAGCAGACATTTCTGGCTGTTGAATCTCCTTCTCCTCAAAACTTTCATAATATTTGTTTATATCTCAGCCCAACCTGAAAGAAATTTAACATTTAAATAAACAATTTATTTAGACAGGAAATCTATCACCTCCTAAAGCTGAACATCCACTTTTCAGGTCCCACTAACACACATTTCCCCCCCTTTCTTCAAACACTGCTCTGCTCATTAAGATAGGAGCTTCACGGGGTATCACTGCTGTCCTTGCATGCACCTGGAAAGTTGCTGTGATATCCTAGGTTTGTCTCCAAAACGTTCACACAAAAATATACACTGAAAGCACATTATTAACTTACCAGCTACTTACAGTGGAAGAAATACCAGGATTAAAATATGCATCCTTGTGTCCGCACATTAAATTAGAGATTGTAACGATATGAACACATCTCTCTCTTTTGCCCTCCTGCTCCCTCTCACCCTCCCTCTTCCTTTCCCTCTTATTCCCAGAGGCTTTTCTTCCACATTTAGTAAACAGTACGGATGGTACTTACTTAACAAGCAGCTATTACTAATTTTGCTTTCTGTCTTGTTTGATATACGGCCCTCTGAGTTATTTATGTCACCCTTTTAAAGCCCTGCTCTGAAGGAAGGACACTCCATTTCAGTACTGACTTTGGGGGCACTGTTCATAGAAGAGAGATAGGAATTTTTCAAAGTTTTGTCAGAAAAAAAAATTACTAGGACTTTCTGCAGGAATCATTCAGTTTTCTTAATATTGAATTCAGTACAAAATATGGAGCTGAAGGAAGTGAAAAATTCAGACAAGACCAGTTAATATTCCAATATTTTCCTTACACCATGTGGAATACGGGTCAAACCACATGTGATGCAGACTCTGAAGCTTCTCCGTGGATGGATAACGTAACCGTTCAACTTTTTTTCTCAGATGAGTTTTCTTTCTCGCCTATTTTTCCCATCCCTATGAAACCTTTAAAAATTCTTGATCCTGTTCAGAACAGAAAAGATTTTTGGAAATGTCAAGAGGTACATAAAGAGATGTCTTCCCAATCAGATCAACTCAGCCAGGAATAGATGGATTTTCACAAAATCCTTAAGAGATGAGAGTCCATTTATCCCTATTTTATAGGGATATTTTATTTACCACAGACGAGATGACTAAAATGGCTGCAATATTTTAAATGAGATTTAAAATAGAAGTTAATCAACCTGAGCAGTCACCCAGCACAGGAAAATTCAACCCAGGGGAAATCTGACTAAATTATAAGCATCTGAAAGCAGAGATTTACAAACAGAAATAACATGCAATGTCAATAGTAAGAGGGGCTACAGGCTTTGACAGTAATGAGAAGGTTGTTACCAGTAAGCAAAGTTCTGGAACTCAAAAAGAGATCAACATTGCAGCACAGACACTAATTCTTCATGCAGTATTATACATATCGCTGAGGAAAAAGCCACATCACTCCCCATCATGAAGTCTGCTACTCTGCTAGTAACAACAGGCAGCGAGTCCCAGTCAGACAGTCGTGCAGAAGTGCTTCATTCAGCCAGAGCTCTTCTCTTACCAGGAAGCAAAACAGTGAAGCAAACGGCAATCTGCTGAGAAGCTCTGCTTTCCATTGGGGCTCCCTGAGGGGCATGGTGCCAGGACTGTGTTTTACCGTAACATCTCTCAGCCAGTGAGCAAAACTGTAAATTTTTCCAGGAAAAAAAAAAAAAAGCCTCAGTATCTGCAAAATGTTGGGGTTTGTTTGTTTGTTTATTTGTTTTTTTCTGTGCCAAGTTCCTTCCAGAGGGATCTCCTGAGAGCCAAGGAAGGGTCTCTTCAAAAAACAGTACAGAAGGCTGATAGGTTTCCTAATTTTCTCTTCTTGCATTTGTATTCTGCTTCTTACAACGAAACACTTCTTTCAGGATGGCTCAGCTTGGATCCTCAACCCTTGCTCAGCTGGATATGTGATAAAATTAGTCGTATGCACAGGGTCATTTCTCTCTGTGACAAGACTCTGTTGCAGCCACTGTCTGGTTTCACTCCAGGGCAACCTACTTCTTCTGACTTTGTAAATGTATGAAAGAGCACACAAAACAGGAGAAAATCATATTCAGTTTTATATTAGTTCAGTCTCAAACAATTCAAAAGCGACCAGTTATGGAAACACTTGAGGCTATTCCAATGCAACGCTTCACCTATTGCAGTGTTATATAGGATGTGGACATATTCACAATTAATTTAATTCCCATTGCCCCCTGTTGCGTATCTTTGTGGACTGGACTGGATCTTCCAAGTTCCCCAACATGCAGTAAAGAACAAAGAGCCTTCTAAGTGAGACGCTGCAGTATCTCACCTACAGATATCTAGCCTCAAAAGAGGGAAGCCCTAGATATTTTGCCACTGCTAGAGTGGAAAGAGGTTAGCTCAGAAGTTAGTTCAAGCATCCAGTACTCTGAATCTGGCTCTAAACTAATTCAAAACGGCTCTGTAAGGTTGGGATGACAGACAAGAGGTAAATGCTCTGGTCAAAGGAGTATATATAAATTTGAATATATGCATTATAGATAAAAAATATATTTTAAAATATGTAATGCATGCATAGGTATATACATACATTACAAAATTATAACAAAGAGAGCCTTCCAAAGTCTTCTTTTATATAATACCCTGCTGCTGAAGCAAAATTCCTGGAAGAGGCTGTGTCAGACTCATTTCCCTCCTCAGCCTAGGGGAATATTAAGCTACAGTTTTGCCACTCGGTGCAAGCACTTAGACTTCATTTTATCTGCAGTAAGTATAGAGAAGGTTCATCCTCCAACCTGCCAGCAAAGCCGTGTCAGGAAAGCACAGAGAGAATTCAGAATTTATTGGTTGGAAGAAAAAGCAAGGTTCAAAGATTAAGCACTCTCTGGGGAAATGCATTTTATCCAGTGCTCTCTCATTTAATTATACGATCTTACTGAACTACAAGTATTTCAAGTTTTTTTCTTCTATGTTAATTCCTTCCTTATCAGACCTTTATTTTTATTTTTTTTTAATACTATCCTGTAAAGGTATGTGCTTCCACGATATTTTCTCCTTAAGCAGTGAAATTGCTATAAAAATGTCAACATACATATATTCCTAAAGTGGGCAGTATCTCCATTGCACAGTATAGTTTCTGCTATACTATCTGTACCTTGCACAGTGTGAACTGACTAATTTTACTCTTTAATGTATGTAATACTAGTTCCACTTATCATATAAAATATGACTTGAATTGTGCTAGACAATGCATTAAAAGGCAAATCATTGTAAAACAAGAAAGTTTAATTATGCTCAACATTTCAGTTGGTAGCGTTTGTGTTGCAAAAGCGTCTTTAAGAAGACTTCAGGGCCTAATAACATTTCATGTCATTTAATAACATGTAATTAAATAACATGCCATTTAATTATTTAAAACACAGAGCTTTCCAAGGTGTTCATCATTAGAATGCTCTGAAAGATCAAGAATGAAGTTCATCACTATGCTATTAGAAATGCCGGGAACACAGCTTTCTGTTCACTGTTTTCTCTATTGTGCTCTATTGGAAAGCTGGAAAGCGATAAAACCAACACCTTGCTAAAGGTTGTCTCTACTTCCATACTAGTTTAGGCTATACCTTAAATTTTACTTAAAAGATGATACAAGAAGATGATGCAGTATCACAGACTGCTTGGTGTTGGAAGGGACTTAAAGAGATGATGTAGTCCACGAGATCATCTGATCACCCCACGTGATCACCCTCCAGGGGTCAGTGCTTGGTCCAGTGCTGTTCAACTTGTCCATCAATGACTTGGACGAGGGCACAGAGTGCACCCTACGCAAGTTCGCAAATGACAGCAAATTGGGTGCAGCGGCCAACACTCCAGAGGGCTGTGCTGACATTTAGAGGGACTTAGATAGGTTGGAGAGTTGAGCAGAGAAGAATGTCATGAGGTTCAACAAGGATAAGTGCAGGGTACTGCACTTAGGGAAGAATAACCCCAGGCACCAGTACAGATTAGGGGTTGACCTGCTGGAAAGCAGCTCCGTGGAGAAGGATTTGAGAGTCCTGGTTGACAACAAGTTACCCAAGAGGTAGTAATGTCCCCTCTTGGCCAAGAAGGCCAATGGGATCCTGGCCTGCATGAGGAGGAGCATTGCCAGCAGGTTGAGGGAAGTGATGCTGCAAAGATGAGGCCAAACTCTTCCCTGTGGTGGCCAGTGACAGGACAAGGGGTAATGAGTGCAAGTTGAAACACTGGAAGTTCCATGTCCATGTGAGGAAGAACTTCTTTCCTGTGAGGGTGCCAGAGCCCTGGCACAGGCTGCCCAGAGAGGTTGTGGAGTCTCCTTCTCTGGAGATCTTCACACCCGCCTGGATGTCACCCTGTGCCCTGTACTCTGGGTGTCCCTGCTGGAGCAGGGGTGTTGGATTAGATGATCTCAAGAGGTCCCTTTCAATCTCAACTAGTCTGTGATTCTGTGAATGGTTGCTTTTTAAGGGGAGTCCATATAAGAGAATGCAGCTATTTCTGCACTTCAAAATAAAGTGTATATCATAAAAATTATATAAACAAAGGGGCATTTTAATGGATATGAGCCTACAACAATCTTCTCATGTAGAAATTTTATGATTTCATCAGGAACTCTCAAACACAAAAGGCTAGCAGTATTTTTTGATTTTTAACGTATTTAATATTACCTAATTTGGATTATTCTTTTCAGTTGTTTGTAAAAGTCAAGTTGTAGAGGCAGGCAGGTTTAAAAATAGTTGGGAAGTATGTAACTGATGCGTTGAATGGACTGAATTGAATGGACTCCTTACCATGCTTGCTTCTCACATTCACTTCTTAGCAACATTGATGGCAGCTTTTTATTTTACTTTTTAAACACATGCAATTGTAAGAAGATAACTCTGACCTCAGCTTTTGAAGGATTTAAGTAAATTTCAGTCAGAAGCAATTAGGATAGTTCCCAGGAGTAATAAGGATGGGCTGTACGAGTCACTGTAAAGCCACTGGAATGAGGCATAGGATAAAAAAGTCGAAAATTGATGTTATAAGAGATATGGTTTAATTCCAGTTAGAGTCAATATCTCTACTGATATAGATATCACAGAAGCATAAGTAGCTAGATATACCCCATGAGTAAGACAATCAGAACTGGTGTTCCTATGGAACTGAAAGGCAAATAATGTAAGATAATGCAGAAAAGATGAGAAGAAGAAAGAAAATCAACTTTCCTACAACTGCATAGAATTTTGAGTTTAATGCATTAAAGTCTATAATTTTGAACACTCTACAAAGACTAAAATGTAGATGGCAAGCATTTTTCAGTAGAAGAAATTTTACAGAAACAGCTAGTACTCAAGTAAAAGCCAGTACAATATCTGGCTACCTGTATTTTCACTTTTCACGGGGTTATATGATCTTGAAAAGTCCTGGAAATGAGCAAGTCCTACTTTTTTTTATGAACTCCTTATACAAACAAATATTAATGAGGAGATATCATGACATAAATAGTGTAAAAAGAATAGTAATTTAATTAGTAATAGCATTATAGACATGTTATAAAAAGTTGGAGTAAGTATATTGCCAAGTTGGGCTTCATAATACTATTTTGTATAACATAACAAACATTTGCATAACATTATTTTGTATAGTCACAATCAGTTAAAAGAATAGATGATAAATTAGTAACTACATGCAATCTTACTGTATAATTTAAATCTAGAAGTCCTGTAAAATTGTATTTCCTTCAGACAAGAAATAGAATATATAAAAACAACGTTGGGCTCATGGAGGAGATTCTTAGGGCACAGAATCACTCAGTTTGGAAGGCACCACATGAGAACTGTAGTTCAATCTCCTACTCAAAGCAGCATCAGCTGAGAAATCAAATAAGCTAAGAAAGCTCAGGAAATAAGAAAATAAATATTGCAGCCCTCCTGTTTCACCTGAGCCTTTCTGGAGGTTTGTAGCTGTTTATCCAAAGTCCCACTGACTTGCGTGGGACTGACTCCACAGAGTCTCTAGTATAAAAGCGCATGAGGAAAACATTTAGCATGACTTTACTTAACCAAAATCTATTCCGCTAAGCCCATTTCCCAACCTTTTACTGTATATATCCAAGCCACATTCCACAAAAGAAAGCCTCACAATGGAAGGAAAGATTATTATTGTGAGAGGTGTTGGATAATTTATGATACTCCCACATTTCACTCAACTTATTTCTCATTTTTTCCTGAGGTATAAGTAAAACATGGCATATATTCTTAAATGCATGCAGTTATACAGCAGTTTTTAATTTATTAAACCAACTTACTTTGCTTTCAATAATTCTTTTTTTTTTCTTCTTTTTCTTACAAACCAGCAAACTACTGCTTTCCTTACAACCATGTCTGTGTCAGACTTTTTGAAAAGACATAACTAGTACATTGAAACTGGGCTAGATTCTAATTGTAGGTGCCTTGCTGTCAATCTGCAGGTACACACTGCCTGCCAGGTAATGTATAAACAATCTTCAGATTTCAAAATCCTTAGCAAAGCATTAGATTCTTGTTGTCAAATTATCTCTTATGAGCCATAGTTATAAAGCTATAATAACAAACTATGACAGAAAAGGTAAAGTGTTTTCTGGTCAGCCTTGGGAATTCTTTCCTCGGTTCTTCAGATCACACCTGAAGGACATCATCTGTTCCTGTTACAACCGAGTTGGGAACCCTTTTCAGTACTAGGTTGTTGTTTAAGACTGTCTTCTATAATATTAATGAACACAGTAAGAAAAACACATTTGCATATGCTAGTAGAATACTAGGCTGGATGATTTTCCACGTGGAGATGCTTTCCTATGGCTGGGGTGGTGAAACACTGGAATTAATGCTTGCAGCAACTCTGGAATCTCCATCACCAGTATTTTTGATAAAATTTTACATAATGTCCCTAACAGGGGTTCACATGCAGCTGAACTTGCCTTGGTAAAGAAAGATGTGATAGATCATCCTTTGGGGCACATTCTAGCTCTGAATTTATAATGATCCAGAATCAATCTGAAGCTTTTTTTTTCTAAATAATTTTGAAATTTAGAGTAAGGTAGGAGGGAATTCATCCCTAGTCTAGTCTTTACAGTCCATCTGTGAAGATACAAAAGCAGAAATGCTATGAAAGTCATAATCTGAGAAACTACATTTCACAATTTCAATCCCTCTCTAAATTTATGACCTCGTTTTGATTCTTGGTAAAAGCAATAAAGGCAGCAAATAAATAAAGGATGTAAATCACCCTTGAGACTTCCAGACTCCAAACTTACAGTACGCTTTATTGACAACGATATCATTATTTTAATTGCGGCCAAAACCCCACGAAACTCCAAACATGTTACTTCACAGATGAGCCGGGCGAACAGATGGGAATAATACTACTAAGTTTTCTTTATTGACAGAGATTATGCAACCGACAGTCAATGGAAAGAAATCATCAAATAAGTAATACTGGTAGGAAACGGTATGTTCTGTAGGTTGTGTAGGTATAAATATTGTTTCTTAAGTAAATAAAGCCATTATTTTATTTTCTTCATCTGCTACTATTAGAAATTATTCTGACTGATTTCACTTCAGAATATTGGGGTTTTTTTTCATTTGACTTCTTAGTCTGAAGGGTTTTCCAAAATTAACCTTATAACATCTTAAGGGGGCAGCAATCATAATGTTTTTGAAAAGGAATTATTTTTAATATTAACACTTTTGCTATTATTTACATTCTGTGTGCAAGAATACTGGAGATGTGACCCTGTCCTGTGAGACATTTCAGCCTGGACATTTCAGGTCTCATTCAAAGTATTAAGGGATCCACTTGGAATCAACTCATATGCAGGTTGCCAATCCACACAGAATTTCAGTAGCTGTTTTCCCATCTTTTAAATGGATTTTCAGAAGCCAGGATGTCTTAATTTTCTTAATTAAACAAAATATGCTACTGTCCATTTTCAAAAATGTTACAAAATAGATGTTACTTGTAGATAATTGTCTAGATAGTTAGGTGATTTTCCCATTACACAACCTACTTTCCTTCATATAGAAAGTATGTCAGACTTTAAGTGCTCAAATTCTTTTTTTGTATCAGGTCCTGCCTCAGGCTGAATTTTGTTGGAAATTTTTCAGTTAAAAGGAATGAACCATTGCTGTTAGTTAGGGGAAATGTGCTCTGCCTTTGTTACAAGGTTTTTAAATTTCCAGACTGCTTACTGAGAAGATCAAGCAGCTCTGTACACTGAAGCACTTATCTGACATTTGACAAGAGTCCTAGTGCTATGAGGGATGTGCCTTTTTTAACCTCGAGAAAATCAACCCAAGATTGACCAAATGATGAGGTTCTGAAAAATCCCAGTTTCTGCATGGTCAGTAGAGATATGTTAGGCTCTGGCACTGTCCAAAGACACCATCTGCTCTAAGGATGCCTCATCCCTTCACACTTCCACAAGCCAACCAGACGTGTCCGGCACCTTCCCCGCAGAGCGGCCACACGTGGTGCCCTGGGCGGGTGAGGCGGGCAGGAGCGACAGCCGTGCTCCACACGTGCTCCTCCCGCCTGCTGAGGACTGCTGGACAGGACCCAACCTGTTGGAGCCAAATACAACCTCAACAGACTCTCCTTTATCCCCCTGCACTCTCCTATCGTGATAAAAGGATAAATAAGGATCAGATTCAGCTCAGTGTTTTTATCTCCCTGCTGTATATATTTTGTGCCACTGAGGTGATCAATATATGACATACCATCCAAATGCAGGGTTCTAGTACTTCAGGCAGTCCTAGCTAAAAATCCCCAGAGATTGAAAGCCTATACGTGCCCACCATAGGTGGCCATCATAGGTGAGCACCCCAGGGCACCATAGGTGACACTGTCAAGATAACATGGTGGCAAGAAGGATGGTGAAGACAGGAATAGTCGCTGAATGGACAGTGGGTAGATTCTGCTCCAGTTGTTCCTGGGATTCTGCAAAAGAGACGAAGGCAATAAAGTCTGACCCATTTGTTTCCCCTCTATTCTTTTTTTTTTTATTATTATGTCTCATAGTGCTCTGAGCAGAGTTCAGTTCAGGTATTCAGCAAAACGATCGCTCTGTTCTTTAAGAATCAAGGCATAAGAAAAAAAAAAAATCTCTCAATGCTTTGCTGACATTGTCCTTACAGCATCCCAGGAAGCCCTGACAAGTGGCTCCCCCAAGATTTTAATGAATTGTCTGACTCCAGCATGCCTAAAGGAAAGCACAGAGGCCCCCATTTTGGTATCTGGGTTTATCTTGGGCATCAACTCACTCTTACTCACCTTCCATCTCTTCAAGATGCCAACATCTTTAAATCTGCACAGCGCTCTCCTGTTAAAGAGGGATATAAACTATCCTGGGCAGTGAGCAGCTGGAGCTATAAAACAAGCCCTTTGATAAAAGAAGCTTGCGGGACCAGGATTAATTCTACATAAACAAAATGTTTAAAGATAAGACTCAGATCCCCTATGTGTGTCTACATGTCAGTGTCTACATATGTGTTAGTTGTTAACTGATGTTAAAATCAGTGGAAATCTAGTCAGTACAGTCAGTACTAGACAGCAATTTGACTAACCATAAAGTAGACATCAAGAACTTGGTTCAGTGGTTGACAATAGTCTCAGTCATTCAAAGATGCAATTATTAGCAGAAAAAAACAGCCAGCTTCAGAGAGAAATTTGTATTACTTACTTTAGGATGAGAAGAGGTAACTGCTGGAGATTCTGCCTGTGAAGCCTGAAGGGGTCTAAGAGCTCTGACTCAGGGCTCTAACTCCTAGACATCGAGGAGAGGTTCGGCTGCTTCACCAGCACCTTCCACAGCCACATTAGACACTGACGGATATGACATTTGGCCTCCAATCACCCCTCAGAAGTGCACAGGCCTCGCATTAGTCCGCTGTGATATTTTCCAAGGCCCTGCAGATGCCTTGGCTGTGCCAGGGCATACAAGGCCACTGGGTGGCTATGACCACACTCACCTTCAGTAACATGAGTCCCATTGCAGGTGTACATCTCGCTTCTGTTTCGAGTATATTTTTGCCTTATATTTTTTTCTTACAAAAATAATTCATATTAACATTTTTGCCTTGCAGCCTTTCTTGTTTAAAACTCTGAGATGTTATCAACATTATTTTACATAACAAAAACTAGTTCTGTGCAGCTCTACTTACATAATTGCCCACTGCTCTTTTATCATATGAAAATACAAAACATACATACATAAATAATCTTAAACATAGAAATCCCTTGTTTTATCATAACTATTTCTCAGTTCGATATTATTCTGATGACTGGAGGGTCCCAGCTTAACACAGCGAAAGCTTTGCCAGCTTTTTTATTATTTTCTTAAAAGATATTTCATTTTTTAATTGCATAAGATTCACAGACTCTCTTCATATGTATGAAAACCTAAAAACTGGTGTTGATACGGATCTGAAATAAGATGACCTACTTTGCTGCTCTTCCATCATTTGAAAACCAAATCCTCACCTGAATTTTTCCTCCATCTTCGCGAGGTTCTTTTTTTCTCACTTTTCTCCGTTACAAACTCCCACTTGTAGCAAACTGAATCAGTTAATGATCTCTGCCTAGCTGACACAAAGGCAGAACAGTCTTCCTAGGAGTTAACACTTCCTAGGTTTTCTGTTAATTGTGCACTGTGCTTTTTTAATTGTGCTTTAAAAATATTGAATAGGAGACAAATATCAGGTCTGCATCCCAGGAAATTTGGTACAATGTACCGCAATAATTAATAAGCACGTTAAACCATTTATGAAACAGCTAAACCCACTGTCTTAAAATCTATTTAAAAATCTATCCCTAACATGCTTGTTCCATGAAGACGATAAGCCCCTAAGGGAAGAATTTGTTTGCAAAGCTAGAAAGTTTCCTGTTTACCCAACCCTGCAGAACCACGACTGCCCACTCCTGCACCACGAGCCGTGCATGTTTTATGCTATGTCAGTGTGAACACGGGGCAAATGTTCCTACACAGTGGAGAAAATAAATAAATAGTATTAAGGGATGGCTTAATAAGGGACCATTCTGAAACTGCTGTCACAAAATATTATCAAAGTATGCAAGCACTGAGTTTGCAATGACACGGAATGGAAGAAATTCCATTCTCTAACAAATAAATAGATATGAGAGCTGCAGTGCAGAAAAGTTAGATTGGAGGATTTTAATGAATTTAGGTCCTAAACCATGTTGAACATGCACTTGACCAGAAGAAAAAACATCAGCAAAAGCATTTTCTGTGGGGTAAAATATTAGTATAGAGTAATATTTTCCACATTGCACAGATATTGAAAATTTTCCTAATTAAAAAAACAAAACAAAAAATGTTTAATTTCAGGATGTATCATTTAGGGAAAAAAAAGCACTGATTTTTATTTCCAATTTTTGTTTCTCTTGAGCCTGACTGACGCCCGCCGGGGCAGGAAGGGGCTGCCCAGCACGACCGGGGCTGGGGCAGTGCTGGCACGGCACCATCCTGCCCACAGACCTCGCCGCCATGCCGTTGCCACTGTCAGGCCTCTGCCAGTCCCTGCCTCTTCAGCGTCTGATTGGCTGACAGCAGCCACTGACGGACAGCCTGGGTTCTCATTGGCTGATCCTTGCGCGCTGACTCAGTGTGTGCGCGTATCCAGAAACACACACATTCATCCATGTGAAGAAGTACGTTCCTGTGAGGGTGACAGAGCTGCTGCAAGAGCACCACCGGAGCAGGAGACAACTTGTGTGCATTTGGACTGATGGAGGAAGATTAGGTAATGTGAAGGTCAAAGAATACGGGATTGACAATTGTTGATTGGCCAGAAAGATATTTATTTTGCTGGGGAATGGGAGGGTTTAGACACCAAAATGTCGACTGCTTTGGGTTTAATCATTAGAAAAAAAATCTTAGTCATTCCACTATCATCCATATCTAGCTAAATTTTTTGAATTTTCATCAAGCTTAGAATGAATGGGAATTCCCTAATGTATTTGTTGTCATTTGTATGCCATACTCACTTTGCCCACTGTGAAAGGTTCTGTGCTTTGGTAGAGATTTAATTTTTATTCTCAAAGTGCACAAAGGATTATTTCAGTGTAAGATTATCAGGATACTTTTTGATTAGAGTCCTACTTCACTATAATTTACAAAAATCTCTTTTTTTTCCTACAAATACTCTGTAATGATTTAGACCTCAAAAATGTGTTAAAACATGATGACTTAAACCACAGTTCTACCTGAAAATGGAAAGTCTGTCTTGTGTGGTCACAATAAGGCAAAAGTAAGAAAAACAGAACTTATTCATACAAGCTGTGTGCATTGGTTTTGCAGCCATAATTAGCCTTTAGTGAGCAGTGTATGGCAAAGTCTAAATTAACAGGAGATAGTTTAGAAATACCTTCAATTCCTGAAAGATGTTTTGATAGCTCTGAAGAATCCATCTCAGTGTGTTCCCTTGGTTGCACTCTGTAGTGCAGCTGAGGACGAGGAAGGTGCCAAATCCGCGCAGGGAAAGGATGGCAAGGGCATGTTCTGAGTCTTCATTATAGTCAAATCGGAGTAAGTGATAAGTGTTTAGGAACGTTTTCATATCTGAAATACAAAATCCAATATATCTTAAATTTGGTAATGTGACTCATAAGAGGCATATATTGCAATAATTGTACTCAGATTCAAACATGTTCAAACTTGGTGCACCATTTTCCTACCAACCGAAAAGGAATGATGCACTCCAGTCCCTAAGAACAGGTGTTTTCCCATTATCTTAAACAGATATTTCAACCATTTCCCCTTTTGTATTACCTTTTTTTTTTTTTTTTCCACCATTGCAATGTAATGGTTGTCATATCTCCAGATTTAAACATAATTACAACACGTCATATTTGTGAAACTGAGGTTCCTTTGTGTATGTCTGTGGTATTCCACTTTTTTTTTTCTTTGAAAAGGAAAAAATGCAATCCTGCAATCCTGCTCTTGCAATCCTACTCTACTAAACAGACTGTACAGAAATTCTGCTCAATCTCTGTGCTTCTTGCCACTCCGCTCAGTACAGCAATTCTGCCCCAAAGTCATCCTGATACCAGCACTGGTGACTCCCCTGCAGGTTAGAGTGGAAGCACAAGAGCATTCACAATAAAAAAATCCTTCCCCATCACACAGTTACCGCTACCTACCAGTAAACAGTAGAAGCAGAAAATGATTTGTGAAGAAAGAAGAGCTGGTGCCTGATAGAACAGAGTTTGTCTGGAAAGGAGGGGAAAATAATTTCTTCTTTGTTCTTGTATCACTTGCTCTGGTTCCAATGTCAATAGCTAATGACTTTCCTACTAAATAACTAGCATATATATTTATATAATCATAAACATTCTTCGTATGATTCCTGATGTGTATAATGGTACATGAATGTATATAGACTAAAACAATCCGTTCAATTAATATGTTCATAACATAATAATTATCTTATGTCAAGAGTCAGTGTCTTTGTGAGGTTCTTCTCTTTGGAAGGCTGACCTCTCTCAAGCCTGATTTTTCTGCAAAGGTGGTCTGGTATTTCGTTTGACATACAGCTAAAGAGATCAGCTGCACAACAATAAGATGAGAATTAAATAACAAGCTTCTACTGAAAAATACAAATGTAACTTTTTTTTTAATAACTCTCTGCATTGAAATTCATCTTGAAAGGAGCTCTCTTTGAGGGATTTTTCAGCTTTAGTTTTCAGTTAAAATTAATGCAAGGAGCATGTGTGCCATATAAACGTTTTAGCTAAGCTTTGCTCTTACAAATAGCATGCACATAGTTGAGCTGAACAGTGGACTCAGCATCCTCAAGGGTATTTAGGTTTCTAGCTCCATACCTTTGGGCATTTGGGACTAACCCTTTTAAGTCTTTTAAATTATTAACCTATAAATAGGATCACTTTCAAAGCATGTCAGGTTAAATTACTATTCTTGGTACCTAGCCTATCATAAAAATTAAGGGACGCCTCAAATTCTCTTCCCACTCTTCCCAGGAAAACGTCTTAAAATTCTCTCTCTTACTGTAACTTTAGTGGTGACCTTTATCCCTGAAAAGAGTACGACTGCAGTTCCTAAGCACCCCACATGGATCCAGATCTTCTGTGGTGAGTCCGATTTGCCGCTGTCCATTTCTACAGCTCTGCGAATGTCAGTGCCTCAGCATAACCCCCAGCTCCTCTTTGGGCATGTAGTGTAACTCCTCTCCGTGGGCTGCTTTTTTGGCTCTGTTTTTCCTGTTACCATCTCAGCACATCTCCACTTTCCTTTTACAGAATACTGGATGCTTCTAATCATTAAGATCTAGCACAGTGATACTCTAAGGTCTTTCTGTAAATGCATCAGCCAGGAATTTCTTCCATTCTGAAGAGCTAAAGATCACTTGATTACAGTTTGCCTATTCTCTCATGGCTTCTCCAACATGAGCAAGTGATGAAAAGAATTCTTTATCATGTTCTTGGCAGGTTTCTGAAATATTTTATATGGTTTCATAGTTACCAATATGTTTTTTCAAGAGCAGCGAAAGGGTCAGCTCCTGTTGATATAGATGTGCGTTCCAGCTCAACCCATAAACAATCACCCATTTTTTTGGACAGTTGTGCTGAAGTGGGCATTGTATAGAATTCAAAAGGCTGTTCCCCTCAGGGAGCATATTCACTGCCATGCTGCTCTTTGAAAACTTTTCTGTGGTTTCATATCTCACAAGATGCTGAAATACTGTTCAAAATTCCTGAGGTAAATAGATCTGAATTCTTTGTCAGTTGTTCTCTGGTATCACATTTATTCTTCTGCTGCTACTCAGACTGCTAAAATGGATAGCAGAGCTTTTGAAGGATTCAAAGGTCTTTGTTTTGTTCTGTTTTGTTCTGTTTGTTGTTATTTTGTTTGGAAGGGGAGCTAATTATATTTGTCAATTCTCAGCCCATTCAAAAGAAAAGAAAAATGTCATTATATGAATGACATGCACCTGAGATGATAGAAAGTAAATGGCTAAAGAGGCAGTGAGGAAGGGAACTCTTTTTTGCTAGGTTGATTCCATAAATGATGCTTTTTGGTAGAAGTGGAAGAAAGGAAAATGGCAGTACATATCCTCCAAATACAGCTGCTGGTCCCCAGTTTCTTCCAGATCCTTTTCAGAAAAGACCCTTGTTACGGAAAACCTGAAGCTTTAGGGGATTACTGTTATTTAAGCCCCTTTCCGAGGAGGAGCTGAATGAGCCGTCGTGTTGCTCCTGTGCATCCACCAGCCATACAGGAGGGGTGGCTATAGCTCTGTTTCCATTCTGCTGCTCCTCGTGAATAGCCATTGATGAGACAGGAAGGAAGGCTGCTGGTGAAAACGGTCTTGGCAGCGTTTTGCACAGGACTGGTTGCCTGGCATAGACCAGGAAACTCTCATTTCTAAGTACATTATCAAGTCACAGCCAACCCTGGGCATCTGAAGACATTTTGGAAATAGACTAGGAACTGTAAGGTAGCACTAACACAGGCCTAGGTCAAAAATGCTTCAAATTAAGTATATGTTTCAAATGTTTCAAAATGTACCAAAAGGAATATAAGTGAGGCACTGATAGTGCAGGACAATGGTGCACTTCTTGCCATGTATGACAATTTTTTGCCTTTAATGGAAGCAGGCAGCTGCAGTGATCATGCATACATGATCATTCTGCTTTCGGTTTAAGAGAAGAGCTGCGCTTGAGAGTACGGGGCTCCAGCAAGTGAGTCATCATGACAGCCAAAGAAAATAGCTGAACTAAGAGTATATTTTGTAAGGACTCGTTTTCACGGAATTCGCTCAGTTTTTGAGATGACAAAACTTGAGTCTAGCATGTACCCTGTGCCTTGATGGAAGATGATTTTTGATTCTTGAATAATAAGCTTCAATAATGGCTATTGTTGGCACTGAGATAAAGTGAAGGAGTGCCTGCTAATGCTTTATGTTGCTACGTTATAAACGATGGTAGGAGTTTGTGTCCTGGCCTTTCTCTCAAGCGCGTTGTAGTGTCATCCTTGAGGCATGTTCTCTCCTGGACGCCCACCAACCTGATGGGCCGGCGTCCAGACAACGCTTCGTCAGGCTTCGTTTGCCCTCTTGAGTGGATTGCATATGTACCCAAACCATCACTCCATCACTTCACCCCACTGTTGCTGTACTCTGCACCAGAAGGCTTGTAGCCGCCCCACAGCCTTCACCCCTCACCCTTCCCAGGACTCTGAGGAATCTGACTCCCTATCAACAAACTAGAGATATTCAGTGCAATTAAGGAGACAATAATAAGTTTTTCTTTCATTACTACTTCTCTCTTGCATTGTGGGAGAGGTTTTCATTATTTGATCTGACTAGGTCCTGGAATAGCTGTGAGTAGAAGGAGACACAGGTAATGGGTTCACTGCGGGCTTCGCTGAGTTACAGGGATGGACAGAGCCCTGCTTTCGTGAGTGACAAGCACCGTGTTGCAAACCTGGCCCAATGCATGGGACCCAGCAGACTTTGCAAAGCTGCATCCCATCTGCTCCTGAGCAATTTGAGTTATGTACCAAGGACTGAATACTCATCCCAACTCATCAACGATTCATCTCCAGGGCCACAAATGAGGATAATCTTCTCGCTATTCTATTCAGCTTTTCCACCTTAGAATTTAGAAAGCCTGTTCATCTATTCCACACACAGTCCCACAAAAAGACTGCTTTTTTTTTTCCAGAATTCTTCTCTTGCAAGCTAGGCCTGAAAACAGCGCTACCTTCCCGCCTCCCACTAACCTCCCCTCTCCTAGTGCTTCCCTGTTTATCCCTACCTGGGGTCATAGGATATACAGCAGCCACAGTGATGTCCTTGGGATCAGTCGTTGCAGATGATCTTAGGGAAAACACTGAAGGCAGTAGGAAACCTTCCTTTCGTGCTCTCTGTGCTCAGAACAGTAGCAATAAACCATGGTTGGGGATTGCTTGGAAAAGGAAAGTGTGTTCCTGTTGGGTATCCTATAACATTGCCTCTGCCTGCATGTTGCCTTTCTTCTCAGAGCCTAAGGATTTAAAAGCCTTTGAAAGACAGTTGAGGAAACAGGAGAAATCCACTCCCCAGACACAAAGATACTTGTGACAGCTGTGGGCATACCAAGCTCATAAACTCAGTCAAAAAAAGATTTCCCAATAAAATCCCCAAATTGTCATTAGATTTACACAGTGTGTTTTAAAATAACATTATCATATCTTTTCCCTATGCAGCTATTGAGGTCATTTGCAAGAAAGATGGGCTCAACAATCTAGAAGAAAGGACTTGCAGATATTAATGAGTGAAAACTCATCTAGAGGCAGAAAACACTTTAGAGGCATATGAAGGATAATGTAATTCAGCAAATGGCCTTTCAGTAGCCTCATTGACTATTACAGTAATTTTTTTTTCTTAAATCCACTATTTCTCAGACCTTTGCTACCACCTCTGTGCAAGTCTACTTTTGCAGTTTCTTCATTTAGACATATATTTTGCTGCTTTTGTCAGCATATTAACAGTTAGAACTTGCCTGTCCGTTGGCCAGGTGCTCTCTGTCACTAGCCTTTCTTGTCACTGTAGCTGAGTGAAGGGAAGGGCGAAGGTCTGTGTGGACCTTCTGTTTAAGTGAACTTTCAGAGACTGATGTTTTGGTGTTTTCTGTGGGACATGTTGGTCACTGAAGCTGCACAGACCATGTTCTGCAGTTTGTCCCATTTCTGCAAAGAAACAGGAGAACCTTGGACATGGTCAACCCAAGAGGGACCACGTCACCTCTAATAACAAATGCGATTTGTACCAACTAAATTAAGAAGAATGGATTCAACTATATTACAGAAATATATCAGTGAGTAGATAGCCATAACCGTTATTTGGGCTGGAAGGGGTCAAGAGGTTCTGTGAGTGCCAACTAGGAAAATGCCGTCTGAATATTTAGATGAAGGAGGTGTCCCACACTGGATGCACACTGGTGCAGCAAACCACGCTATAGAGCGCCAAGCATTTTCCTTCTTTAGCACTTATAAAAGTCACCATGAATTACGTCCACCTTAGCTCTGAATAAGCAGCTGCCTGCGCCCTCAGTCCCTTTCAGCTGCAGTGATGGCCCTTGTATCGTGGCTGCTCCACGTCCCATGTGTTGTATGACACATGCAGCTTTACTTGGAATTTAAATAGTGAACGATCTCCGTAGCAACAAACTTTCCTTGTTGTACTGAAAAACTGGAGCCAGCGGGGACAAGGTGGGGAGTGATTGCAACAGCGATGGGGTTAGCAGAGAGAAATTCACTCTTTTAGGCTGTTTATGGTAGCCTGTGTTTAAAAAAGTCTGCTTAACTCTAACCTTTGGGAAGCATTTTTATTCTCTGATCCTTCAAGATAAGCATTCCCCATGATTACCCCACTGCAAAATGTGCCATGTGGTACATTGCAGCCTTTGTTCTCAATCTTTTTTCCTAAATAGTTTTAGGAATCAGGCTGTTTTCTAGGATAATTCAAGGGAGAGAGGAACCCCCTGCCCCTTTCTTCAGGTGATGTGTCTGGAGATGGGCAAATGGAAGCTTTGAGAACCTGCCCAATGAAAAGAAAATCTGGTATTTCCTACATACCTGAAGGCAAGTTACTGTCATTGCGATATTAAGGAACTGTCAGAGAAAAAAATTGCTGACACACACACACTGCTGACATACAGTAATAGCTTTTAAAAATATCTCCTCTTCACCTTTTATACTCATTCACATGGAACACCCAGCTTATTGAATTTCTAAATGTTAATTCATAGCTCTTCATTTGTCATATTTTTCATCATTTCTTAACTTCAATAGCTATTATATAATTTCCAGTAGTTTAAATGTCAGCTTCACCCACCTATTTGCATACATAGTTGATGAGATTTCTTGAGTATCTCTATGAAAATGCTCAGATCATTCAAAGGCTGTAGATAGACTTCAGCAACCATTCAGTTCTGAAAGTGCAAGGGAAAGCAAACATTTTTTGCAAATAGAAGCAAGTGGCATCAATGCAGTCTTGCATCAGCTATTGTAAAAAATATGGAGGCTAAAATTAATTTCAAGTTTGCTCTGGGTTTATTATACAGTCACGTACTTTACAATCAAATCTATTCAAAAAAAAGGAAACAATTTTCAAGGTATGATACATCTGTTTCTGAAATATGGCTTCCTTATATACTTTTAGCTGTTGCTTTTATGAATGGAAAGACTTGGTATTTGTAACTTGTTTCAACTCATTTAGGGGAGACACGTATACACTAGCATTTCTGAGAGGTGGGCTTCAAGAGCTTAATCATTTACAAAGGTTGTGAGCAATAATTAACCATTTCTAAGAATGGACATTAATGATGTGGAAGTAGAATATTTACTGATACTTCAATTAGAAATCATTGTTACTGGCATAGCATAGTGAGGTCCCTTCACAGCTGGATTCCTGTTACGGTAGCTGCTAGGCAGATAAAAACTGGCAAGAGCTGCTGCCGCTGGTGGGGACTGGGCACACCTGGTCAGAGCCAGGATGGACACCGCTTTCCTGGAGCATTTCGCACCAGGAAAAATCATTTGTGCACCAACAGCAGCAGCAACATTGTGCACGGACAGCACTCCGCAGCAGTTTCCCAAGCTGCGGCCTCGTCACCCTTTCCGATCCACCCGCCTTTCCTAGCTGCATCCTCCAGGCTTCTCCTGCGGCCCAGGCAAGGATACAGCACCCAGTTGTTCCTGCCAGGCTCCCTCAGCAGCTCAGGGAGGTCAGAGAGGGATAGAGTAGGAATGTGGCATAAGCTACATAGGAAAAGAAGCAGGAGAATTAACCTATACAAAAATTAATAACATGCTGTAGCTACAATATACTACATTTATTTGATGGTCATTCTACACCTCTAAAATAAAATTGCATTCCCTTTAGTTATGGCCAAGAAAACAAATACGAACGTGTCCCTCTTCCTGTTCAGGACCATTGCTCCCGCATCTTTTGGGCACTGCCCTGTATCCGTCATCCCACTGCAACACCAATTACACCTCCTTCCAGCCCACCATGGGCAGGACCCTCCTCTCACATCTGTGAGAAATTCTGAGTAAAACAGGAGCAAGACATTGGCTGCAGCTCCTTAACATATGCAAAGCGGAAAGGTAAGAGGCACTAGCTCTTTTTATGAGAGCTGGGACTGCTCTGGAATGTAGGCCAATTAAATAACTATGATAATTTGTACTAAAGTCTCTCCAAGAGCTTTGTCAGGTGCTTCTGCTTTGCAAACATACTGGGTGGATGCTCATGTGCTCTACAGCAGCTTTCTGCAGTTACTCCACCCGACACAGAGCCTTACCAGTCTCGTCACTGCAATTTCTCTCTCTCTTTATCCTTGTATAGCTTCAGTCACTTGTCAAAAAATAAGCCCAGATATCAAACCACGTGGCTCATCCATTTTATTATTTTTTACATCTGGGTAGCTTGCACTGCCCTATAGACTCTGATTGGGCATTTTAGCACTATTCTCTTCTCCTAAAATTAGTTAGGGAGCCAAAGATGATAAGTAATTTTATATGACTGTTTGCTCTACTGCAGGCTTTTTTTAATCTTTGAGATGGGGTTATTTTGGCATGCCAAACTGAAAAGATTTTAACGAAATGAAGAACGAAAAATTTCCTATAAAGGACTTGTCTATCATACAGACAGCTGAAGACTTAAAGTTGAGCTTGTTAAAAATATATTCTGACAAACATTTTTTTGGCTGTAAATACTGATTTGATTTAATAGCAACACTCTGTGGGGACCTGTCAGAGTTGCCCATGGAGACTGGCAGGGAGGCCAGTAGGACCTACCTTCCTTCGGGGCTCCTTGGCCTTCACAAGGGATGGCCTTTTGGTCACTAGTCTCACTAGGAAAGGGCAGGTTGAAAGTCCTGACAAGATCCAAGTGCTGCCTGGCTTCCTGCACTGCTTCCCTGGCCAAGAGTCAGGTCCCTGACCCACAGTCTTTTAAAAAATGTCATTTTGCATCAGTTCTCCTGAGGAAATAATCTGAAGATTTTCCATTCCACAGAACATTTCTCATTTCCAAACTGTTGTTCCAAATCAAAAAGGTAAATATGTTGAAAATGGAAAAACTTCCTTGTGTCAAGAAAGTTCAGTCCACACAGAGTTCATCATCACCCTGCACACAGTTCATCAGTAATCTAATAAACTCAGGACTCTACCACTGAGGTCTTTAAGACAAATGATTTCCTGGAAACTGTCTCTTCTTACCATGCTGCAGGTATCCAGAATTTGGCCACTGGCTTTTAGCAGAGATGCGTTGCCTCCATCCCTAGCTGTGAGAATAGCTCTGTAATGCAGCTCCAGCCACACATGGGCCACAAGAGACATGTCTGTGAACTGCCTGGGCTCCATTCCCACGCAGATCTTCTGAAGACTTCAATGCATACTGAGGATTTTATAGAAAAGTGGAGAAAAACAGTTAAATGTCTGAAAAGATTTGCAAGAGAAAAGAATGAACTCAAAATGCATCCAGCTTAGCTAAGCAGTGACTCAGAGGGGTATGATTGCCATCCACAAATATTGCAGCGAGGTTAAACACATGGGAGGGAAGAACTACTCAGATAACAAGGGAAAGGAAGCAATATGATTACAGACTATTGGGGCTGAATTGCAGACGTCTTCTCAATAGCGAGGCTGGATCGGCTGAGCAATTTGCAGGCGGGACGCTGGTCATCTCAGCACTCTGGCCATTTACTGCCAGATGTGGAGAACATGGGGTGATGAAAAATGCTCCCGTAAAAGTAGGTGGACTTCACAGATTCTTCATAAACTGTTTCTATGATGCTTTCAAGCTTCTGGGCTCTCAGGATGGAAAAGATAGAAGCAGATGAAAAAGCTAGAGGCAGGTAGAGTTTAACTGCTTTTGATACTTTAATCATATCTCTAAGTAACCAGAGAGTTGCTTTCATTTTTCATTCCATGTTATTACATATTTTAAAATTATCCTATCGTTTCACTCTCTCCAGTCAGAAATTTTCTTAGTTTAGTAGCACTGAATTAAAAACTAAAAGAAACATAAATCCCCTGCATTTCTTCTTGCTTATAACGAAGCTTAGAGCCTTATAACTAGGCTCTGACAAATTGTATTCAAATAGACATGCAGAACACCGTATTTACATCGGTAGTAAAAAACATATCTGCGTATTTTCATCCTTTTATGTCTTGGGTAAGGGAAACAGTAATGACTCACATTTAGCAGCAGGACTCGTCTTGGGAGGGAGACGGGCTTGCCGCACCACCGGTCTATGCACGAAACGCTCTCACGCTGGTGTGGGGCACTCAGCTGAGCGCCGAGGACAGCAGCGCGCTGGCACGCTGAGCCCACGTGTCGGGGAGCGCAGGATGGCACCGGACGACGTCGGAGCACCGCAGAGGCCAGCGCTGGGCGCGTGCCTTACCGCAGGAGTGACTCCTGGGACGAAGGGCGGCACGGGCAGCATGAGCACCTCTGCTCTGCAGGAACGCAGGCGAGATTCCTCCCTGCACTCACCGCAGGCCCTCACAGTGATGTAAGGTCTAGATCTTGAAAACTGTAAATGAAATTCATGCACCAACCTAAGAGTCTACTGTCCTTAACCATTAGAGATGTTCAAAGCCTTTTCCTAACCTTTAAGCTTAGAGAACAGTTGAAGGAAAAAATGTGCTTACAGCCAAACACTTATCTAAATGAGAAGAAATCAGGACAGAACTGTCTTATGATATAATTCACTTTAATTGCAGCTCACGCTGACATATAAATGCTTAATATTAAACAACTGAACAAAAGTAGGTAAGACCAACAGAGCAGGTTTCCTGGAATCAATGAGCTCCTGGGAAGGCTGCAAAGGAGATGTGCTCTGTCCCAGGCTTTCTGTCTCTGTGCTCCTGGAATATAGAGCAGCCTAAGAGGCTGGGAAACAGAATGTGGACAGAGGAGCAGAAAAACATTGAGCATTTGTTCAAGACAGAAAAGCAGAAAGGAGATGGAGGTGAAATCAGCTTCTGCCAACTGTCCAAAAAGCCACCCACTGTGGATGAAACAGCCCCTGGAGCAGATTGTTGGTGGGAGGAAGGTGAGAAGCTACAAACCAGGGTGAAGAGATGGTTACAATAAATAAACTGAAAGGCAGTGGAGGGTTTCACAAGGATTTTAGAAGTAAACTCAGAAAACCTTCAACTACATTGGCCCGGAATCCAGGTTTCCTGTAATAAAAAGAGACCCCACTTTACACAGAACAGACTTTAGAAAGCAAAAGCTCTTTTTATGTTGCTATATACACTCTTCTTCCTCCATGCAGCCCTCGAACACAGCATATTGAGTGCAGGATGCATCAGGCCCTGCATGAAGCTGGCTTCAATTTGGGGAAACTCTCAGGAGAGAAACAAGGCACATGTTAATGACAGAGGTGGCAGGAATGGGATCCACGCCCAATTCCTCGCCTTGCCCACACCTCGGGCACTGCCTGTGGCATCTCCTCAGCCCAGGACATCAGTGCTGGGCTCAGGTGACAACCAGCCAGCAAGGACCGGGACAGCTGAACCGGAACCGGGCGGCTGAGGTTGCCCGAAGGGTTGCGCTGGGCAGTAGGACTGTGTTTGGACCAGCACTTAAACTTAAGGCGTTGAGTATTTTCAGATACTCAAAATAAGGTTAGACCTAGTGATGCTGTAGCAAAGTGGAAAGACATGGTATGAGCTGGAGAAGCTCATACAAGCCGTTCTTGTATAACAGAGGTGCTCCTGGCCTTCTGACGACTGCTCCGAAAGGGAAGGCGTTTTCCTGCAGCAGACCCAATGTGCGGTGAGCTCTGCTCTGTATCACTCCTCGACAAAAGGGAACGACGAGTGTGACCCTCCTCATTTCAGACATCTCCATCAGTCATATGCAAAAGGGGCTTGAAAGCCTGAGCCATAAAAACAGTCAGGAGACCTTCTGTCCATCCCAGACCTTTGTCGAGTGTTGCTTTTCATTCCAGGGCGTCTTTAATCCAACACAGTAGCTTGTAAAATACATCTCCTTTCCAACTTTTCTTCTAAGGGAAGTCTCTTGATGTACAGATTCTTTATTCTCTGTTTCCGCTCACATCTGACTGTGTCATGGCTTCTTCTTTTTTTTCTATTTAAATTTTCTCTCTTCTTTAGGCTTTCAAGCTCCTTTCTCCCTTAATATATTTTATCTAACACTTCCCCTGTCCTTTCCTTCCACATACTGAACGTCTCAACTTCTCCATTTGAAAGCCTTTTGCTATTTGAAAGTCTTTTCAGATCCTCACATATACAAAAATTTGTACAAATTTCATCTCTTGGATGCCTTTTGTGTTATCAATTCACTTTCTAAAATACTCTATATGAATGTTTCTATGGTAGACAGTGTATTTTTATGGAAAGTCTAAAGCAAAGCAAAAGCTGAATGCCAACAAACCTGAAAAAAACACAGAATTATCTTTAATCACGCTTAAAAATAATCAGTGAGTACTGTCCATACATGCTTTCTATCCAGCATAAAAGGTGACTTTCTTCCAACCTCTAGACCAATAGCCTGAATGCAAAGATGGGAAATCAGTTTTGTTCACAGCTGTTCAGTTTTAGTGATTCCTGGTTGATACCATTTTCAAGCGTCTAGGGGCATCCGTCACCTGATTTTCACTTAATTTCATGTCTGAACTACTCTAATAAAATAAAGACAGGATGTGGCCACTAGGGCTTCTCCTGAACTAGCAAAGTCAGAGCTAAAGCCAGATAGGGGAACTCAAGAAGCCTGTGCACACACACACACACACACACACACTCATATAGAGATTTGCTTCATTTTTACGAGAGCTCCTAACACCTATCAGTTTTCTGGTAGGATAATTTAAGGAAGAGCCTTTCACTTGGTTTTTCTTCCCTATATTACTAAAATCATATGTAGAACACAGTATTATAGAAAAACTTCCAGAAATGCGTTCAAAGTTTAGAAACGAGTTCATTTTGTATGATAAATGCAAGTGAAGAGCTATTTCTGTATTCGTTATGGATGGCTACCTCTCACTAAGAGGCTAAGTTGGCCTTTGAATGGGCCATTCTTCCTGAATATAAATGGATATATTGGCTACAGTTCATGAGGTACCTCAGTGTATCTCTCCCCATAGGTAGATTAAATGGGTATTTATTTTTTTAGCTGAAGTATAACAGATTTTAGCAGCTGAACAGATTCTTTTGAGTTTAATTAACTGGAAGCCCTATGGTAAAGGAGAGTAACTTCCAGTTGACCCAACACAGGAGGTGCCTCCATGTGCATTTGAGATAAAGCCCTGGTGTTCATGCAAACTATCATCTGAAAAGTAAACATGCTTTATGCATATGTATGTCTGAATAAATGAAAACTGGGAGTAGTAAACTTCCAAATAAACCCTCAGAGCAACTTTAGAGTGTAGCATTTACATCTTGTTTTGTGTACACAGAGTTGAAGATTTTCTGTACGAAGATGCATCATTATTCCCCCAATGCCTTTCTGAATACAACAGATAGGAGTTTCTTGCTTGTTTTTCCTTCTGTTAGAACTAGACAAAACTAAAACACAATTTAATCTCAAGCATCGTTTTCAGAAGGTGTGTGTTTTTGTTTAAAAACAGTACCAATATGACACAGTCCTTTTCAGGTAAATGTGAAAGTGTTTGGCATAAGAGTCCTATACAGCGAGGGCTGCTGTGTCTGGCCAGAGGGAGAGGGAGGAAAGGAAAGAGGCCAGAACTTCACTCAAAACCTTCTCCCTTCCCTCCCACTTTTTTCTTTTTTTTTTCTTTTCTCTCAAACTGAATGAGAACCAGAACTTCTTAAAAATTCTGAAAGATACTTTCAAGCTTCTGGAGCAAGAGAATCAGCAGTGTGAGCCCACAAAAGGCTGTTCTTAGGCTACTTCCAGCCATTTCTAAGTGAAAACATTAGAAATGTGGGGGTTGCAGTAGTCTTGAGATCACAAGAGCCTCTACAAGTCTAATGTCTCAAGTTAAACATCTTAATTTTCCATGTTATTAACTCATACAACAGTGCTCAAGTGTGTTAAAGCTTGTTCAGAACACTTTCTTGCTCTGTTTTTTAACCCCTTCAGTGGATTTATTCCTTCTTTCAAAACTAAAACTAAAAAAAAAAAAACCACCTTCCTAAATTAATTCTGGTTTCTGCAGATCTGGATCTTAGTCCTGCAACATTCCATATGTGGATAAATGCGAATGTGCCCTCCTGTTTTGTTAGCCCTGAGCGTGATCACGTTACCCGCATCATTTTCTTAGTTCTGCTGAATGGACACTTTTATGGAGGACAACCAGATATAGTAACAAAAGGGTTTGCACCAAGTTATTTAACTGCATGAATTTTTGCAAGTATACGGCCATTATCTGCATCCTCAGAAACAGCACGCAGTTGCAGATTAAATGCACAGAATCACAGACTGGTTGAGTTTGGAAGGGACCTCTAGAGATCATCCAGTCCAACCCCCGGCTCCAGCAGGGACACCCAGAGCACGGGGCACAGGGTGGCATCCAGGTGGGTTTGAAGATCTCCAGAGAAGGAGACTCCACAGCCTCTCTGGGCAGCCTGTGCCAGGGCTCTGTCACCCTCACAGGAAAGAAGTTCTTCCTCACATGGACGTGGAACTGTCTGTGTTTCAACTTGCACTCATTACCCCTTGTCCTGTCACTGGCCACCATGGAGAAGAGTTTGGCCCCTTCCTCCCTACATTCTCCCCTCAGGTATTTGTACATATTGATTGGATCCCCTCACAATCTTCTTTTCTCCGGGCTAAACAGTCCCTGCTCGCTTAGTCTTTCCTCATACAAATGCATAATGGTTATTTTAGAACTCTCAAATCCATCTTTATGAGTTGTGAAATTGCTTCACCTTCTGCGTAAGAAATCTGCATCTCCTTCAACAAAGCTGTAATTGACATAAAGCTGTTGCCTTTTGGCTGACTTTCAGCTTAGAGAGTGTTTGGATAGAGAAGATAGTTTCAGTAGGCACAAATAGAAAGCAGGTCCCCCTCTCCTCTCCACCCTCCTGAGGTCCCCATCACTGATGGGAAACGGGTCACTCCTGTTTCCTGGGAGGAAACAAAGCTCTGCTGCTCTGGATGGGGCTTCCTGACAGAAAGACATACCAAAAAATCATTAAGTTGTTTTCATTTAAATCTTTTCCTTTTAAATGTGTAGCCAAAACAAACAAACAAACAAAAAAAAAATCAGTTACCACTTTCTTAAGTACTTTCCAATGGAACTTTGGAAAACCAGTCCCGTAGGATGCAGCTGACCTTAATGCTGCTTTTGAGACGCGCCTGACTTCGCTCCTGAAAACACAGAATGAAATCCCGTCGCCTCCGCAAATCAGACGTTTCAGCACCGCAGTTCAGCGTGGCTGTTGCTACGACACCCGCAACGCCCCGAGTGAGAACGGTCCGTTTGGAACGTCCTCGTCCTGCCCCCGTGCGCCCGTTCGCGGTACAGCGCGCACGGCCCGGGCACGGCGGCGCCGGCCGGGGCTCCCGTGCTCTTACCGGGAGGAGAACAGGCGGCGACCCAAACGCCAGTCATGAATCACACCTAGCTGTTGCTTTTAGTTCAGGACCAGTGCTGTAATATTAGGCAGTTGGGAAACTCACAAGTGAATTAATGACACTGATATTCATTAACCTCTACTTACAGAACAATTAGTATGTCTCAGTCCTTATTCAATTCCAGACTGTACAGAAAAATCAGTGATTTTGCACCCATTTCTGCACCGAATCAGCTGTAAGAATGGGCATGTCATCCCATGTCAGGCAGCGGCATGGAGCACAGTGTGCAAAGTGCAGGAAAAGCAGCTTTGGGCTCTGGCTAAGCTAGGGAAACCAAAATCTCCAGGCCTAGGTGCACATCCCAGCCAGCTCCATCACAGAGCCTTCCCGGGCACACACCATCCTCTCCCTGTGCCTCCCACAGGAACTTTTCCAGGCACGTGCCCTCAGATTGCAGTAAGCAAGCACAGACACAACATTCTCCATCATTTTGCACTACTGAGCAGGACCTCACATTTAGAGTAATAACGCCCGAGCTTCTCTTTCAGCCCCTAGGCTGAAACATCCATCAGAAATCACCCCGTGGCCTCTCTTCTGGCCCGCTTCTTCAGCGCCGTGTTGAGCTCGGGTCCTGCTCCTAGGCCTCTTGCTGGTGGGCACCAGGCTGCTGGGTCGGCGTGGGGTTGGGACAGAAAATCCTGGCCAAGATGAAAGCAAATTCACACAGCGCTGGTCTGCAGCCCTGTGCTACTGACTAAATCCATTCAGCCTCTGAAACTCAATTTAAAAAAAATCAAGATAACTGCATTAGCTCAGGAGTGCCATGAAGAAAGTTTTCAAAACAAAAGTGGAACTCAGAAAGTACGAGCAAAAATTAATCAGTGGAACTTCACAGCCAGATGTTAAAGATGAAGCAAAAGATTCACTAAGATATTATTTAAAAACTCTTGAGAGGGCCTGAAATATCCCCTTTCAACTGTGCCAACTTATAACTGTTAAGTAGCCTGTATAATGTAACCTAGTAAGATAACCCACAGACAGGAAGTTATTCTGCCTGCAGAGCAGAGCAGCTCAGTATTGACTGGGCTGATAAACTCTTTTAAAGCCTGCTGCCATCCTGTCATTGCACGCATTTAGCTCCCAGTGGCAGCCAGCTACTGGCAAACTTTAGGCACGAGGTCCCTGCGTAAAGCTGCTTGGAACTATGTGCCTATTAGATTATACTGCAACTTCTAAAGCAGTTCCTGTTCTTCACTTAATCTTCTACCCTATTTCCTTCTATGATCAGAAATGAGATTAAAGGCTGCCACTAAAAATAGTGCTGTCAGAGGCAATCAGTGCATCTAGCCCTCTTTCCCTCCTTCATAAATAGTGATGGATTTTGGTGGCTCTGCTCTGACAGCGAAGACCTAATTCTGCAGATTGTTACTGGTGTGAATAGTCCTATTGATTGCACTGGGAGCTGCTTCCCCGGGCTTGCAGCCTCTGCACGTGCCCTAGCTGCTACTCACCCACCCGGGCAAGTGACGAAAAATGATCTAATTAGACTTCCAAAGAATATATATAGATATATATATGCAATGCATTTAGTAGAGTGTTGCTTGCTGCATGTCTGCTCTGCAAGGGGTAAGAATTCACTCACCAAAGGCTTATTGCTTCAAACATTTTATCTCTTTATATTTTACTTCCAAGCTGGTCTAAGCTCTCGGCTAGGTTAAAAACAAGGCCTGTATCAAGTTCTGTTCTTCAGGGCTTAAGTTGACTGCAGCTGGCAGGCTCTTAGCCCTCCTGTTTAGTTTGTGGCATCACTGGCAGCAGTCTCACCTGCCTCCTCATGCTGCAATAGCACCAAACATACCTAACTCGCTCAGCATCACATCCTACCAGAGGTTACTGCATTTCCACACTGCATGCTTTCCCTGCCACCATGCTGCTGATTTTGGAAACGAAGGCATCATCTGTGACGAGCTTTCCCACCCACCGCCTTGTAGCATGGGAGGGCTCTCCTCTACCTCGGGCCATTAGATCTGAGCAACATCATAATAAATAAGATTTTCTATATTCTTAATGTGCCACAGCATGGAATAACTTGAGACCACAACAAGGGCACGTGAGGGGACAGACAAGAGGAAAAAAGGCAACGTGCCCCTGCTGTCCCAGTCTGCCACACAGGCCTGTGCTGCTCATAGCAAGCAACAACCAGGTGGGTGACCACATCCTCCCCGCTGCAGGCTATTTGCATCCTTTTGGTAAGAAATCGGTACTAAGGCAAGAATGACTCACTGGGCTGTTACACAACCAGCAGCTGTGTTCAGAGGCACCCATCTCTCTGCGTCATGACTTGATTATAGTGCTCTTACAGGTCAGAAAAACAGGCCTGCCAGCAGCCTCAAGAGGTCGTCCAGACCAGTCCCCTATTCTTGCCCAAAGCAGGATCAGTTACAATTCACAGATCTCCATCCACCCTGTCAGTTGTTTATCAAGTTCATTGTCAAAACTCCTCTCTAATGATGGGGACTCTGCATCATCTCCCAAAAATCTATTGAGTGCCTCACTGTTCTTATTTTTCTGACTTTTAGGATATTTTTTGTATTGTGTGAAAAATCCCTAACGTTATGGGTTGTTATCCTGTACTCTGTTTTCTGCTTTGGTACATTACCATTTCATTTATAAAGTATTTAGCATTACCCCTTAAGTTAAGGCATTTCAGGGATCCATTTCTCAGCAGTTCTGGAATCAAACTCATTCAGTTCAACAGACCCGCTCTCCCCTTGCCTGGGGGCGGAGACCCTTGTGCCGTGCGTTGCCTCGCTGCTGGAGCAAACACAGTGTGTCCTCTCCTCTGGCATATGTAGAACTACTATGAGCCAAAGGCATTCCCTGAGCAGGGATGTGCGTATCTTCTAGTGTGCACCTGCCTGCAGGGAAAAAAAGAAAAGTCATGAGACTGATGAATTTGCATCTGGAAGCCTCTGCTTTTGCAAGGTAAGAGAGGTATGTGATTTCCTAGATATGTCTACCAAATAAGCCTTGCAAGGTGAAGCAGGATGGGCCTTTGCAGGTTTTAGCAAGTGTTATCCATTGATTTGAACCATTTTGCCAGGCAAAGAGCAACTAACTGCACTCTGTACTTGCAGTACTGCATTTCACACGGTGCCCCGGCCTTGAACGCTGTGCTTGCACCACTGCAGAAGAACATGGGAACAAGACATTAGACAAGTCGGTTTACTACTGAGAAAGCCCCTCTGGATGAGGGTAACTGACCGGAATGGAAGAGACTTTTCTAAGAACATAGAGTCCTGAAAGGGCAGTGCAAAGTTCTGGGCCTCCCACACAGGAGTAATGCTTTCTGTCAAATCCTCAAGGTAAAACCACCCCATCCTCTGCATCAGTACATGCTGACCTGTCCTTAACACACGCCCTTAGGTCCCATTCTCTGAACTACAGCAGGGCACAATTATGATGGAAAACAGAACTTCCTTAGAGGAAAATAAAAACAAATCTGGGAGCTTTGGCTGACATTAACACTTACCACTAAAAATACCCGCACCTTTCCCTTTCTTGTGAAGTCCACTAAAGAATAGAATTCCCATTGGCATGATGCAAGATTAGTTTGAAGGGAAGTTTTGCTTGCAGAGAAATGGCAGGTGAAGCTGCGGTGTGCTGTGATTTAGCCTGGACCCCAGGTGTGCTTTGCTGTGTCACAGTATACGTCAACCTCGTGTAAATGCCCCCTCACAACTTCACCCCAAAGCTAAAATTCAGTTGGGCTAGTGGTGGAAAGGGAAAATATGAAGAGGCTAAGGCAAGAAGAACGCCTTAGTTCTACAGCAAATTACTGACATTTCTCATTAAAATGACCTGAGCAAGTGGGAAAAAATACCGTGACCTTTATGTGTGAATTTCCCCAACTTCTTAGCACTGGCATCAGTCTCTGATTCTCTGCAGCCGACTGAACAAACATGCCCCCATCTTCTGACCCGCTGTCTAACCCTTATTTGATTCTCCACTGGTTCTGTGCTATTTTCCAACCCTTCAACCTTACAGGGAAACTTGAGACCTTTGTTTCTGGTCTAGAATTTAAATACGCGTTTGTGGTTGCTCTTGCTGAGGCTGATGCACGCTGACTGCTGCTCTTTGTTCTTTCAACTCACAGTTGTTCACATTAAGGTTTTCTAATTCAGCAAACCAGAGCAATCTGGGAAGCCTGGTTAATGACTCTTACACTCTCTGTTAACAATTTTACTCTGTTTAATGGAGTTAAAGCAGTTTTGGGTTTTTTTTTTTTTTCCTTTTCATATCAACTAATATGAAGCTTTTGGCACTCCAGAGGATAAGACAAGTAAATGAAATTTGCCTTGGCCAGCAGTTTCATTGGAGTTGGAAAAGGCCCACCAAATTAAACATTTCATAGGTCCCGTACTCTTGGAATTTTTCTGTTTGCAAACCAAAAATCACAAAGCAGATTTTATTTGATTCCAGATTTGGCTTTTGGCTGTTGCTCCCCAACTGGTCCAGGCTGCTGGGCAGCCTGAGTGACATTCCCAAATGTGGTGGATCGGCAGCCGGGACTTTAACCACCTGCCTCTCAGGGCAGCTTTCACATCAAGCAGTGGCAGGGCCAATGCACCGCTCAGGTGGTCTTCATCAGGAGCCACAATTCTCCACAAACGTTGCACCTCTTAATTTGAGTTCAAAGTGCAAAATCATGCAAATGAAGGGACAGAATTAATCCCGCAGCACTTTACGCTTTTTCCATGAATCGTTTTTTACTCCTCATTTTGAGTAGAGCCCACATGGGGGACTCAGCAGGCTGGGCAGCAGACTGGGAAGGCAAACCTGGCAGGCGTGAGTCCCCAAGAAGCGAGGACAGTTGTGCCAAATGCCCAGGAGCTGCAAAGCCAGGGATCTTCCTGGTGACAGGATGACTGCTCCCTGCCCCTGCGGACTGGGCACACCTGGGGCTGTCTCTGCACATCGCAAGAAGGAGGATGCACATGTGAACGAGCGCTTCGATGTGAGACTCCTTTTACTCATCTCCACTGAAAGTCAATCAATGCTGAAGGGAACACAGAGTTCCCTCTGCAACCCACAGACTGAGGGAATATTAAAACACTGCTGACGTTTTCCTTAGGTTTATGTAACAGGCTCTCCAGGCAGTATAATTGCTCTATCATTACACTCATAAGGTTTAGTAACAAGCTTATTTTCAATGGTAATACCTAGAAAAAATCACAGCAATCAAATCAGCTGGAAACTGAGATGACCACTTACCATAAAAAGCTCCCTTGGCAGTTCCCCATCTGCTTCCCCCCTCACCATCCACAGCACGCTAGGGCTTGAATCCTGCCGAAGAGAGGCAGCAAATCACTCAGAGACAGCCTTGAACTGTGTCAGCAAAGAAAATACAAAACACACATATCAGAGAAAGCCAGGGAACAAAACACAAAAAAGGCTCCAAGCAGAGAGGCAGGGGGAAAAAGAGACTTCAGGCATCTAGGCACCCACAAGAAGGGAGAGGTCAGCTCTTCTGCTTTATTGTGTTACATATTTTTCTCCTAGAAGATGTCATGATGGAACACAGAAGTCATTCAATGGGAGAGGCACCAGCCCAGGGCCTGCTGTGCAGGATGATGCTCTTCAGAGGACACCGCTGCAGGGTGTCACCAGGGAGGAAGGTGGCCCGTGGCAGCACCAGCATCGCAGCGACCATTACTGCCTCCAGCATCTCTGCTGTTTGGCACACAGCCCAGAGAGCGTGCAGAATCACTAAGGGGCAGGAAGGAGCTATGGGGAACTTTCCCATCCCGCAGAAACCCTGTTCCCAGCTGCTCTTCAAGATCTGCTACAAACCCAGCTACTCCTGCAGCTGGCCCTACTTCTGCTACGGTATTTGATACGAAGACTCTCCTTGGTTGTGTTAATGGGGCCTTCAGCTCCTCTTTTCTTTGTCAAGCCATTCCGATAACCCAGACGCAGCAGTCATCTACCCAAACGGCTACACTGCACAGCAGAATACGTCAAGACGTGAAGAGTCATCCCTAATGATAAGCACAAGGGGGATTTCTGCAGGCCGAATACCAAGAGTGAAGCAGAACTGTAACCCCCACTCAGGCAGCAACGCAGCCCGCGCTTTGTGATTCCCACCCAGCCATTTTACCTCTGATCACAGTCAAAGACAGCGGCTTCGAGGATATGATGGCGCTGGTAGAGCAGAACCCGCCACCTTCCCAGTTCTGCTTGTGCCTGCAGGGCTTTTCCCACGCGGTGCGGAGCAGCTCCACATTGCTCCATGTGCAGTTTGGGCATGGCTGTTCTGTCCTGCCTGCGGCACAAGCAGTTTCACCGCCGCTGCCTCCTCGATAAGCTGCGGAAGGCTTTGGCCCTCAGTGAGAGCGCGACGGTGCCCGCGGGGGAAGCGCTGAGCAGAAGCAGGCCGTTGACTGGCCGCACTTCTTGGCCGAGGTATCCGGAGTGGTTTCCTCCCTGCCCTTGAAGCTGTGTCCTCAGGATGGGAAGGTGCTGAGCTCTGTTCTGACAGCGGGATCATCACTGTGCATTAGTTAGATTGCCGCCAAGCCTCGGTGGAGCCAGCAGAACTACCCTGCTTCTGCCAGGCTGAAGGATAATGTCAGGGCAAGGGAGAGGCAGCTATTAAAGCTGCCTGATTTTAGGCCTGCAAGAAAGGTAGCTAATTAAAGAGGCTGGTCTTCCTGCACTGCCAATACGGCCAGGGAAGGCTTTTCCAGCACACAGGTCAAAAAGAGTAAAATTTAAGTGCTTAACACCGCATATATCCCTGACTGTGGATCACTTTGCAGGAAAAAAAAACCCTGCAGTATTCCAATTTCACAGAATCTTTTTGTCCATTCAGCACAAACATTGAGGTAACACTCGGCTTTTTGTGAGCACAGAAACAAGGCCTCAAGGCCGCTCACACAGTCGCCACTGCAGTTCTTAGACGCACATGCTCCACTGTTGAACATGGTATATCCTGTACGTACAGGATGAATCCAAGTCTATAATCTGGGCATGACCCAGAGCAGTTCAGGGATGACAAATATAACTTTTGATCACACTCTGTTCACGTGGAAAACCCGGAGCAGCTGCTGCTATTTCAGTTCTCACATGCGGGGAGTTAAATTACCCACAGCAGCTACAGCTGGTACAACCACATGTCCCAGGGCCACGTGTGCTGTGTGGATGTGACCTCCCCACTCCAGACCCCAGGGTTGTGCAGGGGGGCCTGGAGGACAAGTTGTCCCCCATAGGGCTACTTTAGGGCAACCCTTCTCTCCCTGTCCCTTCAGAACCAGAACCAAGGTTTCTGGAGCATCCTCATGCTGTCTTATCCACCTCAAAAGCTTAAGGAGTTGGTGATGAAAATCCTACCCCAGCAGCTTACTGACCATAAAAATCCCAAGGACGGAACACACTGAAAGATAATCTTCGCTACAACCGTTATGAACTATGACCTGCATAGGTGCTCAAAGAGCGCGAAAGCAAAGCACGTTAATCTCTGAAGGTATCTAGAGCTTGGGCATATTCTCTGAAGTTCCAGGACAAATCCCCAGGTCCTTCCTGCTCAACTATAAACCTGACAAGAACAGATGAATACCAGAGGTAGCACAAAAATTACTCTTCCTCATAAAGCCACCCTGTTTGTTTGTAATGGCAAATGTGGGATATATTCTCCTCCTTGCTTCAGAAAAAAAAAAAAAATTCTTCTTTTTAGTGACAAAGGAAATAAGTAAAAATCTGCAGGAAAAAAAGATAAGAAATGGTTCTTACAAAAGAACACATTTTAAAAGAAAAATAACAATATTCTGCTAGCAAAATGAAAGACTAAGTTTCTTGGGAAAAAGAGAAATAAATGGTATAATCTAAGTCCTTGAGAAATCATTAATAGAGAGGTGGAGAATAAAGGTGGAAAAAAAATAGTCATCTAACCTATTTCCTTTATACCCCAGCAATTTCAAACTGTCTTCAATAGCTCTTTCAGCACCAAACCTGCCCCATACATACATGTAACACTTTCTCTTCTACGGATGTTTATGAAACCAACATAAAAAGGATCAAAAGTACTTTATAAGCTAAGTGGAACATTTCATTCTAGATGAGATTTTACCTATTGTAGAATATATTCCATGAAACAGGTCAGAACAAATGATTAGAAAAAGAGAGAGAAAAAGAAAAAAAGCTTTATTCCTATTTTATAGTCTACTTGTAGTATTACTGTACTAATTACTGTCAACTTACATGATCCAGCACAGACTGTTAGACCTTCAGCTTCTTATTTCTGATTTTGATGTTTATCAAGAGTTTTATTCCACAAGTAACAAAGCATGCATATTTTATAGACATTCCATTTTTCACTATTTCTCTAGGCTGCTAATGGAAGCTCCACCTATAAAAAATGGACAGAAATACAGTTCCTAGAGATGGCAATCAGGTATTGCTATAGCACATTTCTCTAGCCATCACATATTATAAATTATCTTTTCCACTCTATGCAATGAGTTCGAAAGCAAATCTTGAAATTTTGCTTACATCTTCCCACTGACAAATTTAATTCACTAGCTCTGTCAGGAAACAACAAATACATATTAAAGTTCTGAAAGATGAGCAACTGCAAAAGAGAGAAAAATCATTGATAACATAATTCTTATCGATAGCTTCCTATCTATTCTAATTCCCTGCTTATTTTATGTCTGCTTTTGCATTTTGTAGGGGTTAATATTTGGAAAATATTTTTAGACTTTAATTCCACAAAAACACACAGGCAGAAATAACTATTCTCAAGTATGCAAGGGGATAGCAAGGACTGGTTTAAAGCACAGCATTGTCTGTAGCTATTCATGCATTAGAAAAGAGAATGTAGCTGCTTAAATACGTTTTTTAAAAACATGAATCAACAGAGACATGGAATTTATAAACATATGCACTTTCTTGAGAGGAAGATATTTTTGCTTTGCCTGTTTTTGTTGTGTTCTACAATCAAAACTACATTCCAAAGATATATCATTATAACTCATGCAAACACTTGCAGAATGTTTAATTTGGTTTGCGTGGCTTGTCCCACTGACTAGTTAATTTAGTTGCGTTTATGAGTTAGCAGGGTAAGAAATCCATCTCACCAACTTCTCAGCTTACTGTTCTCAGAGCAGACATGGCTGTGATGCTGAACGGGGACAAAAGCAAATATAGCACAGCTCAAAGCCAGCATATTCCCACTGAAATGAAGGAAAACACTTTTTTTCACCTGAGTAAAAGATGTTTTTGGAGAAAAAAAGAAAAAAAAAGGAACTTTACTCATATTCCTACTTGGACCCCCCAAAGGATTAGTCTATGATATGAGAAAAGCAGCAATCAGATTTCCCATCTCTGTGTGTATCCTGAGTTGGTCTGTACACCAAAAGCCCCAAGGAAAACATAAAATGCTGCCACAGGTGAAAAATTCCTTTGCAGGTTGGAACTGCTTCTGCTGCAGCTGTGTGGTATTTGGTTGAATAAGACTGGACCAGAGCGATCAGATTAAAGAAAAGACTACATCTCTGCTAACATCTTGATTCCTGAAATGCCAGAAAGCAGTGACCTGTAACAGCTTTTTTTTTTCTTTCCTTTTTTACCCTGCAGCTTGCACAGACTGTTCTACAGGATGCATGAACCCGACTTAGCTAAGAAAAAATAAATTAGTCTAAATTCATTGCATGGAGGTCAAAACGTATCAGTCTGAATACCAAAAGACTGAAAATTGCTTCTGTGAAAATCTCTGGGAAACATTTTATCATTTACAGATCCAGAGTTTGAGAGAAACAGTAGATGTTTGAGCTGCTGTAAGAAAAAAGAAAATTGATGTTTTGATTTAGATTAGTCTTCCTCCAGTGAAATCAATGTCCACATAAGAACACTTTTTTCTCTCTTAATTTGCCTCACTACACTGATGAAAATACATATTCCTCCCTTATTGAGTTATTCCTCCTCTTGAGTTTCCCTAGAGCCTTTTTGATTTAGACCGCTAAAGGATTATTCTAAGATCTAATGAAAAATGTTATCATATTCCTTGTTCTTATTTGTTCCCTGGCTTGTGACCATTACATTGAGATATTGAGAAGAATGTGTAATGCCAGATAGTTTTGTTCCATAGGCATAAGTAATAAGTAAATAAGTAAATCAAACAGTCCTTGTATTTGCTTCTATTCCTGCATTGCCAGGAATTTATAGAGTCCTTTGGGAACATTCAAGCTTTTACCTGTGCAGAATATTACATCTTGGTATTATAGTAATGCTTAGAGCTGCTCCTTCCTCATGCTGGTTAAGAAAAGATAATCCAGTTATATTATTATATATATTGTATATATATTTATTATATATATTTATTATATAAAACATATATTATATAAATATTTATAGGTATTCCATCTCCTGACTCACCGTACAGTTGAGTCAATGTAGGAAAGGCGATACCTTTTAAGATCTAAGTCTTGGGCTGTTTCTATGTTGCTTTGTATGCAAAACAAGAAAATTTACAGGACACTGGATCTTTTCTCCATTGGAATTTTGACTTCCCCAAACTTTCTTAATTACTGCCCGCAAGGTGGAAACCCTTGTGACATACACCTGTGCTCATCACAGAGCTATGCTTCCTCCCAGCCATTTGGCATGTCCCTACTGAGGTCCTCACAGGCATTTGAACTTCAAAGACACCCAGCGCAACCCAAAACACCACGGAGACAGTATTTTGTTTGGCTGCTCCTTGCCAGGCTTCTCCATCCTTGATGTTTTCCTAAGAACAGGGTGAAAATCCCTCTGTAGATATTCATGGGGGCTGGAGCACGCAGGCACGCAGGAGAGATCCAGAGCAGGAAAAACACCTTGAGGTCATACCTTGAAGTAAAAGTAGAAGGAAACGAACAAAGAACAACAACTGCAACAGAGCAGGGACAAAGTTACACACCTTAAAGACTAAGTTTTCACGGGTTAAATCACTGATGCTGAGAAAATGCCAAGTGTCCCAACACAGGCACTGGTGTCTTCAGAGTGTGAAAATATTCCTTGCTAAGACTTTTGAGGGAGAAATCCTTGGGAATTTGACTTTTGATGCACTAGTTCAAAACACCTTGAAAGTCCTCTCGTGCCTTTAGAGGTAAAGGACTTGAGCCATATGTAAAAACAAGATAACCCATGATACTGATTTAACCTACACGAGTTTGAATAACAAGGGATGAAAGTGACCTGCTAAATGAAGCAGGTAGGTAGTTGATTTTATGGGGAAGGGTTTTCCTCATAAAACCTCTCCAAAACTTTTAGGAAAGAAATCTACCATTAAAATAAAAAGTGTATGCTCAAACCAGACCTATTCCTATAAGTGAACACCAACTGAGGGTTTAGATTCAACACCATCTGCACTTTTAAAAAAGCCAGTAAAGCTAACAGTGACAAAGCCTCTATGAATTTAACTGTTAGAAGAGTCCCTAACATTATTTTGGCCGAGACCAGCTAGCACCTTCACAAAAAACTGCTAGGGACATTTAGGAGTTAGTTCCCACCATGGCTATTCCCTCAGGAGTCCTCAGGAGTTTTGGATGCAACCACCCTTTTTCTGGGAGTTTAACGTGGGTTGGACATGGGTTATTCTGTGCCAGTTGCTCTCAGCGAGGGAGAACATTCCCAACATGTTTGATTTATGAATACAGATACAGCCAAGTGTTCCAGGTTGCCGGCACTTGCACTAGCACTATTGCAAGAATGTGACCTGCAGGGTTTCAGGAGCCCTTGGTAAACAAGAGCAGCACCAGCACCACTGATCAATCCAAGTGGGAGTCCTGAGAGATGCTGTGCAGTTTCTTGTCCTGCTGAAACAACTTCCGTCATGAACAACAACTTCTTTTGTCAGAGCAGCTACTAAAAAGTGAAAGACTCAGACTGAATGGTTGGGAATAGAAGGGGAAAAGAATGATTGGAATAGAGAGCTAGTACTTACCACATGTAGGAAAGCATTTTAGTCACCTTCAAAGTACTTCCAGAAGTGTAGTTTTTGTTAAATATTTATTTTACCGTCCCCATTACATCTGAGCGTTTTTGTTCCGCGTGCATTAAGCTCTTTGGCAATTCCTCTCCCTGAGCAATCCAAAGTGGGAGCCACAGACACAGCTGGATGCCAAGCCAGCAATCCATACGGGGCAGCAAGTTAGCCTGCTATGTGAGGGACACAGGCCTGCTTGCAGCACAGGCCACTGCCTTTACTTGGAACATCAGAGAGCTCCTGCTGATGATGATGGCAGAGGTTAGCACTTATTTTTGGCTTGCTCGAGGCTCGAGCTCATGTGTCGCAGAGGAGATTTCGCACATCCAAACCCAAAGACATTCAGGCTTTGGAGTCTGTAACACAGCCATATACACGAGCTCTCTCCTAACACCACAGGTATGGACCCGAGCTCCCCTAAAAGCTGAACCCCCTTATTTTCCATGACCCTAGGGAGAGGTGAAACTACTCATTGCCTCGCAGGACTCACAACCTTGAAATGGCCACTCAAATGCTACTGTGGCAGGTATAGAAAATTCAGACAGTGCTGGAGAAGTAAAGGTAAAGCAGGGCTATTCCTGCAGATAATAACAGCTACAACTTGCGCATACGGGCATGCGTCATAAGCTTTAATTACACAGAAGTCAGGTAGGCTGGGGTAGGTGTGTTTGCTTTCCCTTCATATCCCTATGACACGGCCTTCTGATTTGGGAACCTGATGGATATCAACAGGCCTGCGTTTCGCTTGACGCATGGCTGAGGTTATCCACCACGTGCCTCCTGTGGCCCGGCCGGAGCCCTGCATGCTCCGGCTTGCAGAATGTAAACAACAACAGAAACAGAAAACGGAAGCAAGCAGCTCCAAGGGACCTGAAACACGCAGCGCCCGTCAAAGCTCTCTGTGGGTGGTGAGACCGCGCGACACTGCGCGGGTAAACAAGGCAGATGCCTTAACAGCTCCTAATTGGAACCTAATTGCTCTCGCAGTTACCCTTGTTCAACACATCCTCAGAGCCAGCCAGTGACTGGCGCCGGTTGTCCACGCGGCGCGTTCCCGATGTGATCCAGGGAGACGGGGCTGCCCCGGCGTTAGCTCCACGCTCGGCCGCGCAGCAGGGGCCGCTCGGCGTGCCGGGGCGCCCGTCTGGCCGCGTCCGTGCCCGGCCCGCGCCCCACGCTGCAGGCAGCACAGCCACCGTCCGGCTGCGGCGCTGCACGGCTGCTGTGTGCATCTGCCTCCCGCTTCTCATGGCTCGGGCGCTGCCCGAAGAGCCCGCTCTGCTGCAGGTCTGCCAGCCCTGCCCTGGGAGCCGGGCCCGACCTCCCGAGCACCCGACGTGAGGCTCGGAGATCCTGCCCCAAAATCACAGCGGGATCAGCCTGGGCTTCCTGCCCTCCACTCCCGCCGTCACTGTGGCCCTGCCCTTTCTTTCACTGAAGGGAAGACCTTTTGCTTTGAAATAATACGTTTTATTTCTGTGAGGATCTGAAGTCTCACCAGACAACAGGATCAGTTCAGAGAGGGAGGCGCATGAAGGAAATCACATGGAAGAGGGGCTACCGTGGGAGCTACCACGGGGAGGCTGCGGTGCTTGGCTGCGATTACGCTTGGGGCATCCTGAGGCAGCCCCAAGCGCTTTCCCAAGCAGGCAGTGTTTGTTTCTTGTTTAGCATGCTCTGCCACACCACACAGGAGCCTTAACCTGGGCCAGGGAGGACCAGGCTGGTCATTACCCCGGGTCTGCCGTTTCTAAAGCGGTTTCTCAGATCATAAGGTCTGTCTGCCTGCAGTGGAAGGAATCGCTGCTCCAGCAGGACCGACGTGGGTTCCCAAGATGGTTAAAAGGTACTTTGAAGCCGTCCCTCCTAGGTGCACCCTGCAAGGAAGCCCTGGGACCTCTTCAGCAAGCAGCAGAGCTTTCCCTTGGCCTCTGCACAGCAGGAGAGCCCTTGCCTTACCCGGCACGGGGCTTTTCTGCTTTGGATTCACCTGCCCCAGCCTGGCTGAGCTCTGCACGTGCCGCGCTGTAACAGAAACGTTTCTCCTCGGGATCCCTCGGTGCTCCTGTGCAAAACACCAAAGCTCTATCAGGACGCTAAAAAGAAGCACATGCCTGAGCAGTCAAACTCATTTAGCTGCATTACTGAATTATTAAAACAGTCCCTAGCAGAGTTCTGGCCCAGACTAACTGGTGTTCTCCTAAAAGGTTCCGGAGCAGAGCTCAAGGAACTTGTCTCAACAGGCAGTTTGGATGTCTCTGCCCTGTTCAAGAGCACAAGCGAGTTTAGCAGCTTGGACATAGACACGATCCTAGGTCCCAGCACCACAGAACAGTCCCAGGCATGCTTAATTTACTAGTAGAGTCACTGTTGAGCTGTCCATTAATCACAGCACATCAGTCTACTTGCCAAACCACGCAATTCCTCTTCAGATAGCTCCAGTCGAACGAAACCATTAGATGAAAGACAAGAAACTTTTGCTATGAACGATCCTTGCGTCTGCCACAGACCACAAGGTTGCTATAATCAATAGTCATTAGGGTTTGTGGTTGGGAGATTACAAAGTGCAGACCACAGCTGCCCTCTGACCACACGGCTCGATCCAGGAGACCTCCACCTTTAGTTAGGGGGACTTGCTTATCAAGACTAGGAAGCTCCTCATGACACCAAGAGGTGTTGGCTTTTTTTAATTCTAAAGAGAGATAATTACTGAAATGCATGAAAATAAGTAGAAGTAACAGAATATAAACCATTTTTTAATCCAAAAGCATCCCTCATGAAGGAAAACTAGGGTCACTCTTGCTTCAATTTCTTATTTGGGGTGCATGTGCCAGCTAAACATTGCTGTTGGTACAAGCAAGAAGCTGGACACACAGCATCACCAGGAACAGAACAAGCTGCAAAAGTAGGTGATTCCTGCAGGAGCAGGAGTTTATAAGATTCCTTGTCCTCAAAAATCCCTGCCTTTCAGGGAAGAAAAAAGAAAAAAAAAAGAAAAACACAAGAAGAACACGTTGCCGCTGTTGACCTTGCCAAGAGGAGGAACCGACTGCGAGGGCAGGAGCTGGGGGAAGGAGGACACTCCAAGACGTGCTGTAGGAGAAGGTGCCTGGCCACATGCCCACAGCCTGCCCACCCCTCTCTGTCCCCCGACCAGAGCTTTGCCTGCTTCTGACTTGCACTGTCATGTTCCACAGGAGCTAAATACAGGGATTTTCTATCTAGAGCTCTCCATGAATCAACACAGCTTCTTTCTTTCGTAACTTTCTTCTCCACTAAATATTATTCTGGTCACTAAAGTAATGGCGATTGGACAATGAAATGATTAAAACCATTTCATCGCGTATAACATTTAATCCAAGGAGCTTCCCAGGGGATTATTGCTGTGCATTGCCAGCAGGGTCCCGCAGGGCTGCGTGAGCCTCCCTTGCTGTGCAGACCTCTGGGCTCGATTCAGACCTTAATTACACCACGTCTGAGCCCTGGCATTTCCCAAAACACTGCTGGGGACTCTGCCCACACACTCAAAGGGAGCAGGGAGGCAGGGAGCAACAATTATTGTTTCTTCTTATAGTTGATTATTATGATTTTTTTTAAAAAAAATCACTGAAGATAAATGTAAAGGGAATATTTTTAAAGAATCCTTAGAGCCCTGCATCCTTTTAGATTGCACTTAGACACTTGAAGAACACTTAGAAAATGATGTTATTTGGCAGATTTTTTCTCCACTGTTTGGTTCCTTCTTGCTCTGGGTAGAGGAACTCGATAGGCAGCAGCGGGACTCTCAACCCTCTGATTTCATTTATTTAACTTTTTTTTTTTTTTTGCACAGATGCTTTCTTAAGCTAGAGATTTAATGCATCTCTACATAAATATGTAGACAAAATATTGGGCTTATACATAATTACACAAATTATAAAATGCTCCTTTTTTTTCTCTCTACTTCAGTTCCTGTCTATTACAATGAGAATCCAGCTAGTTCCAAGGTAGGCATCCTCCCTATTTTAGAATTATTCATTTTAATTGCCAAAATGGTAGGTGTGAGAAAACAGAACAGAACTTGCATAGAGATTTTTGAATCCCAGTGGAGTTAATATCGTAGTAACATTGATAGAGGATAACGAAGCATGCTGCTTTTGCTGCAGAGTTTCAGTGTTTCTAAATGGCAATTGAACATGGGTCTTGCATGCTAGAAACTAATGGAGCAAATTGTGTCCAAAGGGAGTTGAACTTTATTCGGAGCTGAAGCAGCCGCCAGTTGTTGCTATCCAAAAGTATTATCCTTATTAGTGAGTGCTTTTCTTTTCCCTTTATTGCTGCAGGTCAGAAACAGCCCTGAAAAGACAACTAGGGCATGGGTGTTGTGAAGGTAAGACTACGGATGTCACTGGCTTTAAGCGCCAGCCTGATTTAGCAGGCACAGATCCTCCCTGCAAGGACAAGTGCACCATCTCCGAACCAGCTTCACAGAAGCACCCCCAGGGCGCAGATTTCATGTTGCATTTGCAACTGGAAGCTCACAAAGGACTCTCAACCTGCAAGCTGCACACACAGGCCCGGAGCCCTGCACAAGACGTGCCCTGTGGGTTAAAGCCACACTGCCAGTGCATTTCTTTGGCAGACCACAAAGTATTCCCAAGTCCCATGCACCTGCTCTCAAGGCTGCTGGCCCACTTAGCCTGCGAGCGGCTCCTTGTTCCAGCTTCCTCCCTCTTGCTGCACGTGGTACAGAGAGTATGAGCAAAGTGTGTCAGCGCTGCCTTCCTCAAGATCATCTCTGACCCGCGCCGAGATCGCTAGAGCAAAGCACGACCGCATGGAGCAGAGCGTCTGCCCTGCCCTGCGTGCTGCTCTGGCACACGAGCCCCACTGGAGTTAGTTTAGGCAATTAGTGACGTTACCAGGTCGAAGTCACAGGGCACTGTTTGCATCCCTTGCCATTTACATGCAATGTATTTCTAAGCTAGTTGTGCATTTAAATGGTGACATCTAGGTTAAATTGGTAGCTGGTGTGATTTCAAGGATATGCCAAATTTTATTCTGCTTTCCAAGCCAGAGGTGAGCTTGCCTGAGGCAGCTCCGTATGAGACAGTCCCCGTCAGAGGGTCGCCCCGCTGGTTATTATCACAGTGCTTTGATCCAGCATGAGTAGAGCTTCCCAAGTCCTGCTGCGTTCAGAAATCAGTGGGAACGAGATCTGGGAACTGCTGCATCAAAAGACACCACAGGACTCAGGCTCTGATCGTTTTGGGCCCCACTGAAGTCATCCCGGGGGTGCACTTGGCTATCTACAGGTTCCTGAATGCTGAGTAAGAACAGAGTGATACAGACGCTAACCGGCCACAGTTCATGGATCAGGACATGGATCACTCCTCACAAATAACATAAGCACCAGATGAAATTTTTGGGGCTACTGGGCACTTTGATGGCCCTTGGTACATGGCTCTTCACATCCTTCATCCCAAATACTTGCAAAAATTCCACGCTGGGAACATGTCTTAGGAGTTATTCCATTAAAAGGGCAAAAATACATATCCAGCAGAGTAAGAGAGGTCAGTCTAGGGTATCACTTGGGATTTTCATATCTGTTCTCCAGCCACCTTAGCCAGGCCAGCATTTGGAGATGCCTGTCTCTTCACCCATCCTTTCTTCTTCCACAAGAAACTCTGTTTGGAAAGGTACATGAGGAAAGCCTGTGGATATCGCTGCTACGACGTTCCGGCAAAGAAATCCAAAGAAACACGAGGAGCAAGGGAAGGAAGATGACTTCCAGGGGCCATCCTCCAACCGTCATTAATTCTATAAACTGAGGACCAGAACTTGCTACAGGAGCATCAGTTGACCAATACTATCTGAGAGAGCAGTTCCCATCTTGGACCAGAACAAAGCCATATTTAAGTAAAAGTGTAAAATATTCTAGGAGGAAAACTCAGCTCTTCTTTGGTAAACACAGTCACCCTTCACACGTGTACTGCTTCCATCAAAGACTCCTGCAGCCCTGTAAAGATCATTATTCTTAACGATATCCATTACCAGGAAATAAAGGTGCATGTCCACAAGCAGAACCAACTTTTCTTTATTTGAGTTCCAGCTTGACAAGATGTGCTGGTAGTTGCCATCTCTTATTAGCCCTGGTACATGCCACTCCGGAATAGCTGCAGTATTAACCAGGTCTGCAGTTTAGAACTGGCTAATACATGCTCAGCACTGAGCGTAGACAGAGGATTTCAGGTCTTTCTGCACCACGTAGAAATCCAAGATTCTTCCTCAAGAGACTAGGCCACATGGTACAAATCTACCCATGCTTCAACCACATGGCCGTACTTCTTTTACTGTTTACCAGAGTAGATATAATAAAGGAAAGCAGAAAATCTGCAAAGCAATACACCTGCTATTCATTAAAGCAAATGTCTGCCTTGCTTCAAAGCCAGATTTTGTAGTCTTCATTTTGCATTTTCTGCATTTGATTGCAACTCCAGACCTCCCAAGACGGAAGTGTTAACACATTCTTCTGCAACTTCCTCTTCTGCTTGGGTTTAAGAATGGTTAAGGACTTAAAGGGGGAAAAAAAAAAAAAAAAAAAAAAAAAAACCAAAAAAAAACCATTCTGCAAGGAATGACTTATTGAGAAGCGGAAAGACCATTACAGTTATCAGGAATTTACCCTCTCATAAATTTACTGACTGCAGCTTTTTTTACCTCCTTCCTTCAATTTTCAGTTCTATCCTCAAACTGCTCCTTCATGAAGTCAGTGTTAAAATTTACTATCCCAGTGCAAAAGCCAGGAGCTTGGAGAGTCTGCGGAATTCTCCTCTCAGACCCTGCCATTTTCCTAACTCAAAGCTCATTAGAAGGAAATAAGAGTGCTGTTACAACCAGTCGAAGGACGTGGTTTGTGAGGAGGGATAATATTTTTCATTAGACTGACTCATGTAGTTGGAAAAGAAAACGATACTGATTCCTCAGCTGGAGGCAGCCAGTCACAGAACCATTTGCTCAATGCTGGACGTCCAGCAATACACAAGGCTTATTTGACTGCTGTTTAAAGCAGCTATATGGGTGGCAGCTGAGGCCAGCTGGTGCCACTTGCAGTTGGAGATGTGGACTATGTCCAGTGAAACACAGCTCAGCTCACCACACCGAAAATCAGAAATAACTGTGCCCTTGCCAAGCCCAGGATGAGGCCATCGAACACGGCGCTCCAGTTCTGCTCGTGAACACGCAAGGGTTGTGTCAAAACAGCCCTGAAAGCCTCAAATTCTGCTCAACTTTAAAATGACGGGGAATCAGCAGCTTGTGACAATTCACAGGGTAAGCTGCAATAACAGATGCTTTTACATAATCCTGTTATGGCCACTGCAAACCCTAACCTAGCAAACTCAGCAGAGGAACATTTGGTGCAGGAGCTGCTGTGAAGGGTAGTGCAGATTAGCACAGTTCACAGCGCATGGCACATTAATCTTGTATCTCAGCTTGACTCCACTGCAGAACACACGGAATATTAATTTCCTGACAGAGCAAGATTCCTCTCTCCTCTTTTTTTTTTTTAAAGAACAGGGAGAGGAAGCTATTAATACAAAAAAAAAGCAGAGGAACATCTGGCTGCTCCTCCACAGCAATCCCTGCCCCTCACCTGGAAGGCAAGCGAGCTCAGAGCTGCTCCTCACCCAGCTACCACCTGGGCCAGGAAAAGCAAAGCAACAGGAGCAGGAAGCCTGGGGAATTCAGGCAGGCAGCCAGCTGCCATATATTTCTTAAGATGCAAAAAAGAAACAGCAATAAATGCTCCTCTGCCCTTCTAATGAGAATTAAGCACTACTCCTTGTTTGGTTTTGCTAGCCAAGACTACAAAAGCTGGCCCTAGAGACAGAAGCATGTTTTCAGCAGCTCTCCAGAAACCCAAGATGCTCTTTCTCAGAGGCCATCTGGTTACTTCTAAGATAAGATCCCCAGTAGCTGTAGAAAACATCTGAAACAGTCCTAATGAGGTAAGGATCAAAGACACAGCAACTTCCTATTATTTCCATTTCAGCATTCCTTACTTTCAGTAGTAGCCAGGAAAAGAAGAAAAGAAGAAAAAGAAGAAAAAGCAGCAGCCATCTGGGTGCTTCATCTAGTACCGAACAAGCGCTGTTACTCCCTCGTGAGAATCATAGTCGTAACGAAGAATTCATTAGGCTATTCCCTCACCACCTACTAGTTCTCACATTGGATTGAAAATGCTTGTGGTCTCACACAATACAATTTCCAAGGCAGAGAGTATAAATTTACTGTTAGAACAGTCCATCACCACGGGCCTTTCCCTCCTCCCACTCTCAGCTTTAAGGGCTTTAAATAGCTCTGGTTCACCGGCAACAGAGGGAAGCACCTCCAGTCCTGCCAAGAAGCGAGGCCTCGCTCAGGCCCAATGCGAAGGCAGAGACACCAAATCCAACCCCAGCAGCTTCTGCACCATCACTGGGACCAGCTAAATGGCACAGCTAGAGCCAAGACAACCAAGACTTGCCAAAGGGGACCACTGAGGAGGTCGCAAACATTCCAAAACCGTCCCTCGAGGAACACGCTCGCGTACCTCTAGGTGAGGCCGCCTAGCTCACCCAGCATGGGAAGGAGATGGAGGTGTCAGAGAGGCACGTTCAGCTGCACACCAACACTAAGATGAAACCAGTACCCCCAAACTGAACCTACTGAGCTCATACTCTGTCATTTCTTTCCCTTCAGTTCAAAAGGCTGCAGCTTTCTAGATTTCTGCATCTCCTACAGACGAGGGATGGGGGAAGTAGAGGTGGGCAATTCACAGGAGATACTCATGACAAGTTTTGCTAGTCTGTAAACTGTATATTATATAATAAAAGACTACTCCAACCTTAAGATACAGGACCGTATGTTTCATATCCTCATCACCAAACTGAGCACCTCATTATCTTGACTCATGCCCTAAGTCTCCTTGTGCTAGATCTTGCCAGAAATTCTCTTTCTACTGTTGCTTCCCAAACAGAAGAGTCACAGAATATTCATGTCCTGCACCAGGACAGAACAAACCAGTTTTCTTCCATGTTACTTTTTATTTATTAAAAAAAAGCTGCATTATTAATTAGAAATCTATTTATAAATATAAGATATAAATTTATTCTAATTATCTTTAGATAAAGTCCTAAATAATTAAGTGGAAAGTTAGAAGACTTCTGCATGCTCACTGCAGTAAGTCTTGCCCTGAAAATGGTTCAACTGAACAAGGAATCCAGACCCAAGCAATCAGGTATTGCTCATGTGGCCTGTAAGAAGCCCTGAATTTACTTTGACAAGCACAGACCTCCTTAAAATATAGTCTTAAATTTAACAATACAAAAGCATAACCTACTAAAGGTTTAAAGGAACAGAAAGATTGACACTCTGGAGTAAGTACTTCTTGCTACTTATTGCTAACAAATTAAAGTAGTAATTTAAAAAGTCAAAGCAAAAAAGCACTAGACACTAATATCAGCACTAATATCAATGAAGACAGAGTGTGGATTAGACCTGCCTGCCCTGTGCTGCTACAGAACAGCCGCTTTTCACAGTAGCTACACATTTCTCAAGCAATAGAATTTGTAGCAACTCCCAATCTGTACCAGATTTCCTATTCCCTCCTGTCCAAACCACCTTCCTATTATGTAGGAAGGACTGCTTCCATTTTTTTAATCTATTATTTTGAGAAAGCTTGTCAGAGAGTTCCCTTAGCTATTTAACTACTGAGAGTAGCTCACCTTAGAGTGAAAAGGATTATAGCATTTCATGTCAGGTACTATATCCTAGATTATCTGCAAGGCCACTGCCACAGGAACATTGGTTCATGAAAACCCAAATCATACAAGTATGCAATATTATATATATACGCATATGTATATACAAAACATATTATGTTTTCTGTTCTTCAAATTCAATCTTTGCAATGCTGGCTGAAGCTATTATTAAAAAAGCATAAAAATATAATAGGTAAAGTTCTTGGGCAAGATGGGGGGAAAAATATATATATATATATTTTCCTCCCAGACACTTTGTAGAAAGACAGATTTTAATAAATTTGGTAGAGTTGCACTTACCAGAAGAAGAAAGTAGTAAAAATTTCTGGTGCCAATCAACTAAGATTCTCTCTTCTGTATCACCTGTGACTTGTCATGTGTTTTACAAAAACAATCATTAAAAACCCCAGAAATTTCACCAGCATGGCAACCTCTCCGACCTCCAACCCCCGAAACAACAACACACACACATACAAAAAAAAGCTTTTTTCCTGCTACCTTTACATTCAGAAATAAGTCATCTTTAGGCTCATCACATATCTCATAAGCAATATATGCTTGTTCTTAAACAAAAAGGCACCTACATATATTCAGCCTTTGAAGTACTGAACAGAATTAAGCACATTATTTTAAAATATAATTTTTCCTATCTTTCCCTTGTAACTCACATGCCATGTAATTCACTCTGAACCTTACTTCCTCTACCTAGCCAGTTTTCTTTGAAATTAATTAATTCACATTTCTTTGCTTTTTTATGTGTGCATATATAAGGACGACACTCCATTGCACCTTCTTTCCAATACTGCTTTGTAGCAACCTGAAAATTTAAAACATATTTCTTAGAGAAATTTAAGTGAATTTATTGTATAAAATTATGATTGGCATGGTACAGAAAATTTCATTTTAAAGCACATTTCCCATTAACTTGTACACAAATATTACAAGTATCAAGCAAAATGCAAAAGTCTTAAGAACTAATTCCATACTACAAAAGTGTTCACATAGTGAAGTTACTCTGGTTACAAAATGTTATGGAAATAAAAGCACTTCAAAATACAATTTGGGAAATGTTCTTGAACAATCAACACTAGGTTAAGTCAGTTTAAAAATGGAAGAAAAAAAGGGTACCCTCTTCAAAACACTACTACTGGCTGAGCAAGATGGAACAAAGTTCAGATCGGATCATTTATTCAAGGACTGATCTTTCCAAGAAATAAATAAAAAAAAGGTTAGTTATAGGGCTCAATAATACTCTGATGACAAATAACGCCATCAAAAAGTTATCTGGCTCTCTTGTTTTCATACAGGAGCTGTCAGAGGCAGAGATGTGTAAGTGAACACTTCCAGGCAAGTACAGATTGCCTCACTTGTTTTGTTTTTCTCCTTGAGACAATCTGAACTTTGTGGTTTCAACTAACTAGTTTAGTTCCTGAGGTCACAAGACCCAGGAACAGAGGTCTGCAAAGGATATATATTTAAAGAACAGAATTGAACTTTCATTACATGAAGGACTACTTAGATGCCAGGTTATTCAAATACTGTACATGCTTCCCCTCTACATAAGACTGTTTAAAGCTATGAAATCTCTGCTTCCCAGCTACCCCGAGGGCCGGCTGTTCTCAAGAAGACAAAAAAATGCTTGGGTCCTACAAACAGTCTTAAAATAAGAAGGACAGTCACTCTGTTAGAAAACAACATGAAAATCGAAGACTGAAAACATCCTTAAAAACTCGTAACAAAGTAACTACAAAGCAATATGTTACATTATTTTTGTACCAGATGTCTTGCGTGTGTTTGAGCAGTTGAACACTGGTATGCATATCCACATGCAATCTGCACGCCCGGTACTTCAGATTTAGGCATTGCAATTACTTTTTTCTTTTTACCTTAACACATTCCCTCTCTCACACACACGCAATAACTGTCAGTTTATCCAGTCTATTCAAATACAAGACTGTGAAGAACAGTCCACAACATGCATAAGAGGAGCATTATCCAATACAGTGTTTTCTTGCAAAAATGGAGTCAGAATTCCTGAGTCTAAAAGACGTTACTACCTTTCTCCATTAATGGATTATTTATTTTTCCAGGAGAACCTCTAGTTTTCATTTCTTCACTCTGGTAAAATTTATAATAGATTGCATCTTTCAAAAATGTAAAACTTTTAGAAAAAACATACAAACTGAAGTTAATTCTTAAAGATTTTAAACAGAGGAGGTAATTCACTGATAAAATAAAGGCCACCTTCACACTAATATCCTGTCGGTTTTGTCTCTTTTCTCCTTCAGAAGAGATTTAGCTCCCTATTCTAGAAAACCTTAACAGATGCAACTCCATCTTTTAACAATTAGAAAACATTTATAGACAGGTTTAACATGGAACAGCCCTTTGTTACCATCACCAAGGTGGTAAAACCAATGCAACAGTTGATTCACAAAGTCTCCTGTAAGTAGCGCTGGTCACTGCAATCTATTATAACTTCTGTATTTCCCTTTTACTTTGCATATTACACAGTGTAACTTAAAATGTTATTTAAGAGCACTTCAGTCCCACAATGTAGGATTTAAGCTTGTGTGAATATATATGCATGGCTCTGCAACATTTGTAATGCCTTACAAAAATACATTCAACCAAAACTTTATATAGGGTTCTCCCCCTGCTCCCCTTTAAAAAAAAAATAATAAAAATCAAGGATGAAGAGAAAGCCAAATGGCCCCGTAATCAGCAAAATAATATGCTAGAATTCTGGAAGTAACTCCAAAGCAAAGCACATTCAAGAATAATATACACTGAATTGCATACGTTCTCATTCATCTTTACCAGTAATAAAGTTCTAATGTATATAATTATTCAGCCTTATAAATAATGCCAAGCAGAAAAATATTTACCTCTGTGCTATTTTTATCAGTTTATAGAAGCATTTCTCAGTTTATAGGAGCAAACAAAACTAAAGTGCAGACTACAGGCCATGACAGGCATAATAAATGACCAAAGGTGCAGCCAAATTTACATTTACATCTTAAGTTACTTTGCCATCTTAAAGTTCTTGCTAGAAGTCACTCCTTGTGCAAATGAAGAGCTGGTCAGCTGGTCTGTGCCACAGTACAACCTGCAGCCACTGTAGGGGAGAGGAGGTGGTGTTTTCTTCTTTTTTTTTTACTTAGTTTAATTGTCCATAGACATCTCTAGGCAATAGCTGAGGTTCATAAAAACCTTATTTTATTAATATGTGGAAAAAAAAAATAAATCACACAATATTTATCCCTCCCCCAGCAAATGCTACTGTCCTCTTGTTGCATGATGTGGTTGAACCACTGATGCTGGGTTGGCTGCCTGTAACAAGAGACGTCTTCATTTCCATCTCACACGCTACGATAGCTGCATTCAGCTCCACTTGAGCTCGGTGAACAACATAAAACATGAGTCCTATGCTTATGACAATCTGCAAGTAAAAAAAAGTGTTGTCAGATATGCAACCTATAAACATGAACAGCACACAAGTATTGATAACATAGCCTGAATGCCATTAGAGCAAAGATTCAGGAAGACATCACTGAGTCAATGTTTCAACAGCCAGTGATGAGAAGGAAGATGAACTTGACCAGGGAGTGAATCTAGATCAACAGATGACCCTACTAATATGCCAAAGAGTAGACATCAGGTAAACTTAAATATTAGAATGAACTGCAAATATAGATTCTTTCTTGCCATTACCACTTTGAGTCCAGGACTTTTCCTCAATTTTATTACTAATATTTTTCTGGGGGGGGGGGGAAAAAAAAAAAAAAAAAAAAAAAAAAAAAAAAAAAAAAAAAAAACACAAAACACGGGAGTAAACCAGCTTAACTTTTGCTTAGACATTACTTATTCTATGGCATCAGCACTTGCTATACTGCCCAGAGATAGTCTTTGGCTTCAACATCACTAGGGTTTTCAGCAGAGATCCTCCTCCTTAGGAGAAACAAACAGAAACATTCAGATATAATCAAGCTGTCTGATAAGAAGAGTATCCTTACAAGTGGTGATTTTTTCTGTATTTTAAAAATGGCTTCTATACAGTAGCTGGAACCTGAGCTTCCTTAAAAGAAATATCCATCTTTTATACAGCAGGGCTTCTGCTGCAGACAGTGGGCTTTTCTACTGCTACAGAAATACTGATCCAAAAATACATCGAACACCTAAGTAAAGCAAGTCTAGAAACTCTGATCCAACACGACAAAATACTGAGTTTAATCCTACTGCTGTAAAATAAGGGTATAACTGTTCCCTATTAAGCAAGCAGCATGCTTATATTTGATAAGCTTATTAAACAAAGAGCTTACAATTATCCCAAACTCATTCCTTAAGTCTGCTATAAGCATTAAAAAATAACTACTCCAAATTATTCAAGAGCAACTGTCTATTTATTCCAGCAATAAGTTTCAAAAGTTAGCCCATGTAGGAGTCAAAAAGAGACTACAGACAATAAATTATGAATATATATGGAAAATCTTACTAGAAAAGCTTACCCAAATATTTAAATTTAACTATTTCTAAAATTGTTACTGCCAGCAGCCTGCAGTATCCTAGACAAATAATTTGAAACATGTGTGGGCAACTATGAACAAAGCTAAATCAAATATTTGTTATTTTCAATACATTTAAAGAAACACAAAGTGTTTTTAAAGCTATTCAGTAAGTTGAAGCACATCAAAGCCATGCAGGCAGGCAAAGCACTGGGCAGATGTCTGAAAAGAAGAGAGAGAAGAGAGAGAACAAGTAATTCCTTCACTAAGAGAGTGCCCTCGCCTTAGCCACTCATTTTCCAAAAACTGCTTCACGAAGGTGAGGGCTCCTGTTCAAACACAGAGCCTCCTCAGCCAGCACTCACTTGAGCTGCAGTTATGCTACACTGGCATGTGACACATCCACAAAGGAGACTCAGTGTAACTTTAAACAAATTCCAAAGGAAACAGAGGAAAACACTGCTGAAAACAACCCCATAAACGAGGTTTAAAGACTACACTGAAAGCTGATCAAGTAACTTTTTATTTTAATTTTTATCATACTACATATACCACTTTCCCCAAACATTTTTAATATTCTTTAAAGATATTTTAATACTTTTAGCCATCTGTTATTTCAATGCTATAAATTATGCTCCATATAATTTATAAATTAGCAAGGGTTATTGGGAGGAGGGGGATCAGGAGCATTAAACTGATCCTGCAGTAGGTTTTTTTCTTAATTTTGTTAAGTATCAGTTATTGATCATATAAACTGAAAAAGATGAATAACTGCAAACCAACCAACATCTGCAAACCATGGTAACTGCAAGTCAAAAACAACCTGAAAGTGCTGGCACTATCAGATGAGAACCAGTTTGTATTCTAAAACCTCATGTACTGGATTGCAAAATAAGAATATTTTGCTTTAGCCATTTATAGAATGGTATCTCTACGGCACTTTTCATAAAAAAAAAAGTCTATTGGAAGTATTCTGTGCTAACAGCAAACACTGCCCACATGTTGGTTCCATGGTAGCACATGGGCTTATGAATGGATGGTTTGAGAAGTCTAAATTTCAGCTGAAGAATAAAAAGTTACACACAGCAAGAGAGGTAAATCTGACAAGGCAGAACAAAGGAAACAGAATGATGAATAACCTCTGCCTTGCATCACCTGAGGTATAACAGAGTTAACCTTTTCTGTTGAAAGAAAATAAAACAACAACAAGAAAAAGGCACTACACAGGAAACCCATTGTGCCAAGTATCTAGTGGTCATAAAGTCTGTGAAAAAGAAATGTCAGCTCTGTTTGATGCAGTACACAGAAAATATAACCAAGATGTAAATCAAACAGTTAAGCTGCTACTTTTTGAGCACCATATGCCACATTAGCTGGGCTCTCAGTCTGCAGGACGTTGGCTGCCTCAGCCTAGGAAGTTTATTCACCAAGTAGAGAGCACTAACACCGAGATGTTTATGCCCCCTCTCAGGCCTCCTCTTTTGCATTGGGGGCTGTGCAATCTGAAAGGCAAATCAGCAGTTCTAGCTCTCTCTCTTATGCACGTTCCTACTGGCATGCAATTTCCAAAGGGGGGAAAAAAAAAAAAAAAAAATCCATAACTGAGACAATGCTACACCAAAGAAACTTGCCTGCTCAACTCCAAAAGCAACGCCCTGTCTCAAATCCTACTACACAGCAGATCAGTATGAAATTAGAAGGATAAAGAAGTATGCTCAAACAGAAAAAGCAAACAACATTTCCAAGAGTAACTGCTTACCAAAACACTCCTAAAAATACTGATGCTACTGCTAAAGCCTGTGAAAGCAATGACTTCAGCTTACCTGCAAACTGAATATAAAATATCCGCTAACACTTTGCTCTGCAATGACATCCTCCATAGTACGCAGAGTAGTGCCCAAGTAGGAGTTGAGGAGCTGAGTAGGAAGCAGCCCAACTGAAGAAGCCATCAGGTAGTTGGGGAGCGACAAATCTGTAATCTGAGCAACAGAAAGCATGAGAAACCAGACATGGCTTCAGCACAACGCACATCAACTAAACGCTCTACCTCTCCCACAACCATCCACGCACAAATAGAAAGAATTTATTTTATTTCTTCAGTTAAACTTTCCCACTCTTATTGAATCTAATGTTATACCACACAATGGTATTCGGTTAGATCTCATCTGGTCATTTTAAAATTACTGGGCTTTATTTCATTTCACCTTGCACTGCACAACATCTCTAAACAAAGCCATTAACTAAGGATACAATTATACTGTTTAAGATCTTTATCTCTCCATGGTGAACAGAGCCCTACAATTTATGCTTTTGCTCTAAGGAATAAATGACATTACCAGAAGATAAGAAGGCCTAAGGAAAGATTTGATACTTATCGTCTATTTTCTTTCCATTTTTCACCTATGAAAACTTATAAAGCAATAGTCTGTTCAAAATATTACTGTGATATATAAGACAGAATGGCAGATACAATCTGCCTCTACACAGGAAACTATAGACAAGTCATTAAGATCCTCTGCCAAAAGATATTTTATATCATCCTTTAATTAGCTAACAAAATACAAATTAGTAGCACAGCTATAGTTTTTGTCAGTGTCTGCAGGAGAAAAACACGAGTAATAGAGTTTCCTTTCTTTGCTGACAAACTTCTGTTCCAAGTCACTGAACACTGAGTGGATAGTTTATATGGGAACAACCTACCAAGCATTAGCTAAATATCAGCAGCTATTGAGAAATAATAAATCTAAGAGCCAAGAGTCCAAGAGATATTTATGTAAGAAAATTAAAACAGAAAGGAACACAGTGTTAAAAGTAACGTAAGCATAAAAAGGGAGGTTTTGAAGTAAGCAGTTTAAGGAATTCCTCCAGACAATTCTTGATCTCATAAAAAAACCAAGTTCTAAGTAGGAACAGCCCCTAAACCTAGAAGTCTATATGAAATGATTGACCTTGGCAGATTGGTACCATGTCAAAGACAAGAGAAAAGCAGCAAAGCTACTGTTCTTAAAATAAACTGTGAAAGTCACCACAGTGAATTCCCAGAGCTCTAAGCACAGACCACCAGTGGAAAGTCCTCAGAGAGGGGAAAGGAAGGGCAGAGGAGGAGGATGCAATGAAACATAACGATTAACTTACTGGAGTAAGATCCAATCAGCCAGTTCCAAACTTCACACTGCAAATTACAGTTCCTATAGGCTTAAGTATATACCAGCAGCACAAATAATACATTTCCTCTCTGTGGAAGTTCAATTTAGATTTCTAATGAAAAAGCACTATATAATTATGTCAGATTTCATATCTGACAGATGCTTTCAAAGGAGTTTTTCTTAATATTAGAGTAATCTGGGCCACGTAATAAGAATGCACACAGAAACTTCCCTTATTGCCAAGGGAATGAAGGAGTAGCTATTAAAAGTCTCTGAAACACTAATGCTGAGGCAAGAATTGCTAAGTAGGACACTGTCATTAAATCTAATGGGGCTGGGAAACTTCCCAAAGATTGTTTTAACACTCCTGGGCACCTCTTTCTCCTCTGAATATGTATGCAGACATTCGAGCTGCAGAGGAACATGCTGCACCTCAGGATCTATCCTGAAGCAACTGGGTGCTCTGGGCCCCCAGAAGGACCGTTTCCAGCAAAGGAAAGGCTGCCAACAGACAGGCTGGGCTGGGGCCCGTGCATTCCATTAAAAAGAAAGTCAATCAGAGAGGAAGAGAGGAGTATGTAGAAGATCTCCCTGCGAGACCCAGTGTGCAGGGCCCAGAGCTGCAGTGGCAGCCTGAAGGCAAGGGAAGCTGATGGGAGGTAGGTGCCATGTTGGCACTGGCTGGTGGACCTGAGAAACATTCAGTACATCTTGCAGCAAACATCTTCCTTCTATGTTTTACCTGCCCTGCAGTGCTGTTAAACAAGGGAAACGCTCTACACGGACTCTCTTCCTAAGGGAAGCTCAAGCAAGTAAAAATTGGGAATGAAATCACAAAGAATGAATAGATGCAACACTGCTACTGGCCAGAGCAAACTACACACCAAAATAAGATTAAGAACCACCTAACCTCGCTGTTAGCAAAGGCCACAGCCAGAAACTCTCGTGGCGAGGCTCTCTCTGCTGCAGCCTCTGTGGTCATCTTGCGCTGACATTTTTGGTTCTGTCAAGGATCGAGTCGGGCCTCGTGGTCAAATGCGCTCGGGGATTGGAGTGGATCTCCCACCCCTCAATGGGCTGGAGCACCCCATGCTGCACATCAGGTAGGCCCAGCTACCGGGAGCAAAGGTGAGCTGTGCTTTGCTTCCTAAGGAAAAACAGATATAAAACGAAAACGAAACAAAGGGCTGGGAGCTTTCCAGCAGGCACAGGAGGCAGCCCGCGCGCTGCCCCGAAAGAGATGGTTTCTGCACTGCGATTTCACTGCATGTGCTTATGCAAGCAGACACGATGGACGCCCAGATTTCTAGTCAAACCATATTTCTGTACGACATAGCCCACTCATGGGGGGAAAAGGAGGAAAGGCAAGGGGAAACACCTCAGCGAAAAGCGGCCTCGAAGCCTCAGGCCGCACGTTGCAGGAAGGAGAGCTGCGCTAAACCCGCTCTCGTTTCACACGTCCCTCAGCTTCCCAGGGAGCTGCGCTGCCCTCCTGCCCGTAGCACACAGGGCCTTCCCAAACGGGAGCACATTGACCTCAGGAAGCAAAATGCGAGGGAGCAGCCGTCGAAAAGCTACGAAATTCCTGTCGGCTTCATTTCCAAGAAATTAGAGCAGTCTGTGTGAGCAGAACTGACTATTCCGCATGGATCTTAAACTTCACTCACGGTGAGAAGCAGCTTGGAATGCACAGATCTGCAGGCAGCATTTTAAGTTTTCCAGTAGCACAGGAGTTCAATTTTTAATCAGGAAATTTGGTATGAACACACTGTTTCACCCGACTAAGCTGTTAAGAGTAATAAATCAGGAGTAATAAACACAGCTCCCATACTAATTTTAGGAGGCAACATTCAAGCTATTTAGCATACTCAGGAACTTGGCTCCATCTCATTTCCATATATGTTATTTTTGTACCGAAACCTCTCACTAGGGAAGCAAATTTTTTAGTTTGCAGCACATACAGAATATAAACCACTGACTATAGCGTTATTTTAATGTTACACAGGCCAGAATACTCTGCTGAATCGTCTTCCCTAATGGACATGGCAGAATCATTAGGAAAATGAAAAATGAAGAGTTTTAGCTCAGTAATTTGCAGGTCAGCCGTATACCAGACCCACTACTGCTCTAGAACATTTGCCAACGGCATCAAGTGATACCTAGAAGCCACAAATAACCCATGCACAGCAGTTCTCCCTTCTTTAAAAGGGTCACACTCTAGTAGAGGCATCTCCGGCTGCACCAGAACCTGCCGCTCTGATCCTGGAGGGAATGGGAGATGTCACAAGCTGCTCCTTCCTCTCATCACACTCGCCATGCAGACCCGAGCCACACAAAAAAGTAAATAAAGCAGCTGACTTTCGTCCATCCCCTACACAAAATACTTAAAGGAGCTACTTGAAGGATGATATCCCTTACATCGCTACACCTTTTAGGGACAGAGAAAGACACTCTGGAGAACAATGCCATTGTATTGGAAGATTTTAACCTACAGGAAAAATCTCACAAGCCCTGCCAGAATTAGCACCTAACAATAAACTTGGAATGAGGTGACCTGCTCATCTGCAAGCAGATGAAACTGTCACAGTGAAGCAAGAGCTTCAGGAGGACACAGATTCAGGACCGCAGATGAAGGAAAGAATTTTTATAAGACAGCAGCAGACCAAAACACTTGTCTGTATGATCACTTATGTTAAAAGATGTATGAGTTGCCATTAAACATTAAAAACACTGTGCAATCTGGTGTGCTTTTATGGGTTTTTGCACATTCACAGTCCCAGCTGAGGCCTGACACAGAGCTAAGAACAGGCTCTTTAACCAAATTCCTCGGCAAGAGCAGAGGGTTTGAAACTAGCCTAAAGAACCCTCTCATAGATGCACAAAAAAAGCATACTCTATATTCTTATTTACTTTCTCCTTCAAAGGATCAGAGATTAATTACAAGATGATAATTTCAAGTAATATATTTTCTTAAAAAACATATCGGGGAAGAGAAAATCAAGTCTAACGCTTTTCCAAACTTAAGTTTAAACCTTCAGTACCCGAGTCCTCTTCTGCTACAAGCCTCTACCTTCCAGGTCTCCACGTGCACGAGTTTAACCTCACGCACAACCTTGCCAAACTCATGCTGTGCACACCCTCTGACCAGAGAAAGAATTTTAATCCACCCACTTCTTTCCTTCCAACATTATTATTTGTATTAAAGGGTCTAGAGACACGGCAGGCTCGCTTGGCTTTCCCTCCCACCCGATCCGCTCCGCAGACACGGGTATGTCGAGCCCACTGCGCCCTGGTGCTCTCTGAGCACTGGACCCAAAGGCAGGTGACAGCGGCCGCGTCGCGGGCGCCCGTCCCTCCCTCCCGCCGCGCACGACGCGGGCCGCACTCACCGCGAAGACGGCGTTCTGCAGCCCGAAGGGCACGGGCGTGAGGCGCGCCAGGGCCACCACCTTGAGGCCGCTGGCGCCCTCGACGACGCGCACGACGGCGCTGAGCTTCTCGCTGCGCTGCACCCAGGCGAGCGCCCAGCGCGCCAGCAGCCGCTTGCAGGCAACGTGCGCCACGCACGTGCCCACCAGCACGCCCAGCACCATGAGCCCCATGCCCAGCACGAAGCCGTACAGGTAGCCGGCGGCCACGTTGAGCAGGATGTAGCCCCAGCCGCAGGGCAGCGAGACCACGATGAAGCCCACGGTGAAGAGCAGCAGCCCGGCCGCGCCGTCCAGGCCGCCGGCCCAGAGCAGCAGCTCGCGCAGGTGCTGCCGCCCCAGCGCGAGCGACGCGAGGCCGAGCGCGGCCAGCGCGCAGCCGCCCGCGCAGCCCCGGCGCCAGCAGGGCCCGCG
>PTEX01000298.1:0-139442 GCA_003342815.1 Eudromia elegans | reverse complement strand
CGCGCCGGCAAGCCCCGCCCCCAACGGTAGGACACGTCCCCAACGGCACGACAAGCCCCGCCCCCAACGGCACACCACTCTCCTAAGGGCACTCCCCCCCGGCAACGCCCCGCCCCCAACGGTAGGACACGTCCCCAACTGCCTGACAAGCCCCGCCCTTAATTTAACGCCACGCCCCTAACTGCACGCCACGCCCCCAGCGGCACACCACCCTCCTAAGGCCACGCCCCGCCCCTAAAGGCAGCGCCTCGCCCCTAACGGCAGGCCCAGCCCCCGAGAGAAGCGGCGCCGGGGGGCCCTGGCGGCTCCTTGCGAGCCGCGTGAGGCGTTATCTGTCCACAGCCGCTGTGCCGGTTCCCGCCTCCCTCGGGATCTCCAGGGATCCCTGTGGAGGAAGGGCGGCCCCGGGTACACAGTTCCTGCCAGGCTTCTCTGGCCACTCAGCCGCTTCACGGCCCTCCCAGGAGGCCCGGTGCTACGTGCAACTGGAGGGCCCGGGCCTTGCCTCCGCCCTCCGGGCCTCGCCTCCGCCCTCCGGGCCTCGCCTCCTCGTGCGGTGGGCACGGCCTGCAGAGCGCCTCTGCGGGGGAGCGAGTGCAGACCCGGGCAGCTTGTGGGAGCAGGGGAGGTTGAGGGGTGGTTGGAAAAAGCTGCCCCAGGCTTTAGATGAGGAACGTATTGTGAAAAATGCACCACTGATATGTTCCCTTGCAAAACACATCTTCAGAAGCCAGGGTGACCCAAGAGAAGAGGCCAAGAAAACGACATGTCTTTGGGCAATGCAAAATAGTGAAGCAGTTCTAGCAGGCCGCTTTATGTCGGATCCATAAAAATACCTTACTGAGTTTATTAGTGGAGAGGCTGCCGCCTCTGTCTGTACGAGTTCTCAGCCTTGGGCATGCAGCCCCTGGGAATAAAACAGCTGGAACTTTTCATCTCATCGTCACTGCAGGGACACGTGGACCAAGGAAGCTCGGCCAACGGGCGAGCAAGGACGACACGCGGGCAGGTGCAGGGCGACGCGTGGGCGCGGGGCAGGAGCGGGAGCAGCGCTCGGGAATGCCGCAGGAATCCGGCCGAGCTGGGAGCCTTCCCTCATCCCGACGGGTCCCACACGCCACTGAGCGGCAGCGCCAGCTGGCCCCAGCGAGCGCTTCCCAGCCTCATCCGAGGGGGAACGCCGCCACGCGCTCCCTTGAGGATCCAGCAGCTGCTGGAGCAGGTGCTCTGCCTGTCGGACTGGCTCCGTGAATCCCATTCCCGTTCTGAGTGTGACGGTGTCCGGGCAGCGCCCTCATGATGCGCAGGGAGAAGCAGCACCCCTCTACAGACCAGTCCTTACACCCGGCAAAACACAGCTCCGAGACAGCCGCTTCGTGCTCCAAAAACAGCCCCTTTTTCATTTTTTTTTCAATTACATGATTTTAGTGAATATTTAGTGATATTCAGTGAATATTTAAAATAAACAGTGCCTTACCTCTTCTTTAATAAATACTTATGGTGTTTGTTTCAGAAATTATATGAAGTAATAGGGATAAAAGTACACTTAGCACACAATGTTTTTCTTTCTTTTCTTCTGTCTTTTAATGCTTTTCTTGTCTCCATTCCTTAGTTTGGTGTTTGTTAGCAAATCAGTCTAAAACCTGAGGCGCACAGTGACAAGCAGCAGCCTGTGCCCCTTTGGGAAGAGGTGCTATAGGAAGGTCTTGTTGTGATGATATAGACCTCACCAGATTTTGAGGATTTTTTTACCATGCAGACTAAGGACATGAGTTTTTGTCCAGACTCATGCTGTTGGAAAAGGACACTTCCTTGATCCTCCATAAGAAAGTGAGGAAAGCTATTTTACATTTGGCAACTCTGCTTCTCCTGCCTCAGTCCTGATTTCAAGGAATATTCACACGCAACCAGGCATGTGAGTCATCTTACTGGAATGAGGGACGTGACTCATTCATGTCCCTCTCTGATCCATGCTGAACAGGGGTCCTGAAGCCAGAGATACTAGGATACATTAAGCCACAATTCAGGAACCAAAATAATTCTGAATTTCTGGATTGTTCTTTGGGAGTGAGGAGCATTTTCTTTTTTTCCAGAATATCGTATTAAGGACCATAGCACCGAGGTAGAGTGCAATACCTATAAACTCACCACATGCATCCGTTTATTCTTAGAGATACTCTCTGATCTGTGTTGTTCTCACTGATTAGGTATCTACCTATGAGACTAAAGACCTCCCTGCTAAGTTGCTAAGATTATTCAGTCACTTGATACCATACACAATTCTGAGGATGAAAATGTAAATCTTTATACCTGTTATATATATATATTTAATACAGATTTAATAGGAAATAATCAGAGTTTTTAGAATGGTAGGCATGTAAGAAAAGTATAAAAACAACATGCTGAAATACATTCAAGGACAGATTCTGAGGCATTTTTCTGTTATTAGATCAGTAGCGACATACCTTTAAAAAGCCCATTTCAGTGGAAGTATGAGAGTTTGTGACAAATTACATCATATTCATTAGAGGCCTCACCCAGAAGAAGTGAAAGAAGTTAAACATCCTTACATACCAAGCAAAAATGCAGCTCTTTCCTCAGTCCATCTACAGCTGCGTTCTGCTGTTACAGTAAATAGATGGAAAACTGAAGTAATTCATCCTGGAGATTCACATGGGAGTCTTCCTTGCAAAAAGATACTTTTAGGTTAAGAGAAGAAGTTTCTGCCCATTTTTCACTCCGAGAGATGCCTGGGCTTTGCTGCTGTGTTGTTGCCAGAAGACCTCAGTAGCCCATGGCCGCTGGCGCAGGGCAAAGCTGCTAACCTAAAGTTGGGAAGTCTGGAGAACGGGATCAGCCCCCGGACATGACAGGCAGAGAAGAAAAGCCGGGTTGTTTTATTCACGCTGCCCTCCTGAGTTGCACTGTGCACAAGTTGGTTGCACCTCAACGTGGCAAGCACAGAACTACCTGTGCACTTGGAAAAGGGCCTTTTAGTGCAACAGAGATGGGCGGGAGGTCTGGGAGCACTGCTGTGTTTAGGAGCTGCGCCTTCGAAAGGCTTTTTGGACATCATGAAACATTTACACGTAAAATCATATTTAATGAATTTAATTGTTGCAGTAAAATAATTTAGTGAGAATGTTTACATACATATTCTTCTCTATTCAAAAATAACTACAAGGAGCAGCATGTCTAAATATATACCATGCGCGGGGTACTTTTAATGGGAGGAATTTAACAAACTGAAAATGTTTACATACCCTTAGTGTCACATTTTCATCAGTTCCATTTATGGCTTTTCTAGCAATGGTACTTTTCAACAAACTGTCACATTCATTCTGATATATTTGCAACATATACAATCCAATTCCATATGTAAAATAATTCTAACTATCTCCTTTTAAACTATACTAGACTAAATTGCAAAGCAAAGGAAAATAAACTAAATTTGCACTTACTTTTTGGTCATGGTGTAGTCCAGCAGGGTTATAGATTACAGGTCAGTTTATTCTAGTGTTTTTGCCTCAGTGATTTTTGTAAAAGTATTAATCCTAAAAGTTAACCAGAGATCTGAAGATTCTGTTTTAACAACACACTAATATGTGACTGAGTTCTAATGTTAAGCTTTGCCAAGCAGCTTGAAAGTTAGTGTCAACTTAGCACTGAAGCAGAACATTGTATTTGAGTTTGCCAGCTGCATAAACAAACACATATTAAAAAGTTTGCTGGGATAAAGCAGCCACTGATCTCAGCGATGGCAACCCAGCATCTGAAAGAAGCCCAGTGCATTTATTTTTATAAGTTGCCCTGATTTGTTATTGTGATTTTTATTTGGTTAGCAAAGTTTGAGGCTTTTGTCCTTTCCCATCTTTGTAGTTGTTCCTTATCTGAGAAACCACAATGTGGTAAGTGCTGGCAGGCCCTGAACGTAGTAGGTGTTTGTGCCACTGCAGAAAGATGAGGGCTGGAAAAAGCCCAGCTTGCAAGAGCAGTTGCAGAGCTCTTGTGTAAGTATTAAACGACATCAAGCACTGTTACTGCAGCAAAGCAAGACTGTATTGGGCTACCTGTTTATAATGCTGTCGTGTATATGTAAAGTTAATTTTGATAGTCTCCAGCTAGATGAGCGGAGGAGTTACCAACCTCCTCTGAGGGAACATCCGTACTTTACATTAAACTCCAGTCAAAACATGATTTGAATTGTAACTTGCTTCCTTTTCCAGCCCTAATGACATAAAAAAAGCAGCTAAATGAGAAGCTCCCAAAGCCAGAGCTGAGTGGCCCAGGCTCATTTTCCTATATGGTGAGTTTAAACGGAGTATGGTTAAGAGTGGGAAATAGTTCCTCATCTCTTCTAAGTGGTCTCACCTATTAAGTGCTGAGATTAAGAACCTGAAAGTGCATAAAACTCCTTTTCTTCCCCGCAAAAGTCTTGGCTCTGGTATCCGCAGCACTCCCCAGCAGCTGCCTGGGAAGAGCAGCAGCCCCTTAGGCCCAGGGCTTGAGTGTCCTCCCTTTCTTCAGGAGGAGCTCAGTAGTCCCCGCTGGGCTCATCAGCCCCTCGGTGCCTCCCAAGAGCTGCTCCACGTCCCGTGGCTTAGAGAGAAACACACAACACGAGCAGCCAGCGCTGAGATCAGAGAGGCAGTGCTGAAGGACAACGTGTTGATAGGAGCCCACGTGAAGGAGGGCTGCGAGTGCCTTGCAGGTGTTTTTTTCCCCCATCAAGTCACAAGCAGTGCTCTAAACACTGAAATGCCCTTTAATACCACTTAGATGCAGTTATACGTGAGAGGCTACAAAAAACATGGAAGAAGGCAGGGCCTCTACACAAAATAGCCTGCTCTCTATAGCCTCTGAGCTGCTCCGAACTGCATTTTGGGGCATTTTCCTGTGGCAAGAAAGGGCTTTTAACACCATAGGAGACAATCTTGCACACAGCTAAATAGGATTAGTGAGTATGCTAAATGTTTACCTATGTGCAAAGCAGATCCGTACGGACCACAGCTTTTGCAAAGAGCGTTCCAGGTGCACGGTGGTTTGGACCTTTGAAACATGCACTCCCAAATCACCGCTCTTACCCGGTTCAACAAAACCAGAGGAGCTGGTTTTAAAAATTTAGGACACGTTGAAATTACTTACTGACTTTGAGAGTGACGTCAACTGCTCTTTCTTTAGTATCCCAAAGCATATATTTAAACTAAGGTTATTTAGTAAGCCCGGTTTAAATTATGTTCTTAGATAAACCCAGAAGAGGTTTCCAAAGCACCAATAACACATTGAGTTTAGTCACGTGCCGGGACACTTCGGTGCCCTCTCTCTAATACATCCTGGCCAGTTACACTTTCTGCAGCTCCACAGAAAGATGAAGCAAGCAGAGAAATTATTTATGTCGCTCACAGCCATGTTTAGGCAGAGACATCCATAGAGGCAGAAAGCACCCAGGGGTTTCCATTGCTTTACAGCTCATCTCTCCTTTGGCTCAGACCTTTACCTGGATTTAGGGTTTGCTCCTGAGGTTGTCTGGCTTTTTTGAAGCCATCGGTTCCTTTGCTGCTCTGTCTTTTCTAATTTTCAAAGTTGTGCAGCCTTCATTGAACTGCAACAAATCTTTCTGACTCTCCTATCTTACTAAAACAATACTTTGTGTCTTCAAAACACTATGCAAGCATTTTCCATTGGATTTATTGCCTCCTTATGTCCCTGAAAGCACTTTAAATTGTCTTTATAAAATATGCGTATGTTAAACACATTATACATCTGAGTGAGTCTACTCCAAAATGTTTTCCAAATCATCAGCCAGAACAGCCAGGTGTTTCTCTCAGAAAATAAACATACCAAAGATACCCCAGGAAGATCCTACATCTTACCAGCCGTAAAATACAGCCTTTCCCCAGCGTTCCTCCAGTGCAACACGGATGATCATGTGAACTGTTGTAGCAAGTCCTGACTTTGAAATCTTTGGAAGTATCTTAAAAGCTTTCCGCAACACACTGGTTATATTTATGTACTAAGAAATGGTTTGTTTGTCTGTTTGCTTACTACCTAGGATCAGTAATAAAAAAGGCGAAGTTCCAACGAAGTCTTCACATCTCTTCAGTTTTCCTCAAATTCTTTAAAATGCTCTGAAATCACTGTTCCAAGATACTCCGTATTCCTCTCTAAAATAGCATACACTGATAACTCATACTTTTCTTGAGGAGGATATTTTCTTGCCCTGGTGTCTGTGGTCCCGGGGGTAACTGATCCTTCATTTCCTGGCTCCTGGAGCTATGGGAAGCTCCCAATGTTTTCCTTCCTGCGGTGCCTCCTTCCTGGCCCTCTGCCCATGGCCCTGGCGTAGGGGCCATAAACTCACTTTCTGTTCTCAAATGAACCTCCCCGTGCCGGGTGGCTGCTGCTCTATCCCTTTGCTGCCAGGCGGGAAGCGGGCACCAGGCGGGGGCAGGACCAAGGCTGGAGGTGCCGTTGCCTCCATGCAGCCGAGGCACCACTGAGTTACCCACCGGGAGCTCCATGTTGGGTTTGGACAGGGCCTCGCCTCTCGTTTGGCCTTTCTCCTCACTGAGCTCCCTAATGAAAATATTTAGCCCTGGTAGTTCTACCAGGAAACCAAGGAATCGCCACACGACGGCTGGGTGCCAGAAGCAACGTGGGATGCTCTCCCAGAGAGCTGCCCAGAGAGGGTGTGGAGTCTCCTTCTCTGGAGATCTTCAAACCCGTCTGGATGCCACCCTGTGCCCCGTGCTCTGGGTGTCCCTGCCGGAGCAGCGGGGGGTTGGACTAGATGATCTCCAGAGGTCCCTTCCCGCCTCAACCAGTCTGTGATTCTGTGATTCTCTCCATGTCTCCCAAGAAGTCTCAGCATGAGCATCATTCCTGGAAAGCCCAAAGATGGGAGGGATGTTTAGTGAACAGAGGAATTAATAAGGGGATATACAACAAAGAGAATAAGGGTCAAAAATGGGAGGCCGAAAGTGGGATTAAAGGCCTCTGGCCACCTACTGCAGAAATGCGACCATCTCCAGCTCCCAGCTTCATGTGGGTCATAGTTTTCAAAATTAGTACACTAAGCTACTTAAAAAGGGGAAAGGAAAAAAGTAGGATCCATTCCAAGATCCCTCAAAGCTCCCACAAAGAGAGGCAAACATGTTGACTAAACAGAAAATCCATGCACTGATTTACTTTTTACTTACTGATATCACCAGCCTCAAATTAATTGACTTCACTAGACTTCCTCTCAATTTGCAGGCCTGTTAGAGGGTCCTGAATCAGACCTGTAATACTGAAAAACAGATTCCCAATATTTCATATAGCTTTCTACAAAATTAAAACCCTTTTTTTATGGCACATGATTCTTTGTGCCCTGAACACCGATATGAGGCAGTGGTATAAGTCACGTAGGCCCCTGGATAACCTCCTTCCAGCTGCGTGTCTCTGAGCTTTATTTACTCTCCAAATGAGCTTTTCCTGGGAAAACATGACTATTTAATGGTATAGAAATGTTTTGTCCTTAACATTTATCACGCACTCTCTCTGTGTGCGCTGGCATTGCCAGAAGCTTCTCTCGCTTCAAACAAACTGACAGCCAGAATCCCCCGCTTCTAAACACTCTTCTGACACCTGTTTTTAACACTTCTCCAGCTCCAACAACAGCGGTGCGCCAGCCCCCGGAGACAAATAACTTTAATCCTTGTTGTGCTGCTTCCTCTCTTGCTTGCAGGCAGGACGCAACCGCTTCCCATCTGCTTTGACAGATATCCAAATATTTGTTACTACCATTAGAGCAGAAGAGGATTTACTTTAGGCACAGGTTCTGATTTGGTGGGAGCTTTTCAGAACCTGCAAAGTTCCAGTTGTTTCGGGAAGGGCTTTATTTTGTTACACAGATTCTTCACTATAATATGATCTGGCTTTTTATTACTGTTAACTGTACTCATATCAAAGAATTAGCTGATTCCTGAAGCAGGAGTGCATATTCTAGGTTTTAATTTTTAGATTTCTTGATCATAACGAAAAAAAAAAAAACTACCTAGTGAGCAGAAGAACTGTAAGAAGATAACAAGTCATTCTACTGTGCCAGTTCAAGATAAACTTCTTTTATAAGATTTTTCTTTTAATTGAATTTCAGTTCAAATTTATTTCAGGTATACATACAGCATGTGGTAAGTAGGAAATTGAACATGATAATCTGTGAATTCAGTGAAATCATGTGTGGAAATCTGTCATCTCCTACAATTGAAAAATCTATTTATTTTTGATTTTTTTCCATGGATATCTTGATTTCTCACATTAGATTTAGATAACTTGATCAAGTATATTTTTCCATTAAAATATACTTTCTCTCCTTATCAGTTTAGGCATGTTATTAATAATTGCCATTCATTCTGAAACAAGGGTAATTTTTGCACCAAAGCAAATGCTGAGGTGTTATTGTGCAGACATCCCCATATGATTCTTCAGTGGGCTCTGAATGCATCTCCACACGGCTTAGGCACTGAACCTGAGCAAACAGTAGCAGTGAGTGATGCCACCTTTAGTGGCATCCTTTAGTGTGAAGAGCAGACTGAGAGAGACCACCGTAACCAAAATATACTTTGAAATGCACTATGTGGCCTGAAGGAACTGTAGGCGATTTGCTAACTGCGGCTGGAGTAGTTCAGGATGGGCCAGAGCACCGCGTGCTGCCCCGGGAGCTCTGGCAGTTCCACTGTGACTCCCTGCACTTGCACTAAGAGGCTGCAGAGCCTTTTGCCATCACTCAAGCTCCAGATCTTTTCTGTACGGTGCACTTTGGTCCAAGGTGCCAAATGAAAATTGCTGGATCGCTGCAAAAGCCTCCGTCACAGGCAGATGACCTAAGCAATTTCTGCCTAAATCATCTTTATTAGCTGTATTGTAGAAACACACTCATGTAAGGACAGCGGTCAAATAAATGACCTCTTCCTAACTTCATGGACAACCTGTACTTGCTGTTCACTGTGCTAAGGAGCCCTGAGAGATATCCCAAATGGTCAGTTAAAGACCCAATTAAATAGTGGTAGTACTGTTTATTTTGCTATTTCCAGAGAAATCTGCATTCCTTATATGCATGCATAGCAGTAAAAATGACTTTTAACACCCGCTGTTACCACACTAGCTGTTAGTATTTTTCTTCCTTTTTATTTTCTTGCGTGGCAGTGGAAAGGAGGCGCTGTGTTCCTTGAAAGAATCAGGAAACTAGCAAGTAAAGTGGGTTAAAGGTGTTGAGCTGCTGCTGGGCGTAGCGACCCAGTATCTCAGGTCGGTGCACGACCTTCATTTTTGATGTTGTCTCCCTCCTGTTTGCCCAGGAGCCCCTTTACAACCTCTAATGCACTTTAACCTTTCCAATCCTTCAGGTGTTTCATGTTGTTTCGGTACTGCACAGCTTGTTGCTGGGCAGAAAGCTGCCACATTTCTCAGGCAATACCTTTGCAGGTGGCTAATGATAAAGTAAGGGGAGTGATAAGATCAATCTGTCTCAGTCGCTTCCCAGGAGATATAGGAAGCTTTTCGCAGAGTTGCCCTTTACAAACACACTACATGCAGGCACTGACCTTCGCACTGACTTTTGGACTCCATGTAAGTATTGAGTATAAAATGTTACATTTCACAGAATCATAGAATAATTCAGGCTGGAAGGTTGGTAGGTCAACCTAAATGGCACCGGCTGCTCTCTCCTTTTCCACAAATCATTTAATCATCAAAGGCAATCAGCTTGGTCAGGCACGGCTGACCCTCAGTAAATCCATACAGGCTGCTCCAAACCACCACCTTCTCCTTCAGAGGAAGGCTCTATTTGCACTGCATCCTGTTTACACAAAGTATTTAACCAGCTTAATTATTTTATTGCTGCTCTACGCTTCTTACCACATATTTTATGATTCAGTACATACAATAAAAACACTTGATGACCCAGGCCTGGCAACTTTGCTGTGAGCCCTCACGCCGCATGAATATCTGCGTGGAGGGCGGACAGGGAGCAGTCCCTTTAGCTGCTCTTCGCCTCCCTCCCAACCACCCGGCTGCTCCCAGCAGACGCTACCTGCGGGCACTGGCCTCTCATTAGAAGCTATTTCTGTAAATAGATAACACCCTGAAGGAGGGAGAGAGGGTAACAAAAAGTTTATGCAACAAGTAGTTGCAAAGCTGGAGATTACATCAGGTGCAGCAGAGCGTTACAGCGGCTTCAGGACAATCCAGCTCGCTTGACGTCAGTGGCTTTGGGTGAGCAGAAATGCTGGAATATACACAAGCAGTCAGGCTTACCTAGTTTTCTATTTAACAGAAGGCTGCTTCAGCAGCAGATATGATAAAGAAGTAGTTTTAATGCTACTACGACCAGTTATAAAGTTTCCAATGATGAAGAATCAAGTTGACTTTCCCTCAAAGGCTTCTTTTAAAGGGCGCTGCAGAAGAGCATCTCCGGAGACCTCCCCTAACCTGCCCCACTTGAAAGCGCTCCGGCTTCTCAGATGCATTGCTCAGGGGAGCTCCTTTTATTTCATTAGTTTCCACAAGAGAAAAATAAGCAACAGCCAACTAGTAAAAGAGTTAGGTTTTATTATTTAATAAATTTGCTATTGGTAATGTGCCTGGGAAGCTGAAGAGAGACGAAGGAGAGCAGATGTGCTGACCACAGGGGAGGGTGCTCGACTGATGGTGGGAAAGTAATGAGAGGTCCCAAGGAAACACACAGCAGAGGGAAACTCCACCAAAAGGGAGGTTCTCCCCTCTTTATTTATTTTTTATTCTTTTTTCCAAATTGGGCCAAACACCTTCATGATATCCTTTGGTCTGCTTTTTTGCAATAAGCAATTTTGACTTGCTTATTTGCAGAGCATAGAAGGCTTTCTGTGTAAAAGTGACAAGATTTTACTCACTACCCCTGGAAACGAGTGTGGGGTTCATATTTCTCCCACATCTTATAAGTAAATAGGTTCACTAATGTAGCTAGTATTTCTATCTGCCAACTCAGAGCTGTTTTAAGATGCTTGTTAGCAGTAGTCCGCTGTAGGTTACCTCTGGTTTGAGAAATGTGTACCTGTATGACCAGACAATAAACAGCTCCTCCACATGCCATCATTTTTGATCAGTGCAAGGCAAGTGTAAGAAGCCACAAAATATTTCCACACCTGCCTCCTGCCCTTTCACAGGCTGTAATTGTCACTGTGGTTTGGACACAAAACCACAATGGGAAGCTCTGGTTTCCAAGCAGGGCAATGTGAGGCAAACCTTCAGTGTGGCAGCAGGGATCTGCTTTACCTGCTGCACTGCAGGAGAGTGAAGATGTTGCTGTGCCATTAGGAGACACTTGTAGATGCAACATATCTGTGCCAGAGCGCACGAGTGGGTGGTCTGGAACAGGATGTCTGCTCAGCTGGGAGAAAAGAAGGAAAATCCGATCAACTGAGGAGACAAGCCATGGGGTTGAGAGGGTGGAGAAATTCATCCTTTCTCAGCGCTCAAAAGCACAAACATTTGTCAAGAGGTGATAAAGACACTTGCTATCAAGGTCTCAGGGAGGAGAGGACAAGGACAAGAGGGTGAACGTCAAGAGAACACCTGATCATGCACGTTCCTGCAATGAGACCAACCAGTGTGTCTATAACTGCAGTAAGCCTTTGCTTCCAGGGGGACTCAGGAATCAGGTCGACTAAAGAAACTCATTCCTCTTACCATATCAGAGGGAGGAGGAGCGGAAATGGACACAAAAAGAAGAGCAGATCACCCACGTAACGGCCTTGTCCTAGTGCCAAGCTCTAAGGCAGTTTCACCGTGAAGCTGGGGGCAGGCGCTGCAGCACTCCCACTTCTCAGCATGGAGCTCATGACACCAGACAGGCTCTGCTGGCCAACACCAGGGAGCCAGCACCTCAGAATCCTTCATTGAGGGACATCTTGGCTGCTGCGGGCAGAGTGAGCTGTGAATGAGAGGTCAGCACAAGTCCTCAGTCCCTTGCCTGTCTCTAGACCCTCTTGGGAAGTTTATCCCAGTCTAAGTTTGCTCACTACACTAATAGCTTTTGTGCTGGGGACTGAAGAAAAAGGAAATAGGAACGTTCAGAGCTGGAGTCTGAGAGGAACAGCAGTGCAAATATAGCACATCCATTAGGTTTGATGTAGCTTTTTTGTCATTTATGTTAAAGGAATCTCTTTAGTTCTGGTTATTCAACACCTGGAAGGCAGTCTTTACTGACTGAGGAAAATAAATTATTAAGCCTTATTTTTTTTAATAGGGGGGAAAAAAAAGGAAATAGAAAATAGCTATACTCGTGCATTTTACAAAAAGCAAGCAACATGTACTGTCCCCATGCCCTGTACTTGAGTGATGACTCTGCTAGCAGTTCTTTGCATGGGGATTCATCCCACCACTTTGGATATCAAACTAGAAGCCAATTTGATGCCAGAGGGGTGAAGAAAAACATTTGAAATACCATGGGCTTTTACTGAAGTCCTTCATCATTTTTTATTGAAGAACAATAAATACAATTCCCAGCAAACACCTTCAGTCAGTTTATCTGAATAAAAATGAGGTGTGTTTTGCCACGGGTCTGCTTTATGGTTTATGGAGCAGCTCAGCTGAGTGTGACGGGCCGAGCAGGTCTCAGAGGCAGTGATGACTAATCGGGAAGCCTGAACACTTACAGTTTCCTTAGCAAGGGAGAAAGCAACTTTTCTTTTTAATCTTGTCTCTGATAAAACGTAACATCCTAAGCGACACGGAGGGCCGGGGTGCTGTTCCTTGCTCGCGGGTGTTTCCCTGCGGAGCGCTGCTCGTCTCTGCTGCCGTGCAGCCGGTGTTGTTCTCCGCCTGTTCTCAGGAGCTCTGCCGGGCCCTGCGCCGCTCTCTGCCTGCAGCGTTTACAGGCAGCTTAAGAGTCTGAAAAATGTAGCTGCTGTAACACACACACGAAAGCAAAATGCAAGAGAAATAGCAATCTCGTGACTGCTTTGATGGCAACATTTTGTACAACAAGGAGATAGGACTTTCTTTTTCTTTTTCTTTAGCTTTTACATTTCCACAGCTGCCAAACTCACACTCAGTTCAACTGCCATGTTTCAGAAACCTGAACTTAACCGCAAGGCATTTTCACAGGAACACAACATGGTTGAGGTTTGGAAGGGCCCTTTAGAGATCATCCAGTCCAACCCCCGGCTCCAGCAGGGACACCCAGAGCACGGGGCACAGGGTGGCATCCAGGCGGGTGTGAAGATCTCCAGAGAAGGAGACTCCACAGCCTCTCTGGGCAGCCTGTTCCAGGGCTCTGTCACCCTCACAGGAAAGTTGTTCTTCTTCACATGGAGATGGAATTTCACTGTGAACTGTAGCCCAATCTCCAGTTCTGGAACTGGCTTCCCAGTTCACTTGGTATCTGGGAGCAGAGATCCCAGGCCCTGTCTTCTAGATGATCTTTTCATATCCTTTTCCTTTCATCATCAAAAACCACTCTTGTCCTTCAGACTAAGGATGGAGATACTTTATTATTATGAACAGAGTAGTTATGCAAAGGACTTACCAGGCGAATGAGGGGAAGGAAGAGGGAAGAGGAGGCAGAAGGGGAAGAGGACATTTACCTGTACATCACCGCACCTAAGACACCTCTGGCCATTCTGCTATTTCTGCAGTACAAAACCAAAGCAAAGAGCTGCATTTGAGCCCATATGCTCAGCTGAAAGCAGCGCAGCTGCCAAGATCAGGCCATCCTGGGAAACCCTTCTACGAAGCTGCATCTCCATGTAGGTTTGTTCCTTGTTAGAGTTCAGCAGGAGGAAATGGGCACTGGCTGAAAGGGAGAAAAAAGTCTCAAATAAAAAGGAGACAGAACAAAACAGTCTTCATTCAAAGGCTATCGTGCTCATTTTTACCCAAGTCCAAGTATCACCAGAGAATAACAATACCTTTCTCTATGGCTTTGCTTGAATTTGCTTTTATGCAGGGGAAAACAAAGCAAAACTTTAACTTGTTAGAGGTGTAGAGGCAGCAGAACTAACTAGCATTTATTCTGTCTCAGGAATTACTAGCAAATTATCAGAAATTTCCGACCATGGGAGTTTTACTAGGGACGATGCAAGGGACAGAATGAAACTTACTTGACCCTCGAGCCTGTCCCAGGGAGGTATCACATCGGCTCTGGTGGATATTCTCCATTTTACATCAGTACAAATGGAGTGAGATTATTTTCAAATTATTTTCAGCTGCTCAGCAATCAGAATCCTTAAGGAAATTCTCACTTTGGAAAACTTCTTCTCATTCTGTTTGGGGGCAGGGGAGAGAAAGAACATTTTAAAGTTTCTTAAAGCACAAGATTCCAGAGGACATGCTGTTTCAGGAAAACTGAAATGTGCTATCCTAAGAGAATTAGCTAATAAAAAGCTTTGAGTTTCAAACTTTATTCTGAAAAGCGTAATAAAAAAGGTAAATTAATTGTGAGACACTATTAAAATGCTTTTTCAATTCCTTCATCATTGAATTTCATGAAAATCAATTCCTTTTTTTTAATAATCCAGCTTTTAATAAAACTTCATTTCCCAAAGGAAAAAAAAAAAAAACACCTCCTCCAGAAAATCCCTGACCTTCTTCATTCTGACCCTTTGTTTTCCGCACTTCATCTGAAACTCAGTAACACAAGCGCTGACCACGGAGACCTCTACCACCACCACCGCTTCCTGGTGTGATTCTCCAGCTCCATCTGCCAATGCAGCAGTGTATTACAGCCCAGCCACTACAGTGCTCTCTACGTGGCATTTGTTTTATTAAAGATTGTCCAAGGGCTTAAATTGGTACAAAACATTACCAGTAAATGTCATAAATCTATAATACGCTTTCAATCTAGTTGTGCATCAGCTGGGAGTGAGTGCTGACTATATGAGGCCCTTCTGCTGAGATGATCAAAGAGAAATGGGTAGATTTTGAAAAGAAGCTTAACTAAAATATTAAGGAGGAGGAATAGGGCTTCGGGTTGCAAAATGAGCCAGCAGAACCTTAATTAACAGGAGAAGCTTCCCAAAGAATTGATGTACTTGGAACGCGCTGAAATAGTTAATTGGGTCTCTCTAGGGTAATATTCTCTTTGGGGAAGTAGAAGGAGGATGCAGCAGTATCAGAGAGCCAAGGTGCAATTTCACTGCCTGCTCCTCCAGGAGGAGTGGGTGGAGATTTCCTTTGGCTGGACATACATTTTCCTGAAGACGGCGAACAGAAGCAGTGTCCAGACATAGATATTTAACTGCCTAGATGTATAAACAGTGCCGGAGCAGCTGGACACGGTAGAGTTAAAGGCAGTTGAAGCAGAGGATTCGTCGGGAGGAAGGGGTCAAGGGTCTCGGCGGACGGGAATGTGCCCCCAGCGGACGGGAATGTGCCCAGCTCCTCCAGGCAGAGTCTGTCCCAACATCTGCTGTCCCTGAAGACAGGAAAAAAAGCAACAGTGAAAGAAACACCAGCCCACGGACCAGGCAGAGGGGAAGGTCCCGCTCTCTCTGCAGCCCTGCCCCAGCACATATCCCGCAAGATGGTTAAATCCAGCCCTCGTCAGAGGGCCCAGGGTCTTAATCATCTCCTGCGGACACATCTTTGCTTTTAGCTTAGATGGTTCAGAATCAGCAAAGGGAGCACAAAGGGCACAAAGTTATTTTGAGGCTTCTACTGAAAGTGCTGATGTTCCTCTGCCAAGAGCAACTTCAGGAACTGAAAGCGACTCCAGTGCAATGTACTTCCCTAGCAGCTAACTGGGCACTCCTCCTGGTCAGCAGCGTAGGGCAAGAAAGCACTGCATGGAGAAAACTACATGAGTCTACGTCGATAATTAAAGCTACACTGATAACTAAAGCTACAAGGCTGTGCCTTGAAAACTCACCCATTGTACCACTACATGGAAGAAGTAAGGAGTGAAGTGTGGATATTTTTAAAGGCAGCTGCAAAACATGGGAAGGGGGTTTACATAACCAGGCTGTGGGAGACTCTGAGTCTTCCACAGGGAACGCGGTGAGTTGCCCTGCGGGAAGGAGGCTGGAGCAGGGCAAGATGCTGCAGACACAGCTCGGGGGAGAGGCTCCCCTCAGCAAGGACCCTGGTCAAATGGGAGGGCTTCGTCTGTCAGAAACGAAAGAAGCAGCTGCTGCGGATGGGCTGGTTAAGGCAGTGGTACCAAGGGGAGAGGAGCAGCCCCGAGCACGTCCTGCCCTTCCAAGCACTGCACACCCTTGTCTTCAAACAGCTGGGCAGAGAATATTCCCCATGTGAGCTCTTTCCTTGCTCCGCCTGGTGCTTTGAATAAGAAAATCCTTGATGGCCCGTTAGAGGGTATCTTGGGTCACAAACCTGTGCCCTGCTTTGACGGTTCAGTTAAGTCGAATATACCACAAGTAATTTTAACCTGGGTTAACTCTAGTGCCCTTATCTGCGAGAAGGGCTCAAGGTGGGCAAGGCTTGTTGTGCTGATGGAGTCTGTAAATCTCTGCCTTTTATTTCCTCTGCTCTGGCCTGGTTTTCACATGCTGCCACTTGCAGAAATTCAAATGCAAAATGGAGGGAAAGAAAACAAGGATGTTAAATGGGAACCAGATGTCCCCGGTAAAACACTTTCCATGTACCACAACTTTTAAAGACTAAGTAGAATTGATGAATATGTTATGCAGATGGAAAGAGCAGGCGAGCTCTGCACAGCTTTGAATCTCTCATTTTAATGTCTTTGTAGATAAGACTCAGAGATTCTTAAGTATTCAGTTTCAGGCACACACTGTAATGAGGAAGCCAATAAAAACAATGAACAGTCGTATTGTTCAAACCACCTTCATGTTCCATAATGACTGGAATTCTGAATGTTTTTTATTTAACTATTATTATCTCAGCATTAGTTATAATTACGATAGATACCATGTTTCATACTTCAAAATAATAATAATTACAGACTTGTATATCCTGTTTCCTCAAAAAAGAGCGAAATAAAAATCCTACTTCTTTTCCATTTTAGGGAACAATGATCTAGAATATTCATCAATGTGCTTCTGATTTATTACAAATGTTGTCAAATGCATCATTCACCAGCATGTTTGATGACATATTAGTGTAGTTCTCAGCAAACTCTTCAGTGTTGAGAGCTGGAAAGATTATTCACACATTATTACTCTGTTTATCAGCTCTGGCTGGGAGCCAGAAGAGGGCACATTTGCCAAATATGTGCTGGTCTAGCACTTTAATTAGGAGAGACTGAAGAAAATTTCCTAGTGCTTTAGGCTCACAGGGAGCCCCAGCCAGCCCAGCCCTGTTAGGTACCCACCACCCATCAGTTTGTGCTCTGCCTGATCTGGAGATTAACGGAGTTCAGCAGAGAAGCTATTAATTTCCTGCCTTTCAGGAACATGATATATTTTATGCTTCATGCTCATGAATGTAAAAGCAAGTGCGAAGGGAACAAAAGGAAACCATTAAAGCAGAAATAGAAATGACAGCGGCAGGAACTCTTGATTCCTAATTAGAAATACTGCACATCGTCTCTTACCGTTTTAGCTCGCAGAGCTTAACACGAAACGCGATGAAAGGCAGCCTGTGTTTATCAGGGGTGGATCACGCGAGGCCGGGCTCCTTTGATGTGCTAGCAGACGGGCGCAGCAAATGCCGACCTCATCCAGGCGAAGCCGGGACTGCCACGTAACGCCCCCGCACGGGAGCATGGCCGCGCGAGGAATGAGAAAGGATCTCATAAAAGAACTATAAAAATGAAGGTTTGGCAAAAGGGAAGGTAACAGGCAGGCTCAGCGGGGAGAGAAGTGGCGGTGGTGGAGGGAGGTCGCTGGTGCTCGAGGGTTTGCAGGGGCTCCAGCACCTCTAACGCGGCGCTTACCCTTCTCCCACTCGCCAGCCCCAGGGGCCCCGCATTGCAGTTGCAGATGTGACACAGGAAAAGACTGCAGTATCACGCAGGAGGGAGAGGAGGACCCCGGCATCCTGGCCATGGGTTGATGTACTGTAAGAGCATGTCCCTCAGACCCGAGCGCGTCTTCTCTCCAGCCTCCCAAGAGCTAGATCCCCTCCTGCTGATCCTGAAACCAAAAGGCGGCCTGAGGAGCAGCCAGCCCAGAGTCAAGGAACTTCAGCCAACATCCAGATCCCTGGCCTAAGTTCCTTAATAGCACATTTTCTGTAAACGGTACATTTCAGAAAAAGAAAAAGCAGGATCTTGTAAGAAAAAGCTTACCAGGACCCTCCTCATGAATTATGGAGGATCCAATTCAGATATATTTGTGTTTTGAAGGTGAAAAGATCGCTAGATGTTGTCACAGTGAGAGTCCTTGCTCCCCTGCCCACCAGCTCTGAAACTTGCTGACCTGACATTCTGCTTGGGGATGTATCTATCTGTGAAGGATTTTCTAATTAATAATCTGCCTGCACTATTGCTTAGGGCTGCGTCATTTGATTTTGCATTCCTGGCTATGGCTGAGGACAAGTTGTTACAGTTTTGATTAATTTTCAAGCTACAAAATCTTATGAGTTTTATGTAAACCACAAGATGGCACAGCTGTAGTAGCAATATAGAACCAGATATGGTAGTCTGGGTTGAATAAATTAAAAAAATAAAAATTGACACAATATTTAACATTAAAAAATCAACTCTGCAGAGATGCCTTCATCTCTACAGCTGTTAAATACTGTGTTTTTATTGACAAGAAAGAGAAAAAAATATCTGTTCCCATGAAAAAGAAAATCTAACTGAAGGGCAGTTCCTTTTGCCTATAAACATTGAGAATAGCCAGTTTATGAGGAGAAGCTGAGGGGGCTGGAGAAGAGCAGCCTCAAGTATCAGTATATATAAATATGTAAGAGGGTGTGAGGAGATGAGCTAGATTCTTCTCAGTGGTGCCTAGTGAGAGGACAAGAGGCAACATGCAGAAACCCAAACACAGGAAATTCTGTTTAAACATAAGATAAAAGGATTTTTATTGTTAGGGCAAGTGAGCCCTGGAACAGGTTATCCACAGAGGTTGTGGAGCCCCTGTCCTTGAAGACATTAGAGCTGGACAGGACGTCCTCCTGGATGGCGTTGGTGGGTGACCTCGCTTGAGCGGGGGTGTGGGACACAGCGATCTCCAGAGGCCCCTTCCAAATCCGACTCTTCCGTGATCCTACGAAATGTGATTTTTTTTTAATAATTGGCTGTTTATATATTTACAAAAATAACATTTAAAACCAGAAGGGACTTTTCCACTAGGAAGCCAATCTTGCCTGAGATGTGAAAAAATGTTCTGACGCTGGATTATTTTCCACAGAATATTACACTGACTACACAACAGATACCAATATATTTTTAAGATGGAAAAATTCTTTAAGACGAATCCTCTCTATTCCACAGACAGTTCCATTTGCAACTACTTCCATTTTTTCATAGCAAAAGAGTTTGAGAGCAATCCCTAATTAGATCTCAGGCCCCCAAAAAATTCTCAAAGTAGCTTTTTATAATAAAATTTGCAACAAGCAAGGAATATATTTTATGAGATAATAAAACTACTAATATGAATTTATGGGATTCATGTCTATATGAGTGTATAATGACCTGAATGAGGCAAGTAATATTAGGGAAATGTGGCCCAGTGGTTATATGAGCAGGGTATCACAGGGAATAGGTGTTTATTATCTCTAGGATTTGTATTCTTCTTGTCCCCCTAACTACTTAAAGAGGCAAGGAGGAGAATCAAGGACTGTGCAGGGAGGCTGAATTTCATTATATTTATGTCATTCTTTTGCACACTTAATCGGGGGTAATTGTATCATTCCCCAGCTAGTTTGCAGTTTTTCCTGAAGCTGCCCTATATCTAGCATAACAGGGTGATGAGCTGTGATTAAATTTTCTAGGAACAACTGCAATGAAAATATTAACTTGAGATTCATTTGCTTGCTGTCATATTTGTCACCACAAATAGTGGTCATTTGGAGATATCCCATTATGGGAGAATAATCCAAATTTAAATATAAGCTCATATAAATACAGATATATATACCTACTGGGCATATCCATATCTAGTCATATAATCTATATCCAAAAGGGAAAACAATAACCTTATTAGTCAGAATTTCTTATTGAAAATCAGGTTTTCTGATCAGCATCAGGATGAAAAACTGACCTTTCCAAACTTAGTATAATTTCAGCAAGGCAAACTATTCTCTGGCTTGTAAAGTGAGATGACTCCACAAGTGTTGCATTTTTTAAAAATGAATTCTGAAACTTTAATTAGTGAGTTTTGCATCTGGGTCATCGCTGTTGTTTATTTTAACTGGAAAATGACTGTTCCTACAGCCTGCTAAGGTTAGATAAATATTTGTAAGGAATATCCTAGTAAGGAAGAAGATTCATTACTGACATTTATTGATAATTGTGGACAAGATTTTCAAAGCAACCTGAGGGTTTTGAACACACAGTGCTCTGCCTCCTGCAAGCCCTCTATCACTTCTGCTGTTGGCATCCACTCTAATATTGCATCTACTTCAGGGCTTAGCTCTACAAACACAAAATGCAGTTCCAGGGGGCCCATGATGATGTGGGAACTTGGGCCTCTATCAGGTATTGGGGTGGTTAAAGATGATTCCCTCACGGGGAAATCCAGTGGGAAATCTGGCTCTCCTGCCTCACACAGGGATCTCGGAGGACCCCGTGTGTGTGTGCCAACAGGGCAAGTGGCTCCAACAGCAAAGCCCTGGCTCGGCTCTCCTGTCCTGGGGGGACTCACATCTCTCTCACCTCCGAGAAATAAACCTGTCATGTTGAATGACACTGTGAACCAAAGGCACCCCGTCTTCTTTGAAAATGTTCAGCATAAACAGGAATAAACCAAAGAATACAAAACTACTGTGTCTCAGAGAGCAAGCATGGAAATGTGACTCAGTGTCCTAGCGCACAGACACCCTTCCAGTGTGAGAAGATTCCTGGACATGAAGAGTCCATGAAGAATGTGCAGTGCTAGTCCAGTTATATGAGCCCAATTTCTATCACTTACACGCTAAAAGTCAGAACCCCAAAGCTGTCAGTAGTTCTGGTTTTGCAGGCCTACAGCCTTGCTGCCTTTCTGTTTCCCTCCTCCCTCGCAGCCTGTCTCCACAGCACGGCCCCACGGCCAGGACTTCGGGCTGCTGTGGCCAGCAATGACCACCTCACCCATCGCATCCTGCCGTGTCCACTGTTGGCACGGGCTGGACCTGCTGTGTGGCTGCAGGTAACCAGGCACCCTGTCATATATTTTTATATATACCTATATACACACCTACTTCTGGACCACTTGTGTGGCAGAAAGCCTTTGGCACTCTTCTCATCCTCAAACACTTTTTAATTCAAAATATGTTACTTACAGGTCTGGGGTACTGAGAGGGTGCTTAGGCATGGAGGAAGAGGGCAGTAATAGTTTACACAGCCCAACAAATCTCAGGCATCCGAGTGAAACAACCTAAAATTGCTCCGCAGCCCAGACTCCTTCAGAGCAGTCTGGAGTAGGGCTCGGGGCTGAGCTGAACCCCTTGAAGGAGCCTCCCTCTCTTCTTGACCTGTGTTTGCAAACAGCCTCCAGGTTACGCCGGTAACCAGTGAGTAAAGTTTGCAGTGTAAATAACGCCCTGCCCTGCTTCTGCTCAGAGAGACGCGAGAGTTTACGGACGGTGCGGGACCATTGCTTACACCTGAGTGTGGTTCGTGCTGTGAAGTGGAACGTGTCGGGCTTGGATCAGATCTCCTGTCAGTCTCTCACTAACAACTGTCATTTCCTTCTACCTTTTTTTTTTTCTTTAAATATTGGAAACATAAACAATATTTATTCTGTGAAAAGTGTTGTTATGCTTCTGTATCATCTTTTGATCTTTTTCCTTTTCTTGTATCTTGTAATATCTGACTTAGCCATCCAGCCACACAGCAGGCCTTTTCTCAACATGATCCATAATCTCTGTTGGATGCCCTATTACAGTCATTTTTATTACACTTTTTGCTTCCAAAATACTCCTGCAGGGATAGTTATAAACAGATTGTACATAGGCAAGTCAATGCAGTAAATTAATTAATGTCACACACACCGTTCATTTCAAAAGTATGTCCCTAAAGAGTTGTGCAAAAAATCTACCAAATAGTCTGGCTCAATGTGAAGGACTGTGTAAGAAATGGGGGCCTCATCATGCAAGGAGCACTCACATATTCCATGCACGATGATGTGCATTTAGTTTACTCAGGCAATTTTAATGCACCCAGAAGAAAATGTTATTTACTATGTTTACCTTTCTAATACTCACTTTCTGCCCCAGGAGTATTGTGTGTCTCCTACAGATGGAAAGGAGGGATAAAGACAGACTAATGCTCATAGTTACTGGTCTAAGTTAATCTAAACTGACAGATGTCTCATTTCCTACTAGTTGGCAAGAATCTGTCAAAGACACCTAACTATTAAGAAAAATAAGGCTTGAACACCCATGTAGAAGTTAGATTGAATGAGTAGGTCATTAGTCACTTTCCCAAGCAGGTAGAGGAAGAGCATGCAAATAAAAAGTATGAGCAAAAAAAGGTTCTAATGCAAGTGACTTGGTTCCTCCTGGAGAAGCATCTCAGAAACCAACATCTCTTCTGATTCCTCATGTGCAATTACAGGCTTACATTACATCTCCTTTTCCTGATAAATTACAGAGAAGCACCAACTGCGTCCAGGTTTACCTACGGCATCTCAACTGTCTGCACTGGGTTCCCGCTGGGGCTGTAGCTCCTTCCCACCCACAAGTGCTGTGGGAGCTGAGGGAGAGGAGGAAGGGAAGAAGGACAGGTCGGGGCAGGCTCAGGTTTTGCCATGGGAGAGATCATGGTGACAGTAAGGGGAGCTCCTGGACCTCTGAAGCCCCAGTTGGACCAGCCAGAAAGGCGGCCCCGGCTTCCTTCCTCACTGCTCATAGCCATGGCTGCGCAGCGCCCGCCCATCCCTGCACTTTATCCTGTCCCTCGGGGGAACAGGAGCGACATTCCCAATGCTCTCCACAAACTGGGAACGCCACCATGAGATGAACAGGAGGAGGCTCAAAAAGGGGGCTGCGGAGCAGCGCCCCAAGGGGGAAGTGATGGACGGCCCCATGGGAGGAACCTGGGGCTGCTCCCAGGCTGCAGCCCCCAGGCGACATAAGAGCAAAGGAGAGTTCACCTGGGGTGCTTCTCGGCCCCGGGTTTTGGCCGGGCCGTCCTAAGGGTGTATGTTGTTCTAGGACCTCACTTGGGAAATTGGAAGCTTTTGCCTAGGGGCGAATGGACATGGAGCGAGTCCCGGCAGCCGGTGGGGCTGCCAGACTCCAAGCTCTGCTCTCCTCGGCTCTCGTGGTTCCAAAAGACCCCCCGCAGCTGAAGCGCTCGAGGGGGGAACGCAGCAAAAGTGATGGGAAATGGCGACAGCAGCAGCAGCGGCAGCGGGAGCTGCGGCCTGGCGGGCAGAGGGAGCCGGAGCGGCGAGGCCGGCCTGGCGTGGGGCAGTCCGGTCCCCCTGCCCTCCCCACGGCCCGGCCCGGTGTGGGGATGGCGGCGGAGGGCGACGCGGGGCCCTGCACGTTCGGTGATGTGAGTACGCACCTGGCGGGGCTTTCAATCGGGTTTTATTTGTTCGTTTGGATAGAGGGGATCTGTGTGGTTTCAACGTGGAGGGCAGTAATTTCTTTCTTTCTCTTTTTATTTAGATATTAAGAAGAGCAGCTAAGAATGGTAAGGCTTCTTTTCCCTGCCCCAAACTTTGCACAAAAAAATCCATCGCTCTGATCGGACGTTTAAGCCATGCCCTGAGCACCTTGCCGTGAAGCCCGTCTGTCTGTCGTGCCGCGTGGTGCTTCGTTCAGGCCCGGTGCAGTGTGTGCTGCTGTGCACTGATCCATCCAGCGAGGTCTGTAAGAGCAGATCTTTTGCTGTCACAGATTGCCCTGCATGTTTGACCTGCGCTTTGCTGTGTTGCACCGGTGTGCTTTCTTAGCCGTGTTATATGCACCAGACGTTTGGAAACACTTGCTAACAGCTCCATCCTACTACTGTTTAAAAACATCACTGGCTATATCCATCAACCCAACTTGCTTTTCATTTACATTTTGCAGAGGTGTATCTGCAAATACATTGCTATGTATTCTGCAAAGCAAAACTTAGAATGAAAACTTCACTTCAATTTGCCTGTTTATCATACAAAACCCTGGAGTGTTTAATATGTTCTGTACAGAAATGTTTATCCTTGTGCTACAAACTGATTTTCCTTCCAGTGGTGGCGCAAGCAGAGCCCCACAGTCAGGATGAAGGGACAGACCTCCTGCCCTTGGATGTTCTCACATTCCTGCTCCTTAATCCCGCATGCCTGTGTCGTGATCTCTGAATCATGCCCTGTCCCAGATCCAGAGGAAACACTGTGGCTCACTAGACTTTTACTCCCAAATTTATCACTTTTATTTGTTGTTGAAGTAGGGGGAACAGTTCATGCAATCAGTAACAAACCTGTTTCCCTTTCCAGAGCAATGTGATGCCACATTAGCCCTAGAGACTTTGTATGCTGGAGTTCAAATATAGGGATGCTCTACAACAAATTAGGAGGAATGTGGCCAAGCTCAACTAGTTCAGTTCAATTAATTTGAGTCTATAAACTTGAAATTATTTCAGATCTTGCGTGCTTGAAGTATTTGCTCAAGTATTGGTTGCCTGTGGGATTCCCACTCTGCAGGTCCAGCACTGCACAGTCTTACACCACATCCATAGGAAGCAAATTTGTTAAAATTGGGTACCTTCTCAGAAAGATCACTGGATATTCGAACACATATCCAACATTGTCATCTCTACTTATTAATAATTTCTAATGACTAGGGTGCTTTACACTCTCACTGCCACCTTTTACAAGATACAGGAACCAAGTATCATTTTACAGTAACAAATGCTACTCTACACGATCTATAAAGGTCTCCCATACACACTTAATAGAGTTCTTTCAAAGTCGCCATATATTTTTTCTGTGACATACTAAATATTCAAAAAAAAAATTTATCATCAAAACCTAATTATATAGGAGTGGTAGGCAGTTGGACAATAGGAGTATTATAGGAGATACAGTTGAGAATTAGAATTCTTTCTTCATGGTGACGTGAAAGCCTCAGAGCATTCCAGACACAGTTAAGGAAGAAATACAGAGGGAATTCCTCTAGGAACAACTCTAGAGCCATATGCTCCCATGCCTGTGAGCACCTTCTGGTGCTAGGGAGCAGAAAGACACTGGAGAATCGTCTCTTCCTCCTCTCAGGAAAGCAGCAGGAGATGCTGTCCTTTAACTCCCTGGGAGTGTTGGGAAGACGACATGGCTGGCATGCTGGCCCATGCTCATGTTCATTGGAGACCTGGCCATATCCCCCAGCTGTGACATATTCCTTTGGCTTGAGCCATCCAGGAGGACACAGTGCTTCTTGTGAAAGAACAAGGGAAGTTGATCTTTTCCGGAAAGATTTACACAGTTTCAGACCTCACAGCCCAGACAAGTTCAACCATGATGTGATGATATGTAGTTCCCATGCATTTCTCAGTGTGCAGTTTCAATAAAACTCGGTCTCGGGTATTTGAAGGCATCCTGAACACCAGTGAGAGTCACGAGGACCGTAACATCCAAGCAGGAGCTCGGGAGCAGTAAGCGGTCACTGCACTGCACTTGCTGCCACCCAAGGACAAGGTGGGCACGAGGCGTCATGATTGGCGGCTACTGCTCAGCTCCTTCTTCCACCCTTGACCCTCCTGGGAGAGTCAGGATCGAGCTTGGCTCGTGCAGGGCACAGATCAAGGCACGTGGCAGCAGGTGCTAAGTCACCCAGCAGGACTGTGGGGCTCCTGTTGAGGCCTTTGCAGCAAGCAAAGACAGCTGGCCCTGCAGCAGAGGTCCTGTGAAGCAGGAGATGGAGGGAGCTCAGAAATCCTGCCAAACTTGTGTAACTCAGAAACACTGCATGTGTTTATGACACAGCTCACCTGGGTTTAAATGAGAAAGTTTATCAAACCCTCATTTCAAGGAAGCCATTCACATTTTTTTCTTTAATTGTTTCACTTCTTTTGCTATTTTAAACAAAACCAAACTAATTAAATTCTTCCGTTAAAGCAAAATCTTGTCCCCAGTCACCAGGGGGAAGATTTAGAAATACAAAAAAACCCTGTAACTGCCAAATGCAGTCTTTTCCAAGCAGAAAATTCTTTACCCCCTTGTCTCGCAGCCAACAGTGGTTGCTGCACACACCTGTGTGTTGGCAGCACCTGTATGTGCTTATCGTCTTGCTCATCTATGTGAGGTGTTTCATTTACCGTCTGATACACCAGGAGGGGCATAGGGCTCCCCGTGAGCCTTGCAGCCTCTTTCAGTAAAGTGAAATGGTATCAGTGGTTGATAAACGTCACCCTGGGGCCCCTCCTGGCCCCGCAGCCTTGACACGCACTCTGTTTGGATCGTGTCCTACCACAGTTCCCCCTGTTAGCCCAGGAATGGAAACTCAAATGCAGACAACCTTGCAGAAAGCCAGCAGCAAACAGTCTGAGTGTCCTAATGCAGCAGGAGGAAGGTAATAACCTCTCAAGGATACAGGCCTTCCCCTTATAAAAGCAGGAATCTGGGCTTGCAAAGCAGCTCTTAGACTTTGAAACCCCCTATTGCACTTTTCTGTGTGCCAATAGCCATCCAGGCAAGTTTGGCAGCAAAAGAGAGTTCTCCCCAGTCACCCCTTCAGGAAAGAGAATCCTTTTGCTGCCCGTCTCCTCCACAGTTTTAGAGCTGGTGTTTGGTTTTGTTCCAAGCTCACAGCCCTCATTCCCAAATCCTTAGCTCAGCTGCAGGTAAGAGTTAGTTGAAAGGGGCAGCTCTAATACGAAAAGTTGTAAGAAGATGGTTCGTGTATAGAGGTTGTCTTTGAAGTGTAAATAGGTATCTGTCCTTGTGAGAAAGCACTCAATATATGCTATATTTATTTCAGACGTTCTTAAAGCTCCAAAGAGAATGGTACTTGAAAACAGCAGAAATCAGATCTGCTATGGAGGATGAAACTTTATATAAGGAACAAAAAAAGACAACCTGGCTGTAGGGAGCACAGCAGAGCGTGCTGCAGGAAGTCAAGAATGGCTGCAACCAAATGCTGAAAAATGAAAAAAAAATTGACTAAACAGACCAGAGACACCCGATCAGAATATCAAACACCCAGAGCAGATCACCCACAAATGGTTCTACTGCCGAGGCCAATATACTTATTCTTGATTTTGTTTACTCTCTGACATTTCAAACAAATAGACAGTGAAAACCTTCCCTAAAAATATTTTATGTTTTTAATCATTTATCTGAGTTGCCCTATAGATCCCTGGGGGTGGCTGAGCTGAGGATGCGGACCCGTGGTTATGCTGCCCATACACCACGTTCCGATGAATCGGGCCTTTCCTCTCCCCACTCCATTGCCTCGGCTGCCGTCCTGCGTGGCCGCATCCCCCTGGCATCCTTCACTGGCTGCAGGCTCCCTGCTTGCCATCTTCTGTGGGGATGGAAGCTGCAAACACAGATTGCAAATGGCCTTGTTCATTGTTTGCTGATGTCTTTTTGCCCCCAAAGGTCATCTTTCAACTCAAAAAGATGTCTCTGTATCATTCCTTTGTAAGAGATGCTATTGTCTTATCGAAGCAATGAACAGCTTCGATAGCTGTGTCCTTCGACAGTGTGTCCTGGAATCTGCTAGTGTTTCTGGTGCTACTGACTGGCTAACTGGGGGTAACTTTTGTGCTTATTTTGCACATAAAATCTTCTATACAATAGAGAAGTTAATTTTATTTAAGTATATTTAAGAAGTTAATGGCAAACTGAAGGAAAACTCTTCTTTAAAACATAGCAAATATATCTATAAATTTACCAGCACTAGAAAAATGAGATGATACATTTTATTGCCTGTATTTCTGTCTGCCAGTCAGGAAAGTTTGGCTGCGAGAAGGACAGGAACCATGCAAACAAATAAAATAAAATAAAATAAAATAAAATAAAGTAAAATAAAATAAAATAAAATAAAATAAAATAAAATAAAATAAAATAAAATAAAATAAAATAAAATAAAATAANAAAATAAAATAAAATAAAATAAAATAAAATAAAATAAAATAAAATAAAATAAAATAAAATAAAATAAAATAAAATAAAATAAAATAAAATAAAATGCAAGCCCTTCAATGCAACTGCTATGAGATTGCCAAGGCAAACACTACTGAAATTTAACTTTTTTTTTAATGAGGGCTTCAAAGAGGTCTGTTTTCATGAATCATCCTTGGTGTTTTGCCTGCACGGAGATGAGAGGGTGTTCCCTAGGCCTTCCAGCCCGGCTGCTTTGAAGCCCTTGGACTGGACGGTGTTTGCCGGGGAGCTCTGAGGAAGCGACGTGGCCGCAGAGCAGGCTGAGCTGAACACGTGTAACACGCCCCTGAAGACAACAGCCAGTCCCGAAACTTGGAAGAAGCCCTGGCTAGGGAAAGGTGTCTGTTATTAATTACCCCAAAGAAAGGTCATTAGGGTCTGAGCTTCATCCAAGCAATGAGGACGTGGCCTGGCTCACCAAGGGCTGATTATACCAGCAAAGCAGTTGAGAGAAATGAGAGAAATGTCCAGGATAATCAGACCTTTTCACTAAATAAAACTGAATGAAATTTGTACATAACTGTGTAGTTCAAGTCTCCTTCGCTTTTGCCAGTGACCAGCTTTGGGGTGGGCTAGGGACAGACTTTTCAAAATGTTGCTTAGAATAATCAACAATATAGACCAAAGCCATGGTCTGCGCCTGTATGATAAACTATGAAGAAAACAGTGTGCAGTGCAATGTTCTGCCTTGCCAGAACACTGATTTTCTGGACTGATGAAAAGCCAATGAATCTGAAGGATAAAGAAAAATCAAAAAGTTTTTCAAGTTTTCTATCATACTTAGGCTGTTCCTCTATGAGTAAACTAATACGCTTACCTCAGGAAAGCTGCCAGAAATCACTGGTTTCCTGGATATTTTTATAACTCACGCTAATCGTGCTTTTCAGCAAAGGCTAAAGCTGCAGAGGCAGTTTGATTAATTTATCGATTGCAGCTGTATGAGCCAAAGAAAGCATATCTGTACAAAGAAGCTTGTTTTACCACGTTCAGTATTTGGTAGTCATTTTCTGTACCCAATGCCAAAAGGGAGATGTATTTAGATTCTTAATTAGGTAATCATGACAACTCTGTCGAAGGAAACCATCCACCTAAAACACAATATTGTGCCATCTTGGTTTCTAGCTTGTATCAATTTTGGCATTTCATTTTGATTGTAATGATGATGATCTCCAGCTACAATCTGTCTTTTTAAATTAAACATTTCAAAATGTTTTTGCTGAAGCACTCAATTTGTGCAATAGCGCGTCTTCTTGAAGACTCCAGATTTGAAATGGTATATTCAAGTCAAAGAAATTAAGAAATACGAGCAGGTAAAAGAGTGAAGAACTCCTCAGCTCTACTCGTCATGCCTATACTGCAGTGCAGTATATAGTTACTTACATATTTACTGTATATACATATATATTGTGTGTGTGTATATATATAGTGTGTGTATATATATAGTTACCTAGTATATAGACACAGTTGTTTTTTGTTTCTAATTATCATTCTTGCATTTAAAACTGACTCTGACATGCTAGTCAGTGCGGAACAATACAGTTAGAGGCCAGAATTACTAACAGGGCCAAGCGCTCCCTGAATTCCAGTTTTGCTCTTCAAAACAATCTGAGTTCAGTAGTCCAAGTCTAAGTTGAGGCAAATTTCATTTGTTGCTAACCCATTAAAAAAAAAAAACACCACTATATTTATTTTAAAAATGCACTACAGATCCTCTCTCTGGGATATTCAGACATGCTGAAGTTATCTGGGGTACAAATATGATTCCTACTTCAGCAAAACACTGTAGTGATGACACATCCCTTAGGAAACATCCCGTGTTGTGCAGTTTAATCTAACAGGCAGAGAGAGTCTCAATAGGAAGAGCTAAAATCCTGAAAATAACAGCAGAATTAATCTCTGCTTATCACATCTTAGCTCCGGGATTTTGCCTCATGCAGTCAAGGGCTTGCTATAATTAAAGCTAAATCAAGAAACTGATGAAATAGACTTCACTAAATAATGTCACAGAGCTTGTAATAGGGAGCCTTTCCTCTTGAATTAAGGCACATCTAATTACTGTTCTTCTAAATGTTATCCTATGCTGCCTCCTCTCCCTCTGAGTCCCATTAGTCCGTAGATACTTCCTAGATGCAATAACACATTATTGATGTGTCAAGACCCATGTGGTAATGACTTTTTTTCATCCCAAACAGATTATAACAGTTGATAATTAGACAATAAAAAGTGGAACTCTTCATCCTCGTATTTCATTATATATATTACATAGCCAATCCAAATTCCATTAGAAAAAAAAATTGAATGTCTTGGCAGACCACTGGTGTATGCTAAAATGAACTAAGTTTTATTTTGTATTTACACAGAGACCACAGAATTTTTTGAAAAAGAGTCATTTTATGAGAAAGTGAGACTGAAAGCACTGCAAACCAGTGCAGAATACTGATATCCTTAACTAGCTGAGAGAGACAGGTCAAATCCCTGCTGTTCCTAAACCACACCTTTGAGTCTCACTCTTGCACAGGGAAGGCAGGGAGCAGAGCTAAGTAAACGGGATGAGAAGGAATAGGAAATGAATTCTCTAGAGAGCTGAAGAAATTTCCATTGAGCCAACATGTTCCTTCAATAAATAAAACCCTGGGATTTTCTGCAGCCCTAGCAGTTACAGAAGGTCACCGGAATGCTCGGGAGGAGGCAGGGAGCAGGGAGATGCAACGTGGGGCAGGCTGGGGAGAAGCCAGAGCGGAGGGGATCAGCAGAAAGGCTGCATCATACTAATGGGCTTTCAGCAGGCGTTTCCAGATCCAAACTAGTTTTGTTTGAAAGATGAAAAGGATGAAAAATAACACTTATTAGAATTGCTAGCTTAATGGCCGTTAGAATAGAAGTAGAAATAAAATAATTAGAAGGGTAGAATGTAAGAAGATTTGATATCATATCCTTTGTGTGTCTTGATCAGAATATGTTTCTACATTTAAAATAATCCGAGGAGTTATTTTTTAATAGCTTTCTCTTCTATGACATGAACAAAAATAAAAGGCACAAGTGAACCTAAGGCAATTCCCATCTCTCTGATGTTTCAGAGGATGGCAAACGCTCCCTCGATGAGTTCAGAGCTTACTTTGCTGACGGGGTTCTGAGTGGAGAGGAACTGTGTGAGCTTTTCCATGCCATCGATACAAGAGCGAGTAAGTGTCCCCTTTCACAACCAAAAAGTGCTGCATCCTTTGTCTAAGCAGGCAAACAAGGCACTGGTCAGTTTTTTGAAAGCAAGCTTAAGAAGGTGTCTGCCTCAAGGAAGTTAAGCTGTGCCGTGCCGTATGATCGCAGGGCTTCTGAATCCCGTGTGCGTGTCCTGTTGAATGGGATTTAGGCATCGAGAACATTACACTAAGGAGGAGGAGCTGTTGCCCTACTCTAGCTTATAAATAAAAGCTCCTCTTCTTGACTCTTCTTCACTGACCAGGTGCTGAGCGGGAAAAAAATAGCTGAAGCTACCGCAGAGAGCAAAGAACAGCAAAAGTCACCCGTGCTGCTGCTGTCAAGGGAGCCGAGCTGGTGTTGTCACTTGGGCGCTTTGGATGGCCCCGCTGCGGCTGGCTGTAACGAGGCCACAGGATGTCGGTGCTAAAGCGCTCGTCGTTTTTCCGCAGAGCTACATTTGTGCCCCTGTCTCCTCTCCTAAGCTGTGCTCCTTACCGACAGTGACTACAGATAATGAATTTCCTTTTACTTGCTTTATATCCTACAACAATTATTTACAGCAGCTCTTACTATTAATTAAGGAACTCTTACTAATCCACTGCCTTTTAAACTGGACCATTTCCATGCTATAAAAGCTCCAGAGGAGGCGTCATTTATTGCCTTTACTCAGAGATTATGAAGATACCATGTGGCAATCGTGGTTTGGATTGTGGTCCAGTTTTAAAGCACTGAATGTGCTGAAATCACTTTTGTTTTTCTCAGATGCATACACTGGAGAAATGTACTTTAAAATGCTGTTACAGCCCTACTTCCCCTGTTTGCCATGCAGAAAAGCTAGGAGTAGGCTAAAAGGGCCTGGCCTGATTTGATCCAGTGCCAGCTTCCACTGCATCCTTGTTTCTTCCTCTTCCACAGGAAATAAAACCAGCACATTGATACTGCAACTGAAAAGCTCTCTACACCTGACAAATATCAGGTGGATATAGCAAAGGGAGTATAATGGGCAGTATAATGTAAATGATTTGCTTTCCAGCAGAGGTCACATGAAGCAGATGTAATAAGCAGGCCCAAACGTGACTCACCAGCATTTTCTGGAAAGGGCAGGTTGTGTGAAAGGCCTCCAGTTAAGTAGCTGACTAAGAAATGGAGCAAAACAAAGCATTCAGTGGACCCCGGGAAGTTGTATCATGCAACTGTTAGAAGAATCTTGCGCGTATTCTAAACACTCACTTGCAAACAATCTTAAAGCCATGTATTATGTGGAGCTTTCACTTACAAATTACCCAAGGCAATGAAATTAAAATCCTGGTTTGTGCCTGCAATTCCCAAGTAGTTTATGACTGTTCTATTTTGGGCTAGGATAAGAACCTCTACTTAGCTGTGCGTCTAGAATAACCTCTGCCTGTTGTGCCGGTTAAATACAGGCTCTGATGAAGCGTGGGCCGCTCCCGAGTCTGCTCCGTGCTTCAGGCCCTGCTCGCACGGAGAGCACTGTGGTTCCCTGTCTCGCAGACCTGCTGTAGGCACCGAGATCAGGCGCCGTCCAGACACTGCAGAGGTTCACCCGGCGTGTGAAGGCCTGGGGTGGCTCCCTGGGTACACGGAATGCCACGGGCAGCCCCATCGCTCCGGCGGGGTCTGGAGCTTCCCTAGCCAGGTTGTCACTCTGGGCTGTTTCCACTTGCTTGGGCTATTTCAGCTTTCAACCCCCTGCTTTGCATGTGTGTGAGTCTTTGTGCTTCAAAGGTAAAAAAAGAGCGTGGTGGCCTCAGGTGAGGTCCATGGACCAGGGGCTTGGGAAGTCTGTGCTGCGTTCCCGGCTGTGCTACAGCGAGCTCTCAGAGGAGGGTTTGAGGCATAAAAGTCTGCCCCTGGCCTAATACAATGCATTTTAGTGCTGTATTAACCAGGTATTAAAAAAAAAAAAAAAAAGCCCCTATTACTCTGGTCAGGATTTCAGTCTTGTGAAAGAGGAGGATTAGCAGATTTTTAGTTTTTACAAAGATCAAAGCAAGCCCATTTAGTATATCAAATATATCAAATATCAATTAATATATCAAAGCATATAGGCTGTGGCAGACTGCTGAAATGAGTAATCACCTTTTTCAGTGTGATAGCAAGGCAAATAACAGGAAATTCAGCTTTGCAGTAGCTGAGGTCTCTTCTGCCTGGCTGACTGTGATCTCTGCACCTGCCTGCCTGGGGCAGATCTTCTCACAAAGCAAAAGCAGGGGCAGTTGCTACTGCAGTGGCAGTAATTGCCAGGATAAAAGTTGCATAGGATTTAGATCCCACTGCACATTGCATCCAAATGGTCAGGTGGAATTAGAGGGAAAAAAAACTGATTGATACTTGCTCAGATACTCAAAAAGGATGGACTTAGATTTTACAACTCATCTAGACCCTGAAATACAGATCATTAAGTCACAGCAGATCATTGTTTTTATTGGCAATTTGTATTAGTTAAAGATCTTTCTTCAGAACAGCATTTGGGCACATATCTTGGGCACCTGCTTATGCATAGACTGGCTGCTTTTTCTTCTCTATTTCATAAAATAAACATTATATTTTTGTATTTTTTAAAAATTTCATAAATTCCAGTAGAACACCATATACAAGATAATTGCTTGATGGTTTTAACCTCTATTGCTTCTTTTGTTCTGACAGAACCAGCAACAAATGTGTAAGCAAATGTGTAACCAGCTACAAAGATTAATAATGGTGCTGTCACTCTACAGGAAATCAGGGTAGGTGAAGCAGTATGTCCATTTAAAGAGAGAGTGATTTTTTTCCCCCATATTTTAGCATTACTACAATATTTACGGTGTAAAAGTTGAAGTTGTAAACAATTTGAATTACAGAAGGGTCTTCTATCCTCTGAACCATAACACTTTATATAACTTGTAGGACAGTGCTAGCTGTGCAGAGTTACATGGAAATTCCCCCCACCGACAAACTGATTTATATTTTTTGCAGCAGGTTAACTCTTTTTTTTTTTCTTTTCAGAAAAACCCTCCTAGGATGACGGAGAGACGAGAGGCAACTGGACCAGGGGGTCTCTGCAGTGACCAAGCAAATCTCAGTCTCCTGTTTGGTAATCAAGTCACGAGAGACAATAAGGAGAATTGTTACATACAAAATTTAACATACATAGCTACAGGTGTACTTAGCTTTGGGGGTATGTAGCTATGAGGATATATAGATATGGGTGTACATATCTATGGGGGTACTTAGCTATGGGTGTACTTAAATATGGGGGTACATAGCTACGGGGGTACATAGATATGGGGGTACATAGATATGGGTGTACATAGCTACGGGGTTACTTAGCTATGGATGTACTTAACTATGAGTGTGCATAGCTACGGGTGTGCAGAGCCATGGGGGTTCATAGCTACGGGTGGGCATAGCTACAGGGGTACATAGCTACGAGGGTACATAGATATGGGCGTACATAGCCATGAGGGTACATAGCTATGGGTGTACTTAACTATGGGGGTACATAGCTATGGGTGTACATAGATAGGAGTGTACTTAGCTACAGGATTACATAGCTACGGGGGTACATAGCTACGGAGGTACATAGCTACGGGGGTACATAGATATGGGTGTACATAACTACAGGTGTACTTAGCTATGGGGGTACATAGCTACGGAGCACACGAGAGCCCAGCACGAGTGCAGAGGCTGGAGAAGGAGCCCTCTCTGCCTCCTGGCTTGACACTGTTTGACAAGTGCAAGGCAGGAGAGCAAAGGCAGAGCAAAGGTGTCTTGCAGCCTTAGGCACTGTCTCTTACACGTGTTTCTTCACCTGAGTGCTGTTTTCAGGAGCAGCTTGGAGCACAAAACTCTACTGGGGATTAAAAAGGGACAGTCTTGCAACATGAGTGGCTTTTGCTTGCTTTCAACTTCAGCAACATTAATGAATGTTTTTGGTGTTATTTCAGTTGCTATTTCAATTCTTGGCCTTTGTGAACCAGTGAATCAAATTGCACAACCACCCCAAATCTGAAGAGCAACTTCTTCCCAAATTTATATTTTATAAGGAATGAAGTGAGATTTTTTATTATAAACTTGACATTTAAGTACTTTCATAATGTGTGCATCATTTGTACTACCCAGTTTATGTAGTAGTAGTTTGTTTATGTAGTATGTAGTTTATGCCCCAGTTTCTGTGGGCTCTATGAGCTCTCTTAATTTTCTATGAACACCTGCTTTCTAAATCCAATATCTGTGTATATATGTTCAGGGCAGCTGCCTGGAGACTGAAGAAGCTCATGAGATGCACAATTACCCCACGTCAGAAAAGTACTGGCTTCTGAATTTACCATGTTCTGAACAGTCAGTAGGTTGCCTTACCTGGACAACATCTGCCCTTACCTAGCGCTAGGCAGCTTGTATGCAAGGCAGTATTGCATCATAGTGCACAGGGAGGAGTTCTGCAGAAAGATAGTCTTGTTTACCTGTGTTATTGCCTGAATAATAGAAGAAAAAGGTATTAGCAACACAGGCCTTTTTATGTACAGGTATTTTGTTAGAAGTATGCAGGAACAGTTTGAAATTGATGGGTTTTGGGTGAATCTTTTTACCTCTAATTGCCATGTTTAATCTGCCCCAGCTTGATTTTGCTGTCAGCAGGTGTGATGAGCCTGGGTTTGAGCAGTGAGAACCCTTGAAATAAGTAATGGTGCAGTGAGTAGGTTTTAACAGGCATTGCAAATGTAAATGTCCCATTTTCTCTTACCCTTCTCTCCTTCCTCCCTGCCACTTAAAACTCTTGTGGAAATTGTTTTTATGTAATGGCATCTCCAAGGAAAAGGTGTCAGAAGATAATGATGATATTTGGCAAAGTTACAAGCTGTGATATATGCGGAGGCTCTCGAGGGGATTCAGTCTGCAGCACTCTGAGAGGGAGCGCGATAAACGCGGCACTCGAGAGCCAGGTGGGAGGACAGACTTGTTGTTCTCACTTTCCTTATTGGCAAAATGAAATCCTCAGCCAGAACCTTCCTTATAAGGTGGGAAATGTGCTCAGAGCCTAAAGATCTGCAGCCCAGGCGAGCTCCCAGAGGCAGGTATCTGCTTAAACCTCTGCGTGGGGCTGAGGCTAAAGCCGAGGGTCTGTGCGGGAAGCAGAGGGGAGCTTGGAGAAGCCCCGTGAGCCTTGGCGGGTCCCTCGGTGGGTCCCTCTGCGCAGGGACCGGGTGCCCAGGGTCTGTGGCACTGACACAATGCCCGGGCCGAGCGGCTCTTGGCTCTGCAGAGAGACCTCCGTGCTTTTCTATGTGCCTGTTCATTGTCCACGTCCCCAGCATTGGCGTAGGTGCCCTGGCATGAGACGGTGAAGATGTTCCCACCAGAGACATCTGCAGAAGGTGGACGGGTCTGGTGCAGGAGAGGCGGTGGCACCCGGGTTGGGGGGAAGAGCCCGGGACACATTTGTTGGTCCCTTGGCTGGCTTGCCTTTGTTTCAGTGAGACAGCACACTTCAGTGTCATGCGGCTTCCGATTTACCACTGTGCAGTGCAACTAGAGAAAAATAATTGGATTCCAAGTACAAAGAAGAAGCAAGAAAGGCTTATTAAAAAACAGCATGGGGAAATAGGCAAGCTCTGTAGTTAACTGCTGTTAAGTAAACTTACTGTAGTTAAGTAAAAAGTATTTTTTTAAAGGAATTGCTCAATATCCTCCCACCCTCCAAAAGCAAACAAACAAACAAAACAGAAGGGAAACGATACATTAGATTTTAATCATCTTCTAAAACTAGATTTTTAGGATTAAATGACAGTCTCAGGTTCATATATCCCTGAAACCAGAAAGGAGTGTTTGTTGCTTTTAAGAGAAACAATTGCAATATTGGCTCTAGCTCCCTCACTTTCCAGGAAAGTAACTGCAGAGTTTAGTCTGGGGTGAAGTACAGCCAGAAGACAAGGTGCCCGGAGGAGCTGATGGCAAGGTGACTGTTCAGAACAAGTGTACTGAGCGTGGCCTACGCTGTGTGGGTGCTACACAGGACCTCTGCTCGGACAGACAAACTGATTGAATTGATTTTCCTTATCAATGCTTATTTTAATGGGAAGTTCAATTTCCTTCCGACAAAATAGGAGTCAATCACACTGGGAAGATCAAAATGAAATGAGCAGTTTCAGCCACATTGACCTAGCTGGAGCTGACCTCGAATGTTTTATTTCAGATCACTTCTTTGGAAGATTACATTAGTTTCTCTGCTGTGAGCTTATGGCTTGATGTTGGCTGGAGTTTGAAGTTTTCTTCCATATATTGAGCTTCCCGGAGAACTGCAGCAGCATCTCTACCAACGTGTTGCTAAAGTCTCTAACAAGCCAAAATAAAATAATTTGTTTTGGTTGACAGTTAAGTATTTAATCTCCCTTTAAAAAATATTTTTGGAGCAAAAACATGAGTTGAAATATTACGATCTCTGGAATTTGCTTAGCCTGTGGTGAAGTTGCTCTTATCTCCTCCTGGTTTACGTTGGTGTCATTCAGCCTGGACTAACAAATCATGGCTCTGCAGCCCATGAACAGCTCTTTACAGCCATTAGCAGGCACAGCAACCTTTGAAATGTGATATGGTTATGATGCCCAATGGTTATGATGCTCAATGCCTTGTGTTGTGTGAGTGAGTAAAGTGCTGGAGCTTGGGCCCCAATCTTCCAGCAAATATTGTAAAAAACACATTTCACATTTTCAGATTATAGGTGTAAGCCAAAGCATCTCTCTGGCATATAACCTACTGAAGTGATGAACACCATAAACCAGAGTACTGTGTTGCAAAAGCAGCCCCAGTGCACAGGTTGCCCTTCTACAATTAAATACATCCAGATCTCCTTTACTGGCTTCTGTAGAATCTAGCAGGTAGCTCAGAAATTTCTTCGTGTGGCAAAAGAATTTCCAGGTTTATTTGTGACTCTGTTGTTTGAAGAAGAAACAAGTTACTATTTCTGAGAGAATGATATAGTCAGTGACACACAAAACTGCAGTGTTCCTGCCTAGAGCAGCAAAGACAGTGCTCAGGACAGTGGATTCTCAAGGGGAAGTCGCAAGGGAAAACACGGTTTGACAGAAAGCCCTGCTCTTGGTGCCACCTCCCCATTCTGTGACAGGCTTCTGAAAGCTGTGGTGCGGAGCACTCTGGAAAAGAGTTTTCTAATTACTCAGGTAGCCAGTTCTAACTGAAAATCAGTTTGGCACCTGAATCATTTTTACCCACAGTTCAATTGCACCGCATCGCTAATGATGATGATCTGATGACCATCAACTCTGAAAGCTGCTGAGAGGCACCACGCCGCTGCTGTGCTGCTGAGGGTGCTGCAGAGCAGGGGCGGAGTGGGAGAAATACATTTGAGATGAAATGTGAAACACAGTAAACCTGACTTGCTGGCAGGGTTGAAGACTACACAGTTGTCAAGATGTACATTAAGAAATAAAGAAGTGTCTTCTACACAGAGAGGGAATTAGGGCAGATGAGGTGCAGTGCCAAGAAACATAGGACCACTGAACATGGAGAAGGGGTCAAACTCCTGTCTTTTAATGTCATATTAGTCTGTGACCTCCTTTGACTTGGGCAACCCTACAACTTTCCAAATTCAGTCTGAATTTGAGGAGTGAAGGTTGGGAGCTGAGGTGACAGCTGAGAGGTCAGGAAGGTTTGGTTGGAGATGCCGAGGTGATCTGAGATGAACAGCCCTAGGACTCTCAGGACAGCTTGCTGACCTGCCAGTTAGGTTTCTCAGCATCAGCACTGAGTTGGACAGACTATGGATTTCACTGTACCTACTGCCAAGGTAGCTGTAAAATCACAGAATCACACAGAATGGTCAAGGTTGGGAGGGACCTCTTGAGATCATCTAGTCCAACCCCCTGCTCCAGCAGGGACACCCAGAGCACGGGGCACAGGGGGGCATCCAGGCAGGTTTGAAGATCTCCAGAGAAGGAGACTCCACAACCTCTCTGGGCAGCCTGTGCCAGGGCTCTGTCACCCTCACAGGAAAGAAGTTCTTTCTCACATGGACATGGAACTGTCTGTGTTTCAACTTATGCCCATTACCCCTTGTCCTGTCACTGGCCACCACAGAGAAGAGTTTGTCCCCCTTCCTCCCTGCATTCTCCCCTCAGGTATTTATACATATTGATCCGATCCCTTCTCAGTCTTCTTCAGTCTAAACAGACCTAACTCACTAGGTCTTTCCTCATATGATAGATGCTCCAGTCCCTTAATCATCTTTGTCACTTTATGCTGGACCCTCTCTAGGAGATCCACATCCATCCTGTCCTGGGGAGCCCAGAACTGCCCCCAGGTGTGGCCTCACTGAGGCTGAGCAGAGAGGCAGAATCCCCTCCCTCCACCTGCTGGCAACGCTCCTGATGAATCCTGAAAAGTCAGATGTAATACCCGTTTGAAGCCTTGGTCCATTCAAATGCAAATTAAGTCACCTTCACTTAATGAAAGTTTTTGTAAATCTGATTTAAATCATCAATTTAAATCATTCAGAAGTTTTTATAACACTGAGAATGTAAGTTTGTGTCAACCTAGGATCCTATAATTTCTGCCTCTCACACACACACACATATCAACAAAATAGGAGCCAGATATATGAAAGTTAGTGCTGCTGTATTGGTGAGTGTCATTAAAATAATAATATATTTCTAAAAGATAAATTTAAAAATCCCATAAAAAGGTAAGTGAAGGAATTCTAAATGCAATTATCCATTCAATATTCCTCCATTAGCAAAGTTCAAAATTGATAGAAAAGCTTTAATTTTCTTTCATCATCAGTTTCTCTGCCTTCCTGGGAGAATAAAGAGCAAGACTTTGCTGGGAAAAAGACAAATACTGACTTTCTTGGGAAGGCAGCATGGCAACTTTTAGAGCTGAGATAGAGGTCAAATCATTTGTGTTTGACTACCAAAACCTTAAGAGAAAATATTGCTTGAAAGTTGATCAAGCTGAAGGCTGTATGAAATGGACACTTTTGAACTTTAATACTTATGTAAGTATTTGTAAAACATGGGCATGGCAATAAAAACTATTCTTCTCATATCACCAGTTTTGTTTTTACTTTGTGCTAATGCTGGTCATGGTGAAACTGCTCCACGTGGCCACAACTGCAGGAGAAGGTGGTGGTGAGAAAACATGCCCCATCACTGTGCGTTTTCCAGTCTGTTCGGAGAAGCTGTGCCTGATGCCCCCTGGTAGCCGTAGGAGACTGTGACACTGTCTTTTTGAGGGAATTGTTAGGAATTTGGTGATCCATGAATGAATCCAGAGCCTGAATCTCTTGCTGTTCCGTTACTCCATTAGTTCCTGCCAGATGGAAGTAAGAAAACCTCCCTCCTTAATCTGTACAAAAAGTCTAATTTTTTGAGCCCTACCAGTCTGACACAAATTGTTACTAACCTCACCAGCCTTCTGTCCTCTTCCTTTTCCAGCAATCCTGACCCAGAAGAGCTCTGTGGTAAGCTTCTTTTTGAACAAGAACATAACCTCTGCCTGCAATAGCCCTTGGCAAGTGATCAGAACATGCGATTTTTCTTCTGTTTAACTTGCATGGTTGAAGGAGAAAAAATGAAGTTACCTCGAAAGAACTCCAAGGAGAATGCAGATTGAGGCTCATAATCTTTCTGATTCTGTTGTCAAGAGATGCAGAAATCACTGTGAAAATATTTTCCCCTATTGCATGCTCCTCATTGCTTGAGCTTTAAGATCTGTCGTTTCACTGATATGACAAAAAGGCTGATGCTTTTCTTTTATCTTATTTCACCTTCATGCAAAATATTTCTTTTTTCTTGCTATTACATTACTTTCAAAGGTGTTTTGGCAATTTTGAAAGAGAGAGATTGTTATATTAATATTTCACTGGCATACATTACTTCTTCCAACTTGATTTAATAAGAACAGCAGTTTGACAAGTTCTGTCATTCTTCATCAAGAAAAACTCCTGATAGGCCCAGAAATTGCCCAGTGACCTGTTTCTGTGCCCCATTCTAGGCTGTGAATCATGGCACAGCTTCCCTGAAATCCCTTTTTCGCTCTCTAGATAATTTTATAGCACCTAACCTAGGAGTACTGCATGCAATGGAAAAGAATTTACAGAAAACTTGTGCAAATGCTCCCCAAAACGGCCAAACATCAGGTACACTCCTCAAAGACAGCATATTTCCTGGGAAAAGGTGTCAGCAAATATGGTCTGTTGAATTTTCCCAGGCTTAGCAATGTGGAAAACTTTTACAATCTCAAAGGATTCTCAGTTCGAATGCCAACTCCCTTACTTGTTCACAAGGTGAGTCTATCCATAGCCAGGAACCCATGGAAGCATCTCCGTGTGTGCCTTCCTTAGAGATATATGATGATGCAGCTGACATCATTAACTTTGAACATAACTGTGGTGACCTTTACTAGCTGAACTTTTGCTCCAAATTATGCAAACGTGACAAAGAAGAAAGAAAGAGGTTTTGTCACACAAGTGATTTACTGCTCCTGGTGTATTTTTGACACCAGAGGCTAATGTGTCTCCTTAGCACCTGCTCCACAGTGTGAGCCAAGAAGACCTGAGCAAGCTAGAGACACAGCTTGGGGTCTGAATCTGACGTCTACATTCTTTTCCCACTTGTTTTGATTAAATACAGGCAGGTTTGGTAGTTCTAATGATACCTGAGCTCTCCAACTTCCTTGTACATCTTTCATAAGTTCCTGCCAGGGTGTTCCTTTTTTTCTGAATCTGGTACTGAATCCATGTGAGGCAGCTGCCCTGAAGACCAGAAATGAGAGGCATGCATTTTAGCTAGTGTTTATAAAGTTCTTTCTTATTTATCTCCATTCTTTTGAGTAAAATGAAGCCTCATTTCCAGGATAATAATTCACAACATGCTTTATTTCTAAAACATTTTATTCAAGATCTGAAGATTATCAGGTTTTGTAACCAATGCTCCTGAAATCTTTTGCTTCCGTGGTTCCCCTGGGAAGCTTGCTCTGACCACTTGAAAGCTTCAGAGTATTGCTATCTATTACCGCAGGAGGCTCTGCTCTGCCTGTCATGTAGATGTTATTTTTTCACGTTCTTCTAGATAGTCTGCCTTTTCTAGCACAATTTCTAGCTTTAACCCTGTTGTCTGTCTTATTTAACCCTTTGGCATCCCTGTGCCTCGCTGTTGTGCTGCACCCCGTGAGCTCCATCGTGATTTCCCTCACTCTGGTAGCAGCTCCTACCCCGTCACTCGTTTGTCCTTTGGTTCTTTGAGTCCCTCTTGGCAGCAGGGGTGAAGCCCTATGGTTGATGCAGACCTTGGCATAGGCATAGTGGTAACAAGACTGTCATATCAGGAAGAGAAATGACTTTAAAGGAAAAATATGTGGATCATTTTAGCACTACTTTGTCAATGGAGCCTACCTTATCTGGCAGTAACTCTGAGATATGTCTACAGCTGCTCATCCTTCCTGGTCTTACACAGCTCTGCTTCATCTCTGAACTATCTTTGTAACATGAAACCCCCAAAACCCCTCACTGATCCCATTCCAGCCCTTTCCTCTGTCAGGTTTGGTTGACTTAGTATCTGCTGTGTTTACAGAGCATGTTACTCTTCTCCCTTGATTAGTATATTCCCTGTTCTAATGTATTTTTTTCATACAGTATTAACCTTCTGACAATGTGTATTTTCGGTTTTGTCTATGTGATCCGCTCCATAGGCATCTATCACTTACACTTTGCATTTATTTTCCTTCTTTTAACAATCTGCAGCATTTACGTAGCGGGATCCCTGAAGTCTGCTGATACCGTAGCAATCGTGCTTGCCTTTATGCCATTCTAGTCAGACACAAATATAAGTCACGTTTGAGTTAATACAATTTTCACACAAAGACTTATTTCACGTTTATTCTTGACCTTTCAGCTTTGGCATCAGCTCTTTCTGTTGCATGTCCTTTATTCAAGTAACCCTTCCCTATCAGAGTGCATACAACACGTCCAACTGGCCAGCTCACGGTCCCTCTCATTTCTTAGAGGCCCTGAGAGAAACACGGGTCTCAGCTAACCCCAACACAGAGAAGTTCCTCTTCATCTCCTCTCTTTAACTCTAAGGGCTTTAGTAGAGTTATTTGTAAATATTATTAGATTTATCACATAGTCATGAAAAAATTGAGACTCAATTAAATTGATATTTAATAAAATATAACTTTGATGGTCACAAATAGATGAATTGGGTTTTCTTCTTCTTTTAGACTATTTTTCCCAGCACTTAGGAGAGTATGGAAATGTCCTGTCTGTCTGGAAGACTTAAACATCACCATACTGAAGGCAATGAACAAAACAAAGAAAGTAAGTAAACGTTGTGGGGTTTTCTTTACGTGTTATTTTGTTAATTTGAACATGCTTCCAGTATGTTATTTTCTAGACATAGCTGACATAGACCTAGTTGCTAGTTCATGTTTAAATTCTTACACACACACACACACATATGTATATGGCTTGATAAAAAAAGCACAGCAGGAAGAGATTGGTGTGAATGCCAGGCAGCACCGCGGTAAAGCTCGGCCTGCAGATATCGCAGTTTGGAGATAACCCAAGTTTCCTCTGTGAAGGGTCACGAAGACGCTCTTCCTATTGCAGTGGCCCAGAAAGGCCTCCATGTCCTACTCGGTGCAGGTGGGTATTATCAACATGGAATATAGTCCAAAGCTGAAAAAATAACCCAAAAGTTTTGAAGCAGGAAACATGGTAGTAAAAAGCTCTGTGAATGACTTCAGCTCTAGCCAGTAATATTGCCTACCATTACATTAGGTAACCAGGAGTCCTTTGGAGACATATTAGGGAATCACGTTTATGTTACTGCTGAATGTAGATTCCAGGATCTTCCCAGAGGATTAAAAAGGACCGTCCACGCCCATATTTCCAACATCTCCAGGGCTCTCATGGGTGCAAAACGCTCCTGGCTGTGGCTGTGTCACCGTTGGGGAGTTCGTCCCTCATGACTCCATAAATACAGTTGGTCCATGGAAATCGCCCAAGAGTATCTCTGACAATAACAACACGAGCTATCGCTGAAAGGCAGGCCATAAACACTGGCATTCTTTGATTCCAGTCCTGAAAGCCAATTTGAGGCAGAACTATTTAGGAAGATCCTATGGGGACATTCAAAGCTGTGTTTGTCAGGCAGTGACCAATAGGGAGAGCACTGCTCTCCTCCAGGGAAGCTGCTGTCTCTGGCATTCCCGCATTTGCACAAGTCCAGCATCCATACATTTGTCCTGCAATGGCAAAGTAACACCCTGACAGGGGGTCCGTGCCATTCGCTCGGAGCTTGAGCCAGCACATTGAACGTCCCGTGCTCCGCTGGTGCTGCGCCTCTCCCATGCCCGGGGCAGGGAGCGGGGCTGGGAGCGCGGGCTGCCGCCTGCCCCACGGCCCGGCCACCGCACGGGAGCGGGACAGCTCCTTCTCCCTATATATTGCCCCAAAGAAATAACTGCCCGATTAGCGGCATGGGATCGGTGCAGCTAAAGGGCAGAACGTGTTGTCTGATAATCACGGTGTGAACACAGTGAGGGACTTAAGGGTAACTTCAGAAATTAACTATAGAGGACGAGTCTCAGTAACAGGATTATAGGAATCAAGGACTGAAATGACTACACGGCGAATAAGAAAATCTGGAGTATCTGATAAGCTGAATTTGTCTGCTTGAGTTTCCAATCTAAATACAGATGAAAAAAAAAATTTACCTCCATGTCTGAATATTAAAATTTAGTGTTTTCTTTCTTGCAAGAATATCCCAACTGATGCTGTGCTTTCAAGGGGGTAAGACTAAAGCACAGATAACACTGCAATTTTTTGTTTCAATTGCAGTCAGTAGATGAAGGGTGAATACAGTCAATCACACAAACAGGTGTCCACAAAGATCCTAACGGAGTTCTCCATCCAGGGTATTCCCAGCAACTCTGCCTTTATGAAGAAATTAAATTCTAAATTCAACCTTTAGGGGAAAAAAGGAGCAATCTGGTACTCCATTTTATTTATCGAGTTTAGAATCATGTAATCAGCCATCTCCTGTGTGTATGTGAGACAGGAGAGCTCGGCCTTCCTGCCGGTGCGGGCAGGCCCCCTGCACGAGAGGCAGCGGCAGCGCTGGCCCCTCAGCGGAATTTTTCCTCTTGGTTTCCAGGGAGACCCGGCGCTGTCGGGCTTGGGCAGGAAACGCGGATCGCCAGGTGAGCCTCTAAGCAGGGGGCAGCAGCTCTGCAATCCTGAAAACCCAATGGGCAGCCCCGAAAACACCGGAAAACACAAAATCCGAAAACACAAGAAGGAAAACACCCCGATTTATATCCATACAGGCAGTACAAAAGCGTACATCAAATAGCTGTGCACATTAACTGATTTGACTCATTATATTGTCTTTTTTTATTTATTGATTTTAATTCACCATAAGTTTTGGAAACCACACGCATTAACCAAAAAAACGCACATTTTGTTTAATATTCCCTACGTGTGAGCTCCTCCAGCCGTTACTCAGGAAGGGCTCTCACCAAGAGCAATCTGAATTTGGCTTTGCCATGGGTCCCTGGTTTTAAATCAAGATGGACCAAATGGGCTGTGTCATCCCAAATGATTTCCTCGTGCCTTTTTTTGCCGGTTGGCTGTTTTGCTAACTGGATTAGCAGATCGCTGATCACTGCAGGGTAGTTACTATCTAGATTTTTTAATCACATATTTGAGTAATAGTAACTGTAGAGATTATGTAAATCATAACCCAAAATAAAATAACCAAATAAAAAAAGCCATAGAAATATATGTCAGTGCCTGAGTTCCACACCTAGCATTCTGCCTAAGGAAAAAAAAATGTTTTAAATTGTTTTCTCTTTGTCAAAATCCATGTTAATTTGTCTGGCACCAGCTTTTCCATCTGTCCAGAATTTATTAATAACTTTCACAGATTCACTGCCTGGATCTCCTTACACCTGCACTTTCACACGTGCCCCTTTTTGCAGAAATGAGGTGCCCTGGTGTCATGCAGAAGTGTCCCATGTGACAGGTTAACCGGGCTATCCAGTCACATACCTTGATTTGGAATGCAGGTCGTCCATGATTATTTAGTCAGCACCAGCCCAGCACCATTGCTGGGCCATAAGCATATCATCTTTATGGTTTAAAGTGGACAAAATGGCCCGATTCAGCTGGAGAAAAAAACCCCAAAAAAAACCCAGAAAAAAAAAGGTTTTTCCTTTCAGTATTCCCTATGTGAAATGAGAAGTCCCTTCGGGATGAAGTTCACATGAAGCACTGGGCCAACGTGTGCATTTCAAAACCTCAAGAGCAGCAGTGATGCACACGAGCAGCTCACAATAATCATTTTCAATACGTTCAGCCTGCTGATAAAAATCAGTATTTTACACATATTAAATAAACGAGTACGCAGAGTTACAAAACCCTTTTCCGTAATGAAAGTAGCTACTACATATCTATATCTATATATTCATACATCACTGCAGCTTGATGTATTTCTTAACTGCATAGAATTAATCCTGCCTGTCTGTGTGATGTCCTCAGGCTTGCATTTAGTAACAGTTTGCACTGTGGCACTAGCTGAGCTGGACCTTGGGCACCACCCTTGCAGCCTGCAGGGCTCTTCCCTGGGCCCTTCGCAGAGAGTTCAGAGCTGCTTTTGTCCCGAGGAGCTGAAGTTCGCTTGCCCCAAGGAAACCAAGGCAGTCACCTGCGGCCTTTGCCATCTCAAGGAGCCTTTTTTTTTCCAAAATTTGGATCAGTGCCGTGTCAGGGCACCCAGAGAGGAGAGAATTGGAGTCAGGTATCAAGGGGATCAAAACAGTCACTGAATGTGAAATGTGGCCTCCCCTAAAAGATGCTTGAACTTTTCCTACTCCAGCTTTACAAAAAGGGAGCCTCTTCTGCACCTTTGAGGGGAGCTACAAGCCAACCTTAAAAATCACTTTGACCTTTTTCACGGGAAAATCTGTAATTATATCTATTTTCAGTTGCATAATGGGAGCTCAAATCAAATGCTCACCAAGGTCACAGTTGTCCTTGATGAGGGGACCTGAGGAAAATTGCCCTCACTCAGAGTCCCTAGAAGTAACAGCAGGTGTGATAAGGTAACAAAGGCTTTTCTTATGTGGCCTGCCCAAAGTGCCATAAGAAATGGCAACTTGTGGTTAATAAAACAGAGGAAAGAGGTCAAAGAATCCTACAAGGAAGAGTAAAACAGCTATCTCATAACAGGTAGTAATTGTGACACTCAACAAGGTGGTCGGAATTGCCCAGTGTCCCCTTAAGGACAGAATTTTCAAACTTGGATCTAAATTCCTCCTTCCCAATCCATCTTACAGGCCACTGAGCCATTCATTCCCAAGAGAAGGGATGTGGCCCGTTTAACCCTTTGGTTAGGATGTATAGAGAGGTCTCATTTTATGTCCATTACACTGAAAATATTCCCACTAACTTCACTCCATAGGTAAACAGTTTTTGCAAATATGGTGAAGTTTAAGTGATATCTGTGCAGAGAATTTTTACTGAATTCTCCAACTACATAAAGAAAAATATTGAATGCAGCCGCTTGATCTATAGGGTGCAGCAAGCGAGTCAAGTATTTCTGCACACAAGAGCTGCAGACACCAATACTTGTGTAAAATACAAATAGGGAGAAGTTCATGATAATTCTGGTCTCTCAGAGATGATGTCAGAGTCCCTCCTATCCCGTCTGTACTAGAAGGCTCTGTGCAACTGATAAGGGAGCCCCAAGCTATTTTCAAATAAACCTTTAAGTAACTTAGGGGAAAACGGAAGAGGAAGAACAAGGGCTAAATCCAGCTGCATGCACAAACCTGGAGGGCTTCTGATGAAAAAGTCAATAACTTTCAGATGCAGAGGCATTTCTGAAGGAGTCAAGGAGCTGTGGACAGCTCCTTGATGCAGGAGAGCATCACACAAGTGTTGTCTGTCCCACCCCACATCTTCAAACCCGCCTGGATGTCACCCTGTGCCCCGGCTCTGGGTGTCCCTGCTGGAGCAGGAGGTTGGACTAGAGGGTCTCTAGAGGTCCCTTCCAACCTCAACCATTCTGTGATGGTGTAAAAGTAAGGAATTAGAGCACACTCTTGATTTCTACCACAGGGTTTTGTATCTGCCCGTGCTACACCAATTCTCACGTGTTGTTCTAACACACCACAGAGAATCAAAAAGGAGGTTGTAACAAATGTTATTTACAGGACTGATGTTTGCTTCAAGCGGTTCCCTGTTACAAACTTATTTGTAAGTTATTTGGTTAGAGAGGATTAATACACCCGATTAATCTGAAGACAGAAGAAAGGGCTGTGAGGAACTTTTGTGCCGCTTGCCCTCTGAATTGAGCCTGAGCCTCCCTCATGTATTCCTGATGTATCATGCAAACTGTCATCGGTTTGTCACGTTTTGTAGGGCTGTGAGGGAGGTTCCAACCCGGAGCAGTTTGTGACTCGCTGTCTCTTGAGGGAGACCCTGCGGCAGCTGCGGTCGCGGCGGCGCTCGCTGGAGCGCGCAGAGGCGCGGGAGGAGGTGGGGAGCGGGGCAGGGCCTCAGGGCCGCCCCGGGCTGCTCCGAGGACCGGGCGGGCTGTGCGGGGGGCAAGCTCGGCTGGGAAGCGCCACCCGGGCACGGGCACGGCAGAGAGGCCGCAGCACGGCTTGAGGGCTCTCACTCCGGGGAAGGGTCACCATTTGGCCCTCCGCAGGATTTTATCCTGCTCCTACGATGCTGCAAACAACATCCTGAAATATTCCTCAAGGTATTTTGTGGGCTTTTGTTGGGGTCTGGCTTCATTCTGTGCTTCAGGAGACAGGACAGCCTTCCAAAGCCGTGATCTGCAAGTTACTAACTGAGCTATTTAGACTCCTGCCTAACACTCTTTGCAACTAATAGTTCAACTGAACAGTCAAAGGTCGTCCTGGGCCTCTCCATTCCTCATTGAATCGTGAAGAAGAAACCACTAGAGACAGCTCCAGCGCACACACAAAGTCTGCAGTATCAGTGATTCTGATATAAAGGTATTTTCTGTATAACAGTAATTTCTTAATCTGTTATGTTTCAGTATTGGTCCCAGAAAAGCACTTACCATCTATCCAGAATTAACTCATTCTCACCACTGTTGCTTCCTTATTAACAGACATATGTTGTTCATCTTTTTTACCTTTATGATGAAGGCCTAAGTGTGTGCATATATATGTATATAGTACATAATTTTCTCAGCTACAAGCTCAGGTTTGGGGCCCTGCTTGTTGGCTGCTTGTGTGACCGGAGTTCTGCCACAGGGACAGCATGAAACCGACCCATGCTGGTGGGTGACCACTTGGGTGAGGTCACAGCCACGTCCCTGATGAGCCTTATCGCTCTAAAAGGCAGGCATAAGTTAACAAAAATCTTTTTCCTCCTCCTTCTTGAATGACTAGCAACCTAGTAATATCTAATTAATAAGAGTGAAGATCTAGAAAATAATTAGAGTCTCAAAAGGTACTTTTGGTTTAGGGAGGAACATGCTAACATATTCTATGAACACAGAAAGGAAACAGCAGCTCGCTCACATTTGCTACCTCTGCATCGTCCTCTGTTTCTCTGCAGACCAGGCCCAACACAACCAGAAGTGCTCTGGCTTCAGTGGGCAGGCAAACGTTCAGCTGGAAGGCTTCTACGAAACAGCAGCCTCTCGCCAACCAGCCCTCATTTTAACACAGGTGTGGTGTTTCTTTCATCTTTCACCTCTCCATTTGTGTTTGAGCTTTGTCTTCCCGATTACTGTCCATAGGCACCGTATGGATGTGCGCACACCTGCCCCACACGCAAGCCAGCACGGCTTTAGCCCTCTTACCTGTTGCAGTGAAGCCATGCCCTGCCTCCCCTACGAGCCACAGCTGTGCTGTGCCCTTAGCATTAGGATTTGTTTGATCCCAAATACATCCCAAACATCCCACGAGAGCTGAGCTGGAAAATGAGTGGGTTATGAAGATGGGTATCGAGAATGCACAATGGAAAATCTTTGATTTTGCAAAACAACCTTTGAGCAATCACACGTCTGCTTCCCGGAGCATTACCCTCTCCACCTGCAAGCCTCGGGTATGGCAGAGCAGCAAAGTCTCCAGAGGCTTTAGGGAGGCTCAGTACAACAGTAGATGAATATGCTATATGCATACACTTAGTATTCATTGTTTGTATTTTCCAAAGGTTGGACGGAGGAAGACAATCAGTGGATAACCCAGATAAAGAGACTCCAAAAGCTGATTGACAGACTGGAAACGAAGGTGTGCCTGTGCTGTATACATGTGAAGCACGCTCCTTGCACATATTGATAAAGTACATTGCCACAGGACTCTCCAATGTGCCATGGTAAATGCACCATACTTAGCACAAAATGGCTAAAATCTGTACATTCCAGGCACAGTGGAAAGCTGTGGCTAACATTCCTCTCTTCACTTCTTCTTTTGATACTTTAAAAGATGTGAGCATTTAAAAATGCTCACCGCCTGACCCTGTTGCTCCTCTCCAGGTATCAGGATGGACACTCCCTAGCAAAGCACAGACACCTTCGCTGTCCAGACGGACCAACACGTCACTCACAGATCTCCCAAATATTAGCATGGATTTTAAGTCCATGTAATGTGCATGCCTGGGTCCAGCCCCCTTCCCCAGCCATCTACTGAGACCTCAGGTCTTTGCAGATGTGGATCTCCTCCTACTCAGCTGCTAGTCCAGCTTGAAGTTCACTAATAAATTACACAATCATGCACACACAGAAAACTTATGTAAGTAAATGTGAATCCCATAATCCACTTACAAGATTTAATAGGCAGATCCATTAATTTGTGGTGATCAGGCACAGGGCTCAGGTAAACAAGCTTACTGACGTGTTTGCATGCAATTGGCCTCCTTGATATTCTCCCCTCTCCATTTCCCTTGCTTGTCCTTCCCACACCCATCTTGCCATTTCTCTGCCCTTCTCCCCTCCCAAATACACGAGCTCTCCCTAACTGCTCCCATAAATCTGGATTTTGCTGCAGCTCTCACAAAATTTGCTCGGCCAGCCCAGCCTTCGGTGGTGTTGCAGATACCCGAGGCACCACTGGCCTTGCACCATTTCACTCTCACAAACATCCTCACTATTCCCTACAGTTACCTGGGAAATCTGATGGTCTCTCACCTAGTTTTCCTTTAACCACCTGTGGAATTTTGCCATTCCTCACAGAATGGGCTAGATTAGCTATAAATTAGATTTTGAAATTTAAGTTCTTTGTGAAATTTAAACATCATCCTGGTCCCGCTTTACTTCCGACACTGCTTTAGAAGCAGCAGCTTGCTCGCCTGCCACAGACACCTCCTGATGTGCCAAGGAGTTTAAGGAAATTTTAAAAGAATTTTACTGAAAAAAAAATAAACTTGGCTGCTTTCTGTAACATGTCCATTGCAATATTGCTATATATCATCTTTTCTATATGAGAAATTAGTTATTACAGATTTTGCCCTCCTTCCTGATTTTCCCTGCAAATTCTGCATGAAAGGCACACCTACGAGCAGCTTGTGTGCGTATTATTTCATTGCCCTGCCCTGAGCTGCTGGGTGTTCCACGTTCATTTGAATTCCAGCCTCTTGGCCTCTTTTCAGTGAATACCGTATTTGTACTGGCAAAACGCCTGCTGCCTGACGTTCAACGACCCCTAACCACCTCGATGTAGAATAACCCGCTTAGATTTGTGACACAGGAACTGTTTTTAATAAGTGAAGCACTGCTAACCAACAGTGAATTTTGCTCTGTCTGCTTATTGCACCTAATTTTCTTTATTTCTTTCAGGTACTAAAATATCAGTTTATCACAGAGATCTACCATGTAAATTACAATGTGTGCATTACTAGATGCTGCTTGCATAAGTCACTGAATCGCGTAGCACACATGTAGATCTTATAAAAAGAAAGCCACTATTTCCTTGTAAGTGTACCTGCTCACTGTGACATAGTCTGGCTTCAGAAGCAGGAGGAGCAGGGGGTGCAGAAACCTACCTCGAATCCTTCGCCTGGTATTTTACAATCGGAGAAAACTGTCACTTGTGACTGGAGAAGTCTTCTGTATAAAGTTTTCATTATTACTTAATACCTAATATTCAGCTTATTCCAAACGGCCATGCCTGCTAACCTCCACATGCCAATTCAAGTGGGCGTCTGCCTTTTCTGTAGGAAGTCCAGCATATGCTCGAGGGAAAACAGAATTGTTACAAACAAGAAAATACCCATTCCTGGCCTAAGTTACTTGAAAAGGCCAAAGCATTATAAAGAACAGCCAAGGTTGTATTTAGCCACTGAAATGTGCAACGTTCTGCAAATAGTGCTTATGTTACACTGGCAGCAACTATTAAATAAGAGGTTTAATTACAATTCCTGGAGATAGAACAGAACCTAGCCATTAGAATAGTTTGCTATAAAAAAGGGTACATTTAATCTATATTGCCTCTTATATTCCTTTTTTTTCCTTCTTTTTTTCCCTCTTCTCAATTGCCTGAAAGCACCTACAGCTTGAGCCATTCGAAGAAGTTTTAGAAGAGAATGCAAGATCTGTAAGTTTTCTTTTTCAAGATAATGACCTTTGGCATCTCATTTTCAATGCTAGGTATTGAGACAGTATCTCGCCCAATCTCACTTTGTTTAAAACAAAACAAAACACATGCTCATTTTTCTAAGTGGTTGGAATCCATTCCAGTCACCAAAGTACATGGTACAAGAATCAATAAAACCAAACCTGTAAAATTGGGGCATAACTTTTATAATACCTTTTGCATTGTTTTCAAGGGTACAGTGTGCCAAAACACAGCTCACAAAAGGAAGAAAAAAATAATTATAATTAATGATAATTAATCAGATTTAGCAACGTGCACTGCAATATTCATGGGGTTGTAACCAGTCTGCTCCTTAGTACCACTTAAAGCCGCACACATGCTCTCAGTCAGGGTTGTTCAGCCTCTCTTCTCCAAACTGCTGCCATAAACCTTAAGGAGATGAGAGAACGTCTAGTGTTAAGAGACAATGACTCCAAATCAAAATCACATCCAGAAATAAAATTGTGTTCGCAATCCAACCTTCAACTAAGTTTTTTAAATGCCCTGGTATTCCTAAATTTAGTTAGGTACTTTGAACCTAACAATAAAATGAAACATCAAATACATACAGAAAAAAAGACCCCAAAAGACATTTATCAAATTGATAGAGGGTCAAATTTGATATTTTTTTTCTTAAATGAGATTAGCCTTTCTGAGGAGGTGCCAAACCTGCGCTATAGATGAATCTGTATTGAGTGGATGTTTCTTTAGCCAGGAAGATTGGCATGGTTCAATGGATGAGTCAATAAGCAAGCCACTTAAAGGATGAACCTGAGAGAGAAGCAGAGGAATTAAAATAAACATGGCTTCTCTAATACAAAGTGGTCCCAGTTTTTAGTGTTTATCAAGGAAATGTGGAGCAAAAGCTCCTATTCATTATGTGAGACGGGCCGCCTTAGGCATCTGGTTCAGCATGAGTCAGACCTCTGAAAGGTGGAAAAACTGCCTTTCCTCATGGGGCAGAAAAGGAGATAAAGGCACCTCAATGAAACGCAACGCTGCATCTAATTCAAATCCTGTGCATGTTTCCTTATCTCAGACCTCACTCTCAGCCGCATACGCCTTCACCCACAGAAACACGTTGACTTTATTATTAAGTATTTCAAAGATCAGTGCTTGCTTTGCACTTTTCCAAAAAGACTCTCATCCAGCATTGGGATAACTCTCCTCATTTTCCTGAGGTGGACACCCCTTTGGAGCAGTTTTCAGTATTTCATCCTGTGCAGTAGCTCGACATATAAAAGTCCTGTCCCTAAGCTATTCTAATTCACTACATCAGAGCATCAAAACAGGCCCTGCAAACGTTTATGGGAAATAGTGTTTTTTGCTTCAGTGATTTTTTTTTATCGTTTTATGACAGATTTCTTACCTTTAAGTACCAGGAACTCCTAGCACCACAGGGCAATAATAATGTCTTTTTGTCTGTGCTGGAAGGAGACACCGAGTAAATACAGAGCTACTACTTGGGCCCAAAGAGGGAGGAATGCAATATTCCCTTGAATCACCTCCGAGTTGCAGTGGGCTGTTTATGAAGAGAGAATCTGCAGTATCTTCTTCCCTGGGTGGATTATGCCTATGTATTAAGATAGAGTAGGTACAAGACTACTAAAGCCACAGAGAGATGCCAAAAGTATATGCAAGTACTCTTGGTAATGTGACTAAAATACAGAGAACTAAAAAATGGGCAGAATTATCCACAGCGTATTCCAAAGGCACCATATGCTCTTTTAAGGCTTCTCGGCTGTGGAGGTCACCAGTTCGGAGCTTGCTGAGGCCCCTGGGCCCTCCCGGGAACCTCCTTGGCCCTTTGCCACCTCTAGTGGTGTCGCCCTCGGGAAGGGCAGCCCCTCAGCCTGGCTGCCAGCTCTCCGCGTGGAAGGTCTCAAGATCATCCTTGTGGCTTATGCCAAGCACGGAATCTTCTCAGACATTTGAAGCCCACCCTTCATGTTCCTGTCTTATCGGAAGGTTTTATACTAACATGGGTAAGAAAATTAGGCAGGAAAGAGGAGGAAAAAAGTGATCGTTCACTGGTTCACTCGTAATGGTGGGCTTACTAGGAAAACACAACTCTCACCTGAGCCAAGAGAGGGCAAAGGCGGAGAGAAGGGCCCCTCCTTCTGGAGTTCACACCCCTCAGAGATGCAGAACATGCTTGAGCAAGAGAGGCAAAAATTGCTTTTTCCTCTCGAGTTTGCAAACGTTTGGTGTGTCAGTGGTGCCACCTATGGATCGCTTCTGAGTTTATCCATGTTTCAGTGTAGCCACATTTACAGCTCCTGATCAGCGTTAGTATTTTCTAATGTGCCTTCTCACCCAGCAGGAGATTATAACGTGGAAAGAAATCACCTCATTCATTACTGATGTATTTCACACTGAAATGAAATAGCCTGAGAGCAGTTTTCAAGCGTGTTAGCAGTAAGACTAGCAACCTCATGCTTGCCCACTCTCAGAAATAGACAGCTCTACTTTTTGTGCCGTACATCTAACCAGCAATGCAGGTAGCCAGACGCAAAAGCTCCGACCATATGGTCTTTCTAGCACAGGATGATTTCTGTGTGAAGGATCAGATAGTCTGTGGGTCACTTTTTACTCACATTAAAGTGATAGTTGAATGGCAAGGGAGCAAGAGTGAATGATGTTATTATTCAGGAAAGGCACCTGCAGCAGGCTCCAACCCACCTTTCCTTACACTGCATGGCTGTTTGCTTCCAAAGCACTACAGGCCTGGCCACTCAGATCCGCTTCTCACACAGACAGGCTCTCCAAGGGGCCACTTCAGTGAAAGAGCGCGAGTGACCCTCCTGCTCACGTGATCCCATCTCGAGGTGCAGCACGCTGCCTTACCGACTCGCCCTGAAGCACAGCTGGACTCCTTTTCTGTACTACTGACATTTCCTTATATACACTGTCCTAGTTAGTGGAACAATGTGAAAAATGAGCTTCATAAATAAACATACGTAACTGCACAAATATTAACACTAAAAAAAGCCATGAAAATACTCATTATCTCATAGATGAAAGTTGAAAAAATTGCAATAAATTGGAAAAAATGCAAATTTATTCATTTTGCAATATATGCCTCTCAAAAGGTACTTTTTTTAAAGTCACTACTTTATTCACATTATTTTATGCACACCTGGTAGTTTTGCCATGTTTGACTAAATTAGCTGTATCCCTTAATTCCTAGTGTTTCCGTACAGGAGCCTTCAAACGATTCCCGCTTCATTGTGTGTGAGTTCTGGGAGACCATCAGCGCCTGGAATAGGTCAGTCTGATCTTTTGTATTACAGAAACTTTTGGAGGTTAGAGAGTAATTGTGCAGAAGTGCTTAACATAAGTTCCTCTAAATATCACTAACCGATCTCTTGCTACGTGCACCACCATTCATATTTCACAAGAGTGGTTCAATTGCTTAAGACTAAAGTATATTCAAACATATATTTTATTTTAAAATCTATTTTAATTAAAAATACCAGAAAGACACAGCTAATCTTAGGAGTGCAGAAAAAAAAAAGGCTAAGGGTGACAACAAAGATATGGCATCAAATGGATGGTACTTGATTGCAGACTGAAGAACTATGAAAAAATATTGACATAGTTCAGTGATGAGAACATAGGATTAAAAAAAACCCTAAAAATATCATCCATCAACGTATTTAAGCAAGTAGGAGCTTGAATTTTCCCAAATCCGTACCACAAAACCCATCAGATCGATTCCCAAAGTGTCTGAGCCCAAAACAAAAATTATAGTGATCAAAAGTCCTAAAATCCAGGATCTAGGCAGAAGTCTAAAGCCACACGGAGAATGCTTGAGGCTTAGTATTTGAACAAAGCCCAGGTCAAAGCAGGTAAATGCATTTTCAAAACACTAAAGAAAACTGGTAACACACTTCAACACATCAGGAACACAAAGAACTACTGTACTGAGTTAACACCAAGAGACGAGCATCAAGGTGATGAAGCTCACTGTAGAAAATAAACAGTGCATTTCCATAGGGAACTTCACAGCTGATCTTCTAGCATCATCATCCTTTTGAAGCACAAAATCTCTTACAGAATTATTAAATGAATCTGAATATTCCTTATATATGTGTGAATATTTACTGCCTTTTAAACTTTTTCCATTCTTATGTTTTGTAATTATTTAACCATCTTCAAATGAATTATAGCAAGACATTCCAAAGAAATAACGTGGACTTCTTGGAAACTCTAGAGCTCAAGACAACAATGCTAGTCCCTGGTCAACAGCGATTTTTCTTAAAACTTCTTCTGTTCCATGCAAAGAGCTCTCCTATATGGGCATGTTCTTTCTGCAGAGCAACCCCTTATCACCATCCTTAGCCCTATCTTCTTGTGTGAAGTATGGAGGGCAAAGGAAGGCCAACATTTGTATTTTAAACACATGAACAGAAAATGTATCAGCTGGAGTAAGGGCTGCAGTGATTTATTTCATGTGGTACCCAGTATTATGCCAGTCTATGCTGTTCAAGAAAGTGTCTAGAAGATGAAATACTTATTTGTGAATAGCAAAGTGGATCCAATTGAAGATTTCCATGAAAAAAAAATACCTTCTGATGAAGACTTCATTTTAATTAAACATACTGAATGACTGGAGTGTTTAATTACCAATAACTGATATTCACCAACCAGTAATTGCACATACTTCCTGCTACATAAAAGCAAAACAGGAAGAAACCTTACTCCGGAATGTCAGGTATTCCAAATTCCTATTCCTAATGAAAGACAATGAGTATACAACTTCCAGGAAACATCAGCTGTCCCAAAGCACCCGTAGTGAGGGGCTGTTAAGGACAGAGCTAATCAAGGCCGAGTTCCTCTTTGCAGAGAAGGGACAGTAAACTTCAGTGTTTTATCTTAGACAGCACAAATCTGTCACAATGAAACGCCAGTTCCCCATAACTTTATTGTTTATGTGAGAAAAAAAAAAATACCTAGTTCTAAGTGATCTGAGGTCTCTCCTTAAAAAAAATGTTCAGGTTGGTGAGCCTGATATGAACACAAAAATATATGCCAAAGATTCCTGCAATATCGGAGGATTACAGTAAATGAACTCAGAATCCCTTTAAATCAAATTCCTTATAGAGAAATTCTAGCAGTCAAGACAAGAAGCTGGCTGTGAGAAGCAAAGCAGCCATGTTCTTTGTGCCCAAGGGACACAGTGGCCAGGAGCCAGGATTGTCCCACGGCTGCTCGACTCATGGCTAGAGAAAGTGCACTTAGCAAAATGAAACACAAACCCCGTTTCAAAGTGCCTAAGCCTCACGGGCTGACGCTGGGTGTGCGCTGGGAAGTGCTCAGGCGTTTACCCTGGTAGGGATCACCCCGACGTTAGACACGCGTGTGCAGATGTCTGACCTGTTCTAACGGGGAGTACTTCATATAGTAGACACGGGTAAATAAACACTACACGTGTTGTGTCCCTATCTGAAAGACAGAAAATGTTCACGCTCATCAGGAGGAAAAACAAGACCAAAAGGATGTCTGCAATGCTACCAGTATATTTTATGGAAGAATTTTAGACAGTGTGTAAAAGGATATTGCTGTAAAAATTAGAAAAAAAGAACTATAATCTGCTTATAATTAATATGCAGTCTGTACTTTGAAAAAAAATTTTACCCCAGCTCAGAAGCAACACATCCTTTGACACATCCAGGTGACTAAGAATAGTATTAAACAATTCTAAGCCATACTCTGAGTCTGACTCAACATGAGATTACAACCTTAGAGACTTCCTAGAGATAAGCCATTAAAATGAAGAAAAATGCACTTACCAGGCTCAGGATGATTCAAGAAGACGTGGGTTTTCAGGACTGTGAGATCCAATATTACCCTAAAGCAGTAACTACTGGAGATGGCAAATTCATTTCCTATCAGTTAATGGGAACCAGGATCTATTACTTTCTCATCTCTTAACTGACCAAAGCTGCTTCAGGTCAGGCTACTAGAGTGGCTGGAGTCATTCGGTTCCCTCTGTAATTGAAAGCCTAATTTTTATATAAGGATTTGAGACCTGAGGACACTAAAGCACATTTTGGCAAAGAAAACAAAAGAGAGGAAAAATGTTAAAACATTTATGGTACTATGACACTAACTATTAAATTGACATTCATTTCTCCAAAGCTAACTAGCCCACTGATGTGTCAGAGACTAACACTTTTATAGCCCCAAAGTAGGTAAGATTCTGAGGAATCTTAAGATTCTTCTTCAAGATTTTTTTTTTTTCAGAAAAAATGTCCAAAACTGAAGGATTTATGAACACATCCAGAGAGACAAATCCTATTAATGAATCTAATCCCTAAAACAAAAGTCCCAGAACTCTCAGCATCCCTTCACTAAAGCGACTTAGCACGTACGTTTCCTCTCTCTGCTTTCTTTCTCCACAAACCTTGCAGTTGCTTCCTGCAAAAAAGGTTCAATTCCAAAAGGCCAAAGTGGAAGGACTGCAATATACCTATGTGTTTTATTTTGGTCCTACTTACAATCTGGTGAATACAGCTCTGCTTTTCTGCGAGTGACCTTCAATAAATCCATCACATCTCCTGCTTTTAGTGCCAACCACTCAACCTCCTAGAATCGCGTGCAGGATAACAGCAGGTTTGGATGATGTTGCTGGGAAGAGCAGCCACAGAAAGCAGCACCGTCCCTAAGGCCCCTTACCAGACCCATCAAAACAGCACTGCAGGAATGTAAACTCTTCTCCTTCAGCCCTCCCACCAAATGGGCTAACTCTCCTACCCTTTGTAGGGCTTTCCCTGTGTATGGAGTGGTTTTGTCCTTGAAACTATGCACCCTTCATAATAAAATTGTATTAGCTGCACATGTAAGTGCCTTTTTATTTTCCCCTTTTCATACCAGTGGTGACATATGCATTAAAGAGCTTTTATTTAGCACTTTACAAGAGGCAGAAAAAAAATACTGTTTAAGGAAAAATAAATAAATCAATTCTCTTTCAGCATCGTGGTGGGTCCTCAACAGCAACTAGAAGCCATGGTTCCAAGTACTGCGAGTGGCACAACATCACTGAATGTTTGCATCACTGATTTTTTTTCATTACAGCAGTATATGGCAGTATATAGGTACCCTGGGTAAAAGGTTAGCATGTGATAGTCCATTAAAGGTGTGAGCTTTTTTAAACACGTAGAATTACATGTTCTCTTCTTGTGAGCAGCTCAGTGGAACTCTGCATTCCAAAGGCAAAGCAGGACAGCTGTGCCAAGCAGCTGGCTGTGTAAACTCAGCCCATGATAAATGATCAGAGAAGCGCGTTGTGATTGATGTGACTCAGTATTTGTGCCTAGTCTGAGCTTCCATTAATAAACAGTTGTTACTTCATGCTGTTTTCTCCTTTTTCCAAAGCAATAGGTATGAACTTGAACACATGTGTTACCATAAACTTGTTATCTTAAAGAAAGTCTTCACTTAGGAGAATAAACTGGAGGACACCTTTCTGTGCTTAAGCAGAACTTAACCTGGAGAGGGGATAATCTGCCAGGGGAAGAGGAGGCAGAACCATCTTCTCTTCCCAGCACTTGCCTTCCTCCTCCCCAACCTCCTCCCCTGCCCATGCCTGGCAGGCTGTGCCGGGGCCCTCACGAGCAGGGAGCGTTGAGCTCCACATCCTCAATACTCAGGAATTAATTTTCACTATATCAGATCCTAAAACTGTTCTCATAAAAGAAACCATTGTTAAACCATAAATACCCATAATGCTAGAAGCAGAAATAACGTGTTCCTGGAGAAGTCACCCTGCTGTCCCATTAGCATCTAAGCAGCAGGTGAGCCATTCATCCCAGAAATTGCACTTGTGATTATGCTTGCAGCTCATTTAATAATAAATAGGCAGGAAAGACTAGTGTAACCTCACAGCTCCATGACAGGTTGACAAGTCACCAAGTGACTGCTCTCTCCACTCACCTACCATGGCAGAGAAATAAAAAATCCCCCCCACCCCTTAACAGGACACGTAGCAAGCTACTTTTCTACCTAGTTATGGAGCATGGGGGAGCAATCCCTCTAGCAAAAAGTCCCAGGTATCAGGAGGTTTAATGCCTCTAGCAAGATCTCAACCCAGGAGGGCCTGGGACAGCATTCTGCAGAAGTCTGGTCCATCCATCCATCAACAGCCTGCAATCTGCAAAGATCACCAGTGCCCCCACACCTTCAACAGACCATTCTCTTCTAGAGACAGAAGCAGGTTCTATCCAGTGTGAAATAAATGACGCTCAGTGTCATTACATGGGTAGTTACTCATTATGGGAAAATTGAAAAGGAGCAGAAAACACTGCAGGAGGCAGCATCCAGAGCGCACTGCCCTCTAAGTGGAGCATAAACCCAAGGCTCGGAGCTGTGGCACATGAGGACCCTTCCCTGGGCATGTGCTGTGCTGCAAGCGTGTCAGAACAAACGGCCCCCAGATCCCTGCCCCTGCTCTGCACACATCCTGGCAGACTGATCCGCACAAGACTTCAAATACCGGGCCTTACATGTTCGGATTTAGGTGACCAAAAAATAGGGACTCGCTGGGTACATACTAGACCATTTTACTTCTCGGACTCAGTATGTTAGACAACCAAGAGCACATCTAATGCCTTTTGCAACCTTTACGCACAGAAATAGAAACATCAGTCAACAGAAGCCTAAGACCAAGCAAGAAAGGTAGAGAGGGAAAATGAAATCTTAGCTAAGAATGAAAGAAAAAGACAAAAATAGAAGCTGTCTTTTAATATATGCTTAGACATGAACAAACCTATCTTTGAAGGCCTTTTTGAAAGAAGAATTTCATGAAACATGCTGGGAAAAAAGGTTTGAGTAGGTCACAGCTTTCCCACCACCTATTATTCTCCTTCATATTTTTGCCAGTAAGCAAACATTTGAATGAATAATAGGCAAGGACAAATTGGAGTTTCACTTAAGAGTTTTGAGCAAGCCACATACAGAGATAATCTTCAACACATACCGGGGAAACAATCCATGCTATTCACTTTAAAACACTTTCAGTGAGAAAAAAAAAAAGAGCAGATTTCAGTTTCGTAACATTACTCCTAAACACTCCGTAAATAAATACACTTGCAAGATAATTTTAATCCACATTCACACAAAATGTTTGTCAAATTATTACTAAATATAAGAGAAACAGAGTCTGTAGGATGAGTTTGAACCGTTTTGGGGAGGGAAAGATATACTTGATTCTATCAAGTGTAATCTGCAAGCTTTTAGTGCTATTGCAGTCTCATCCAATATACTTTAATTTAGTTTCCATCATCATTTGCTAGAAAGATTAAAAGAAAGTGCCTCTGATATAAAAAAAGGATGCTATGGTAGCTGTGAATGCAGAAAATTCAATTTCAAAAGAAAAAACAAACTATTACTGAAGATTGTCAACTGAAAAAAAAAATTAAAAAACACAATAAATCCCTGCTCTCCACTTTTTTTTTCAAAAATACTAATTTAAGATGAAGAATTACACCGTCTGCTATAGATCACTATATATGTATGCTATACGTATAGATTGCCATATGTATGATAAGGGATTGAGTGCTGCCTCATTCTTCATGTTTAAACGTTTAGACATTTCTCTTGTATTGACCAATAATGAAGGATTTTTAGCTTTAGAAAACCCATTAATAACAAGATATTTCATAGCTTGAAAGAAGCAATACAGGTACACGCAGAAGTTTGTGTTATCTCTTGTGTCAAGAAAAGAGAAAAAAAAAAAACAAGTTTTGATCCTCAAAAAAAATAGGTTAACATAGTATGTACTCTTAAGTCATTTGAAGATTTGACGCAGCTGGCAGCTATTGTCCATTATTATGGCCAAAGAGGTGAAAGTGAAGAAGCAAAAAGTCAATTCAAGTGTTGGTTTGAAATCTGTGGTCAAATGAACTGTAGTTATGAATGAACTATATGGTTTGATAATACAGCTGATTCAAGGAAAAGTCTGTCACAGAGAAACAAAATTATTTACTTTCACTACTATCTCAGACATTACAAATTAAATGTTTGAGTTGCAAAACATTCAGGTTATTACAGATAGAAATAGGCATTTTCAGAGATTTCATAAGCTCTTGTTTTTATCTCTAGGCATTCAAGTACCTTCTAAAAATCTTCTGTTAAAAATACGCTTCGCTGATGGATCTGTCATCTTCCCAACAACCTATTACTCCTTGCGTAAATCAATAAAAGTGTTGCTGTTCTCCTGCAAACAAACAAACCCACTAATTACTTCAGTTATAAGAGTCATTTAAACAAAACCTCCACATATCTGCTTATCAATCTTTTCTACTCCATGTAGGTTTAACGATTTAATGTACTTCATATTAATCCAAAGGGCTATACTTTCATTAATCATCAGGCCTGAAGGCTTTCTGGCAGCCTGGGCCAGCAGCACTTGGTTAAAGTGCTGGGCTGAGCACAGGCCCCGCTGCTCCCCCATCACCCTCCCAAGAGGCACCGTTCTGTGGGGCAAACACAACACCCAACCATGAACTGCAACAGCACCTCTCTTGTCAAGGGCACCCAGTACTCCCAGAAGCTTTCTCCATCTAAAAATGGTTTACAGCCACAAATGGGCATAAATATTTATTTCTGATTTGAAGTCTTTGGTACTAGGGAATATTAAGATCGAAAATAACTTTTTTTAATAGAGTAATCTGTAAGGAAGTGGTAACAACCATCCGCTCCTGCCACACAGGACCACAGACACGCTGCAGGTCTGCAGGCTTCGCAGCAGGAACTGGGAATGGGTCTGGGGTTTCTGAGTCTTTTAGCGCCATTCCCAGCCATGTGCACATCTCATTTATCCCTCTGGCTTCTATGTAGGGAGAGGCATAGGAACACTAAGCACTCTTGTATTTTCTGATATGACTATAGGATCTACAGCATCAAAAAAAAAAGTGCCAAGGATAGAGTGTGGAAAACACTTTTCTTCTTTGGCAACAGAGACACTACTACAATGAAAAGCAAGCTGCTGTACCTAAGTAGGCATGCAAACAGATCTGAATACATTCCACATCTGAAGAACTTAAAGGCTACTGTGCCTCTAAGCAAACCCCTAAATTTCTGAAAACGTCATAATGAATTTCAATGTCCACACCAAAATTCAACAGTAAATATTTTTATTCAACATAAAAACCAAAACCATTATTCTAGTCAATTCCAGAAAGAAAAAAAAAAAAAAAACAGAGAGATCATCAGAGACAAAGTTCAACACTTTTAACAGAAAAGTAACATCTGCTGTATGACTGGTGAGCAGGTAACAGCTTTGCATGCTGATGAGACCAACTTACATGGCATGCCCTTCTCCTTATTCCCTTTAAGATCACACAGCAGATCCATCACCTTTTGCTTTCTTTTAACGTGCAAAGGACAGGACAGTCCTTTAGCTTCCTGCTTAGTCACTTAAGACAATCAAAACACCAGTAACAGCAACTGATATTTTTAACTTGATGCTATTACCCCTAACATTGCAACTAACAATTGAGATTTATCCCTCTTCTTGGCTGGTACCAATTTTCACACTAAAATTGCATTTGTGCAAGAATCAGCAAAAACATCCCTTTTGGATTTCTATTCCTCAGCCTTACTTTCGAAGCATCCATGGAGTTGTGCTGTGTGTACAGGCACACGTGTGCACTCATACAGACCTTCCCTGCCATCTCCTCACAGCCCTGGAGTGCTACTTACATGGAAGTGATTGTCTCAACTAAAAATTAATTTCCTCAAGATTAAAGACTTCAGGACACCCTATTAAGGGGATAAAGCACGATGTAGGCAAGGATACTGCTGGCAAGTTGCTACAGGCAACATTTCATCTTGAGATGAAACACCTTAGTCTTGCAGAAAGTGAATTTCACTACTATTAAAAAGTAAGCTTCAAGTTGCTGTTCTAGTTTTGGTAGATTTAAATGAATTCACAAGTGGTGTGGGGGTGGGGGTGGAAGAGGGGGTGTTAAGAGAGCCAAATCTCTGAAACAAAACATGGGCTAAAAACTTCTCACCCTGGGAGCAGGGTTTCTGCTATCATCTTGAGGACAAATACACTAAAGAGATGTAAAAAATGAGACCATGGAAGAGTGATAAGTTAACTGCCTCTTAATTGAGGCAGTTAAGAACTGCCTCGAATTGCAGATAACACACCACTCATCTGGAAGAGGTGCTATTTTCAGAAGGAATCCAAGTAACCTCAAAAGCAGTTGGTACGCAGCCCAATTTGATACTGTAATACTTACCCCTCACTTGTGACCTACAGAATATAAACTATAACAATCCTAAAATGCTCAATATACTACGAAGAAAACTATTTCATTTCCACGTTTATGGTATCACTCCTGGATTTCCTGCACAATCATCTCTCATTTCTCCCCAACAAATACAGAAATAGACTGTGTAGAAGCACTGACCAGAGACAACAATAACATAAAATTACATTTTCATTTCCTTCAGAGTGGGCAGCAATCCTAAGTTGTCAAAAAAACAAACAAACAAGCAAACCTACTGGGGTTAAGCTTTCACTAGACCAGAATTTTAATCAAAATCCTTTTATTTTAAAGAAACACAGCTACAGTTAACACAGGATGACAAAGCCACAATATACGCCAATTTCGCAAATTTGGGAACACTCATCTGATCTTTTTTCAGAAAGACAAATTAAACCACCCTTTTCTGTTTTTTGTTTGTTTGTTTTAACCATTCTTGATATGCCAAAATGCCAAATACTGTTCTGCCATATAGTGTTTGGGGAAGATGTTATGCACCACAGCAACAGAGCTGTAACTGCACAGTTTGTCTTTTCAAGGTTATATGAATTTGACAGATTTGAAGAAATATTTTTCTTATGAAAATGAATAGTCAAAACCTCCATGACCATTTTTATAATTTCACTAAATATACAAAAAAAACACTTACTGGTTTTTCAAGTACAACTGGATGATCAGGAAGAAATTTTGGCTTCTCTTGAGAGAGTGAAACATTTGAAAGCTTTAAAAGAAAGTCTCTGCTGTATTTGATTCTTTCTGTAAATACACAAAATTATGCAGTTACTTCAACTTTGATATTTAAGTACCTCAAACCAGGAGAGGTGAAAGAGACTTTGATTTCTATTAGAAAGATAAAATTGCATGTGAAAAGAGCAGATATTCATGTCTCAGCATGATGTGGAGTACTTGCAGTAAATTAAAATAGCTTTTCAATTTTACTCTTATCAAACCAACTCAGTAAACATGAGAGGACTATTCTATCTAATGGAACATTTATGGAACATATACAGCAAAAAGGAACACAAGGAAAGGTGAATCCAACCTTACACTCCATGTAGACTGACTCCCAGTACATTATTTTAATTAAAATAAACTTCACAAATTGGTCTTGAAATCCTAAAAGGAAATTTCTCTGAATTAGTCATAACTCATGCCAACAAAGTGGCATGAATTTATTGGACTTGTAACCTGGAACATCTAGTTTCTTTTCATGACACTATTAAGTTGATGTCTTTCAACAACTAATCAAGTATACTGCACATAAGTGGGCAAATATTGACACTCATTAACTAGTTTGAAGGGATTTATGTGGACTTAAAAGTTGAGGTCTATGCTACATTTGGTTTGTTCCACTATTTCTACCATAGGCAGATATAGCATGTCCACCTAATATGGAGTCAGATATACGAAAAACAAACAAACAAAAAACCACACCGAAAACTAGAACACACACAAAAAGGCCCCCAAAACAGAAAAGAAAACCCACAATACAGATGTATAAATAAAGGAACGCTGGGGGGCAAGAAGAGGCAAACGTTATTTCTTTGTCTTTGGTGACAAAGGAGCTTGTTATTTAGGAATTGTAATTTAGCCACTTGCTTCCTTCTTAAACTGTGTTCTGTTGACAGGAAAGGCCTTAAAATCAAATATGAGGGTGATTTTTCCTGTCTTTGACCACAAGTGATTGTAATAATTGCTGAACCTAAGTGAGGGAAATGGTTAACCTCAATAATACTTTAACGCTGCAGATAAAATGAAATCTGAAAGGAAATTTGGTACTATGACAAAAGAAAGGGAAAAAGCAGATTATGATTTACAGCAGGTAGCTGAACAACAGGATCTCTAAAGACATTTCACTCCAAAGTTAACAGCTATGATCATTAACAAGCAAGAACACCTTTGAAAACAAGTGTAAGAGCCAGTTTGTCCTATTGACAAATGGAGAGATAAATCAGAAAGGAGTCATAGAGCAGTTACCATGTCTGAAGAGCCAAAATGTTAATTGATACAAGAGACTAGAACTGGACAAGAAAAAATCTATCAAGATTTTGTAAAACAGAAGAGGTTCTATAGAGCAAAATCAGAGTAGGTGAGAAAGGATCAGAAAGTCATCACCAACGAATCAAACATAAATCAAGAAGTCAGACAAAGTACAGTCAGAGAAGGTTGTGGTTCCTGGTCTGCTCACCAGCATCAAGGGCAAGAGATGGGACCATTCTGCCTAGTACAGAATGGAACACATCATTTAAAACAAACAAATGAAAACCAACAGCCATCCACCTCCCAAATCAGTAACGAATGACTGCGTAGAATGACAGTGTCCTGAAAAAACTGGGCATGGTAAAGCTCAAAAGCTCAAATACAATTTAACAGAATTCTTTTATTTCTTATGTGGTGAGAACAACAAAATAAATTGTATCTCCAGAAAAGATTGCAGATAAACAACCAAGATGCCTGATTACAGTTGATTTTTTCTATTAATTTACTCCTAACAAACAGGTCACCTACTCCAGATTACTGTCAAGGTTGGCACAAGAACTGCTGTCCTGCGAGCCAGCCGTGACTACTCCAGTCGTAAAGGACTGGATTAGAAGAAACCAGAGGATGTAACTCGAGCCTTCATGCCTACACACAGAAGCAACATGAAGATGTGTGCAAAGCTAGGGCTGCATCAAGAAGCTTTCGTGCTTAAGCTCTACCAGTACAACACGAGTAGACACTGCCAGGGGAAGTCTCCTTCAGTTAAGGCCAAATTTTATACTTACTCTGGAGCAACACATGGGAAGAGAGTGGGGCAAAACAAACAACAACAACACACAATGGTTTTGTTTACCTCACAAAATGTGAGGTAGAAGGAAGCCAACCTCTCAAAACAATGGATAATTAGAAAAAATAATACTTAGTCCACAAGTCAACTGTCATCCACCCAGAGAACACGATTTGGACATATATCTGCATGTAACATTTTACCTTTCTTTTCTTCTAATTCATTTGGTTTTGGTTGACTGGGTATCACAGTTTGAGTTAAGATCTTCATTCCAGTCATTTCAGACAACTAAAAAAAGGAGGAAAAAAAGGTTAAACAATTCTTTGTACATTTCACGAAAACAAATTATGAAACTAGCAATTCCCTTTTAACAAGATGTGTGTCACAACATTTGCTTACTTGTTTTTAAATAGACAGTATGCACAGAGTTTCAACAGTTTGGTTTTCAAAGCAATCAAGCAACCAAGTTACCGGCCAACTCAGGTGAAGGCCTTCATGCACTCAGACTGGATTCTGACCACTTCTTTTTTCCTGCTCTTTTTAAATTAAATCACTATTTTCCCTACTAAAACAGACTGAAAAGAAACAGACTTGCACAAATTCAATCACTGGTAGTCAACACTGTAGCTATATATAAGAGTTGATGCATCTCTTACTTAGAAGATGAAGATCCTGTCCCCATACACAAAAGAACAGCTGAAAAAAGTAGGAATATTGGTGATGGAAAAATGTCTCAAAGATTCAGTCTGAAACCATAAAACACTTGTTACTATTGGCCATATGCAACAAGACAATAACTTAACTATCCATGAAGTAGCACAGGCAAGTAGTAGAATGAATTATGACATTTTAGGCACCAATTTTTTAGATTAAGGCCTGGAAAGTATAGATGCTACTTTGTTTGTTTTTAAGCTTTATTATTTAGGAGGCTGCATGTCTTCTAGACATACAGGTAGACGTACAATGACTTCCATGTCATTGTTCTGGGGGATCTGGGGATGTTGGCTGACAATCAGCTAACCATGAGCCAGCAGTGTGCCCAGGTGGTCAAGAAGGTCAAGGGATCCTGGCTTGTATTAGGAACAGTGTAGCCAGCAAGATCAGTGTTTGTGACCGTCCCCCTGCATTGGTGCTGGTGAAGCTGCACCACAAATACTGAGTTCAGTTTTGGGTCCCTCACTGCAAGAGAAGCACACTGAGGTGCTAGTGTCCTGAGAAGGGAGATGACGCTGGGAAGGGGACAGAATAGAACATATCTAAAGGCAGGGAAGACAGGGAACATACGCAAATGCAGCGTGTTTGTCTTAGTTAAAGAACATCACCTCTTGGTTAGAAAAATACTCTGAGAATCCTATGCCTACCTCTTGGCCAATGTCATCAATCTAAATCCAAAAAAGACAAAATCAGAGTGCACCGATCAGTAGATATTTGGATGCAGTCACAAAACACTTGAGAGTGAAAACATTAAGAACTGTCCTCACTATTCTTTTTTTCTTTTAAAGAAAGAGTCAGTAAGGAATACAGCTATACAAAGATCTTGTGGCAGCATGTAGCCACACATAGCCAGACGCTGATAAAATTCAGAGTACTTCAGCACTGCTGCATAGAGGGCTATTCTAAAAAGGAGTATAGAGTCTGTTCTCCTAAAATCACATTCTTCAAAAAACAAGTATTAATTTCCTTATCTGCAAATTAAAATAAATATGTTATAGCAGTCATCATCTTACAGTTGGTAGGATAGGTTGGTTACACCTCTATTTATTTAAACCTCCCCCCTCCCTGTTTTTTAAATAGTCCAAAGCGATCGCAGTATTCTGCAAGATTCATGGAATAAATGAAGACTTAAAGGACTGTTAGACTGGAAGAAATATAAAGGATCAGATCCCTGTCCTAAAATTTGTACAGACAATTTCAGGCTTTTTTTAAGATCAGTTTGGCTAAGGAAGCTAGAAAAACTTGCTTTAGGAATAGTCATGCCACAACAGGACACATTAATTCACTTTCCTCTTCAAAGTGCTGGGGTAAAGGCAACAGTGTCTATATTATCCATCTATATTAAACCACACCACTTGTCACTGAATTAAAAAGAAAAGGAAAACCCAAAACACTCTAACAAGGAACATTTCTTACAAATATCTTTCATTTTTTTTTTAAGTGTAGGTGAAGCTACCTTCACATTTTTCACATTTGAACAATTACTCAGCGGTCTATTGCAAAGAAATTAAAATAATAGAACAATTCATCTCAGTTTCAGACTACACCAAGAAAAAACAATTTAACTTTCTTGCTTGAGAACTGACAGATTCCTAGCTGTTACAAAAAAATCGACTTCCTCATCCAGATAAATGAATGAGATATTTAGTTCACATTAAATAAAAAGAGAAGATGTAAAACAAAACAAAACGCATTTCCTTAATATCTAAAGAGAAAAATTTCCTGTGAGGGTGATGGAGCCCTGGAACAGGCTGCCCAGAGAGGCTGTGGAGTCTCCTTCTCTGGAGATCTTCCAACCTGCCTGGATGCCCCCCTGTGCCATGTGCTTTAGGGGTTGGACTAGATGATCTCCAGAGGTCCCTTTGCACCTCAACTGTTCTGTGATTCTGTGAAAGTCAAGTTTTCTCATCCAAAAATCCTGTGCAGTTAATTAACTCTTCATCTGCAATCCTATCATACAAATACACTCCAGAACAGAACTCCCTCACTTGATCAAACTGCAACCTCTGAATTTGAGTCTGACATAAAGAATCAAATGCCTTTTCACAAGTGGGAAGTGGTTCAAACAAAAGGCATAGGCAGCTCTCACTGCCTTCAGCTTGGTACGTGACTGCGGGGACAGCTGACTGTGCAAGGCTTCTGGATGGAACAGGTTTCCTCTCATAATGAGAGTCTTCTCTAGGCTCTAAAGGCTCTAAAGCCCCTATGCCAAGCGATAATGTATATGCAGTCACATACTACCAGGGAGACTATGGAAAACCAAAGTAATACCCATAATCTTAAGGAGAGTCACTCTTCATCAAAACCCAAGGAACATTCAAATCACTATCAACATAAAAAAACAGTTAAAAAAAAATCCAGCTGAAACACTACAAACTCCTCTTTGCAGTAAACACCTGTGACCAACTCTAAGTTTGAGACCTACTGTAATGCATCTAAAAATCAAGTACTTGGAACACTAAAGCTTGGTACCAGAGAGCTTCTGTTTTTTGAATACCCTGTTCACTGCCTGCTCCAGCAGAGTCAACAAAATCAAGCCTCAGGATACAGGTACAGAGAAGCATAACAGAAGTTTTTTTGGCGATTTTATATTTTTACATTAGATGTGTTTGTGTGTGTGCATATACAGAAAGGCAGGTATTTGAACATATACAATCTCCTAAATATCTGGAAAAAAAAATAAGAAATTTAGTTCTGTGAAATTTGCTGCCTCAAAAGAATTTATGTTCATGTTAACAAAGCCAAAAAAAAAACCCTCATATACACAGAGTAATATTACTCACTAAATATAATAGGGAAAGACTGAATACCTGACATACCTCTGCGTACTTTAAAACAGCAAAATCATGCACAAAACAAAGACTAAAAAAGCCACAGAGGCTTCTATTACACCTCCTTGTATTCACTAACACGGGGCATTTTTTCAGCTACCACCGTACACAGGTATCAAAAAGGCATCTTGAAGCTTAAGTTTCTTTTCAACATTTCTAAAATGTCTCTATTTTGCAACATGCAAATTCAAGAACAGTGTTAACTGGAAATACCACATACTTTCCACTTGTTAACAGCAGGAGGTAGCTTCCCATTCATGGCACTCTGGAATGCATTCCTTGGTCAGCTTAGCCATTACTAACCTTGTTCTTATTGTATTTGCTTAATACTCACCCAGCCAACCTCCCTCGGCAAGCACACCTCCGTGCTGCTGGGCAACTCGGTCTGGAAGTTGAAAGCAACCACTGGCTCTGGTGTGAAAAAGGAAAAAAAAAAAAACATATTATTAAGGAAAAACAGCAGAGACCATGGTTTTGTTTTGTGATGCCTGCCACCAGAACAGCAATGGAATCAGATCATAAAGAGATTATGCAGCTGCTTTTTGACATCTTAAATGGAAAATTGGATCTACGGTGATTATGGGTTTTCTTTCATGAGTTCTAACATACAACACAAGCTTAGAGTATTATTTAATTTCTGTTCACACCAGTGCTGTCATTGTTATTTCTCTAGCCATAAACTTGTAACTTATAAAAACAGCTGCAAAATTGCAGTATATGAAAGATGCAAGCACGGATTAAAAACAAATAAAAACAAATAATTCATGCACTTGATGCAAACACTGCATAATCTTCTTAAGACCTTTCTTAAGTTTTATTAAAACACAATAAAAATGGTATGGTTCACTACAACGCACTTGCAAAAAAGTATCTGAAGAGTCAGCCATTTCTTGAATCGCCTTTTTTCTTCAAAAAGAGAAGTCTACTACCAATACAAGTTCCAAATTAACAGAGATAACAATCAACTTTCTAAGTAAGAGAGAATTTCATATCCCAAACTAGAACACTGAAAAGAAATCTGCATAGACCTGATGTAGTTTAAATTCAGATTTCATCACAGTTGATGCAGTAAGATCAGCACACAGTAAGGCATTATATACCACAGTAGCTGCAACAAAAAGCCTTAAATACAGATATAGATATATACAGAGAGATATATATAGAGAGAGAGGAAAAAGAAGGAAAAAAAAAAGAGAGAGGTAGAGTGTGAGATATGCCAGGCACCTTCTCATTATTTTTCTTAAAGCAACAGAAGTTCTGGCTAAATTAATTGCATCTTCGTACTCACCATTTTGTGAAGACAAATGACGCACTGGTCGTGCTGGCTGGAGGGATTTACCAATGAGCTTTTTAGTTTCTTCTAGCATTTTGAAGCGTCACGCTTTAAAAAAGTAGCAGGAATCAATACATGCATACATAAGGACATTAAGCAATTAGACCAGTTAATCTACTTTTTTATTTACTAGATGCATTTGACAGGAGAATACACCATCTGTTAACTACTCAGGTCAGGGAACAAAAAAATATCACAGAAAGAGAGAATCAGACATTTCTGTCACTCCTTATACCATTCAAAGCAGCCCGACCTCTCAGAAACATTTTTTTCAGTAGGCGAGCCTGTAAGATTGGAGAATGCGGATAGGATGGGTGACAGAAACTACAATATTTTCTAACAGAGCTTATTTATTTCCAATGAGGACTAATTAATTAACATCAGTCTACCCCTTACAGTCTGCCGGCTGCCTTACAGCTCAGCATGAATCCAGGTGTGCTTGCATGGCTGCTTTTTAATTACTTGTTGCTACTTTAATTAAATTAATACAGTTTTGCATCTTTCCCACTCTGTTTTGCTGCTGAAGAAATGGAAGCTCTGAAAACTGCAGAGGTCTTGCTGGGTTCAGAAGTCTCCCGCTATCATAACTGAACAGCCAGCTTAATCCTTCTCTCATCCTCTTTGTGAAACCAGGTATTTCACAGCTAGAAGGAAGTGCTTTTGTTCTTCATCAGTAGCAGACCACCAAAAACAAGAGTAGTGGCGACTATTTAATCACAGTACTGAAATGCTCCTTTCTCCAAGAGGTTTCATAACACAAAGGAAGAACTGTTACAACAAGGAAGAGTCAAAGGAAATCATTACGAGTTTGGGAGGTGGAACTACAGAAATACTATCTGATTCTTACCAGGAAAGAGTTACACTATTTAAAATAGAATCCAGTAATTAATTTAATCGGTCTCTGAATTATAGAAAAAATATCTGGAGATTTATGTTAGACAGTCCTTTGGGTTTTAACATGGGGCTGGTGCCATTTAAATGACAATTTCCCCAAACAGCCAATTGGAACTGATTGAAGCCTACAGGTAAGCCTGAACTAGGAAAGAAAATCCATTTCGACTACCTTTCTTTCCTACCTTTGTGATTTAGAGAAAAAAAATAGAAATTCTGCCTCAGAATTTAACTGATTTCTATAGTCACAGGCAGCAATGAAGGTTCTTGTAGGTGCATGAACTAAGAATACTGCCCTGGAATACAAATTCAATTTTGTTCATAATATATGCTTTTTTTAAAAAAAGAAAAAAGCACAAGGTTAATAGAAACTGTCTCTGCCTTATTAGCGAAGGAGTCTAAACCCAAAGTATTTAAATGCATTTTTTTTCTCTGTATTTATTAAAAGCATTTCTGCAACTGGGCGTTGCACAGGAAGTTAACCCTCAACGCTGCCAATGGCTTCACCAACACTACATGAACTCCTCAGGCACGCTCCTCTTTCCTCTGTCAGACCACAGCCACTTTTTCATGCGTTACCTATCACAAACTTAGCTCCTGGCTGCTGGGATCAGACAGGCCCCGGGGTGACTAAACCACAAGCAGGACTGGGAAGTAGCAACTCTTTGGATAAAGAAAGGGGGAGAGCAACAACAGTGGCTTTGTCCCAGCTCTCCTTCCCGATCGGCAGACCCTGCTGCCTAAGGAGCGGCAGAACTCCTCTCCCTACAGCCTTCTGTTTCACCAAGGCTGAGCAATAAGCTTCTTCCAGGCCCAGCCGGTCCCCTCTGACACCAGCCTGGTACCAGGCCTCGTCCCACGGCCGCGTCCCTCCTGGAGCGCTGGCCCCGTGTGGGATCCAGGCCTCCCCGTCACCTCCTCCTCGGCCTCCAGGGCCACCTGAAGCAGCCGCAGGCGCGTGCAGGGCACCCCGCACACACAGCAGCGTCCCTGGGGCATTTCAGCCCCTTCGTGGGCGCCTTGAGGACAGCAACAGGGCTTTCAGCAGGACATCTCCAAGCCCAGCGGACCCCTGGGGCAGACAGGGAAGCAGCCCCACGCCACCAGCCCCAAGGGGCTCCCTGCCTGAGCCTCCCAAGGCCCCCTGCCCCCATCCCAAGCCGGTCCAACCTCCAACCACCTCCCAGGGCTGCCGTGAGGCTGAGCGGGCCTGGGCGCCGGCTCCCTGCGGGGCGGCGCGGGCCGGGCCGGGCCTGGCCGGGGCCGCTGCTCGGCTCGGCGCGCCGCGGCCGCCCGTTTAACGGCCGGGGCTGGCGGAGCGCGGCGGCCGCCTTCCCCCGGCAGCCTCCCGCTCTCTCCTTCCGCTCCCCTGCGGTGTTTCTGGGGAGGAGAAACGGACCCGAGGGGCGTTTTCAGCCCCAGCACGGCGGCGTTGGGCAGAGGCAGGGGGAGGTGCCCCGTGTGCGAGGCCGGGAGCGCAGAAAGATGCGGGGAAATGCCCGACACGGCGGGATGGAGCCGGCGTGTTGTGCAAATGCACAGGGCCTGCCAACCTGCAGGACTAAATTACTGCGGAAGGGAGGGACTCCGCTGCACAGGTATGAGGCCAGGGAGCGGCCAGGAGTCCGTGTTCCCAGGTCAGGGATTTCCCAGGTTTTGAGATTAAAATGCGTTTTGGTCACAAGGTGTGAGCAGCAGCAGTGGCTCAGCCCTGCTGCCCCCCCGGCAGGCCGACTAAACCCCCTCGTGTGAATGTGCCGGATTCTAGGCCGCAACCCTGTTTATGTTACTTAAGCACACAACGTTAGTGGAAAGTCCTTAGCTTGTTGTTGTTGTTGTTACATTTCACAGCATTTAATAACTACTTCCATTTTGTTGTTGTTATATTTCATAGCATTTAATAACTGCCTCCGGAGGCTCAAGATAGAGAAACAAAGTATGTAATTTCCTTACATAAATGCCTGATATGTAAATAATGCAACGATAAGATCTACAATCCTACTCTGTGCTGTACGAAGACATTTCAGTTCCAGCAAACCTTGATTTTGCACTGCGGAAATCTCTTAATCTTTCCTCAACAAAGACACACGGAATCGGATCCTGCCCTTGAGAGGAGCTGTGGAGCTGCACGTGCGCCTGTAGATGTCAACGTCCCTGCAGCTTCTAACTCTGGCAAAACAAAGTTTACGGTTGGACCCGATGATCTTGAAGGCCTTTTGCAACCACAGTGACTCCATACCACTTCTCCCTTGGTTTCCTGAGCCTGGAGCTCACGGTTCGTCCTCGCACTCTTTTGAACACATTTGGCACCGCTGCATACGAGCTGAGCCGCTCGATGCCCTTCCAAGGTCCCCCTTCTCCCAAGAGGCGTCATGCTTCTCCTCACCGGTGCCATCTGCTCCGGCCAGATTATCTTGTAAAACAGTGACTTCCCTGTTCGTGTCAACCATTTCCCTCAGCTAAATCAGCACTCATTATCAATTATTAATATGTAAGTGCACATGAATATTACATGTCTGCTGCTCCTCCCCCAGGACAGTCCCTGACAGAGAAGTCAGTGGGGAGGCCAAGATAAACCTGCAGTTTACTAGAAGGCTCTCGCCGTTTTGCTGCAGGTCTGAGGTGCTGCAAACTAGATTTGCAGAAGATCAACACAGCTTTTTATTGGGGCTATCAGACTGGAATGGTAAAATGGACCGTGCTGCCGTGTCCCATAGCCTGAGACAGAGGTCTTAGATAGGTATCTGGGCAGGTTCAGGATAAAGGATAGATCAGTAAGAAACTTACTTGAATATGTCATAGGAGCTAGGGACTAGCCTGTTGCTTTTCATACATAAAGGGAGGAGAAGGGGCAGAGCGAGGGGAGGAAGAGCAGGGAAGGGAATGTGTCAGCTAGGGGAGCGTCAGGGCCTGCGGGAAGGTGGAAGCATGGAGGCTGGTGCAGGCTGTTTCTGTGGGATGCTGTCCATGTCCATCCCAGCAGGAGCAGTTAGCACCTTGCCGACACCACCCCTCGCTTGGCAGTGCCTGCACCGGCAGCGGGGCCAGCGCTGCTGCTGCCCAGCCTGGCATCGTGGAGGAGACCCTGGACCAGAGCCACCGCGTCCAGTGCGGCCCAGCACACCCGCCTGGCTGCCTGCCCCTGACCGCAGTGCATGCAAACAGGTCGTCTTCTTTTTGCCTACTGTTTTTCCTGATGTTGGGATGCTCTTATATGAATATTTGTACTTTGTGTGACCTGCTCTTACACTACATGGTGATAATCTACCGTTCCCTTAAATAGCGCTTATTGCAATAATTGGTTTTTAAGAGCCAATGATAGGTCTAGTCAAGAGAGAATGATCAGACAAAGCACAGCACTATGAATATTAAAGCCTTTCTGGATGTGTAAATAACACATATTTGTATGGAAAAAGAATACTGCCTTTCCCTATTTTACAAACTAATTAAAAATACTTTTTCTTTCTTTTTAAAATACTTATTTCTGCAGCCAGAGTTTATTGACTGGGGAAAGCCACACAGTCACCCTTTACTAGGTATGATTCCGCAACGCATAAAGCATTTATGAAAGAGGATTCCCATATTGCACGTGTAAAAATGAGCAATTGCGCATCTAAATGAGCATGTAATCGTAATTGCCTGTGATTTAAGTGTTCAAATGGATAGGTTAATAGCAAAGTAATGGCTCTGCACTGAAATGAACGGACTCCTGGGTCAGCCTGGAGGGACTCTTGCCACTTTATGCTTGCAACTACATTTTCAATGTAATTTGTCATTCAGTTGTGCAGCTGAAACAGTCTATTTCCATATGCCACTTTAACGTATTTAGCACTATTTTTGGAAGATTTTTTTTTCCTTTTTCCTTTTTTTTTTTCCTAAAATCTCTTTTAAAGTACTTTGACTACAAAGTGAAAACAAAGACATATTGTTTTTCTTATCAGCTTTATTCTGTTACTGGAACAAAGATAAACATGTATGCATAACATGTGCATACAGAATAGCTATTTTAGCTTAATGTCTGTGAAATGACTATTTCAGCTGACAACTGACTTTAAGCCTTGCAGTCTTCTGAAAGCAGCAGAGCAAAAGCATGTAAAAGCTTTTTTATTCTCTGCCTTTTTTCTGAAGTTAACCTATTTAGTATAGTTTGCTGTTTTTTCTGTTTCTCTGAGATTTGAAAATTCATTATAAAATAGTGATGAATAACATTGTTTTTACTGACTAGAGAAACTGTCAAATTAAACGGGGCAAAGCTCCTGCAGTAATCAGTGTTTACAAAACACTCATGTAACTAGAAAGAGGTCTGAATGCTAATGATCAAGAGATCAGAATATATGCATTGATTTATGCAAAGCTTGTTTCTTCACATTCAGATCTTTCTGCTTGGCAGTCCCATACTTCTCTTGGAGTGCGAGTTTATGTTTTTCTTTAAAACTAATTTTCAGGGATCGTGTACTTCTCTTGTATTTTTAAGAGAATACTTTTCCCTGAAATGTTTAGTTTCTGTGAAGCTGGAGAAAAATCTTGAAAATATGAATCAAATGCACTACAGAAGTACTAGAAAACCCCTAAATGGCAAATAAAAAAAAAAAATCTATGTAAGATATGTATAGATTGTGTCTTTTTAAAAATTTATTATTTTTAAATCTCAGAATTTTTGGAGATCAGCCTGCCTGGCTCATTTTTAACCCTGAGAGCCGGTTTTACCACGTTACAGAGGTAGATTACAGCTCCAAACTAAGCAGCGTGTTAGTTGAGGATTTGTGCACTGAATGTTCTGAGTGCATACGTCGAGTACCCACATTTCAACTGACCTTATTCCGTAGGCTCTGAAATTCCCAAGGGAGAGTCCCAGAGGCTCCAGCAGGGTTGCAAGCCTAGGAGCCAGAAATGCCACTGGAACCTGCTGGATCTGTTGGATCTGCTGGATCTGTTACCTCACAGAGGTTTCTTCTCAGTGGCCGAGTCTGCAGCATGGGCAGCACTTCCAAACATTTCCCTTTTGGTTTTGGCGTGTTCCCCTTTACCTTGGCTGAAGGAAGGAGCTTGTGAAAGGCACTTCTCACCTGTGGAAGGTTTTCTTTTGATAAGTTCAGATGACCCGGAAGAAGGTACCATTGAACCACTGCTCCCTGGAGGAAGAAAACCTGCAGCTAGCAGGGCTCACTTAACCTTGATCAACTGTGTACAGAAGAGGGTATCCACGTTCGGACTGGCAGAAAGTACCAAGTTAACTGATGTCTGCTTGTTTTTATTATTAACAAAAGCAGAAGGAACTTAGAAAATATGCAGTCAGTGTGAATTCAGGTTTCTCCAGTTTGTCCTGATGATTCTAATGATCTGTGTTAATAACTTGTGGGGAAAGATGGTTACATACTCAATAAGACATATTTCAATATAAAGTAACTACTAAGTGCTGAGGTGCGTGAATATATGTATGTGAGGGTATGAATGGCTAAACTGTATTGTTGTGCACGGATCTGTTTTGTTGTCTTAAAATACATTACTGTAAAATGGGTGAATGTAAATTAGCAAAATATAGAAAAAAGTAGGGGCAGGGAGACTGCCGAGAGCTGGAGTTTTGTCCTAGAGCAGAGTGTGGGCATAGCTGGGATATGCTCCTGCAATAGGGACCTAATCTGCCCATTCTGTGCACTGATACAGTGAAAATTTCATACCACTGTGCCGTGGTGACAACTCCATGGAGCTGATCTCCTGCAGCGCCCATCAGTGTGAGAGAACCAAGGACATGTGCTGAGCTGAGTGGGGAAATAACAACAAAGAGGGGTACAGAGAGAGGCTAACGACGGAAGGGTTAAGGGCCCTAACTCTCCAGTTTGAGGTCTCCTTTCCTCTGCCCGTGGTAGCAGTTTAGGGTTTCCATTCAACAGCTCCTTGCACTGGGAGCTACTTAACTGCTTGGCAGAAGGAAGTTGCTGGTAGGTGATGAGTGTATTAAGGGGCAATTAATGCATGATGGGGCTTGGCATTCCCTGCTGGAGAGCACCCTGCCAACACGAGCCAGAAACAGCACAGCTCATGCCCCAGTACCCCTGTCATTTACTTCCTCGCAGTCCTCTAATCTCCCACTTCACTGTGGTGATCATCGGACCCATCACACTTGGTCGGGTTACATAACTCAGCACAGCGGGTTGCTCTGGATGAGAGAGTTGTTTTTCCTCTCCCAAATGCCCTGGTTGTTGTCTTGTAATTTCACTGTGCTCCTCTTTAGCACTCACAAAGTTAGGGAAAAAAGCAAGTCACCAAACAGCCAATGAGAATAAGGGCCTAGGGCAGTGCTGGAACAAAATCATTGTGGATGCTGTTAATCAAACATAAGAGTTAATTTAAAAAATAAACAGAAGAAGTGCCTAGGCATCCTATGTGGAATTGAGGCTCTACAGTTACAGCTAGAATCAAAATTGATTTTATACAAAAAAGTTTTTTGTATAGTATAAGAATTAAGGGGATTCATCACCTGCAAAATGAACAGGTGAAGTTACGTTATTGAGAATGAGGCCAGAATTTTTGTTGTCCTTCAGCTGGCCAGAAATAAATGATTTTGAATTTGTCTTACTAAAAACATGCATGAAATAAAAAATATTGGATTATCTTCTCATCTGTAAGTAGAAAATGCCATTAGTTAATCAGCCCCTAATCAGTCCCGGTTCTCTGAGCTTACGCTCACGGAAGAATTTGGCAGCACAAGGGAGCTGTTGTTGGTGTTTCTTTATTTTCATTCCAAATCTTCTATACAACAATAATATATCTGTGTCTTGGCAAAAATTCTACCTGGCTGTCACCTCTCTCGACTTACCTTCTTCTGTTACAATTCATATGTACTGTTTTTTAACTATTTGTAAGAGAGGCTTTAATCTAGATTTATGAAATTAAATGGAACTTTTCTGAGCAGTCTTTTTAACAGCCTGTAATTCAATCAACAGATATAATCTATTTCAGATTTTTTTTTCATCTAAAACTTAATTAAGCACAAAAAACATTTATGGAGGTAAGATTGTGAGAGGAGTTATCTGAGTCGATCTTCACAGATGTTTATTGCTATTCCTTAGAAATCACTCTCTGCAATAAATCATCTAGTGACTTATTACAACTCTCCATCCTTAACACAATCAATGTGGATTGATGTGTTTTGAAAGTTAAACACTAGTGTCACTATCATGTTCTTAAAAGTAAGTGCATGTTCCTGTGTAGCAGGAATTTGTCCTTCAGTGTCTGATCTTGCTCCTGGAAGGTGACTTCCAAGGACTATAGCCCTTCATTCTATCTGAAGAGTATCAAAATCGGAAAAAAAAAAAAAAGATTAAAAAGATTGCTTTCATTCAGCATGTATTCCTGATCAATACAGCTTATAAACTTGGAAGAATGACAGAGATTCCATAAATAATAATGAAGAACTTGCATGTTCAGTCAGCCACCCGAATACTGCTACATAGCTCGTTAAATCAGCCCACAACAAGACCTTCCTTCAAACCAAAATCAGGATCTGCTGCTGGTTGAAAAACCTACTCAGGCTCACTAGTTCAGACAGCAAACCTGTGTGCTTGAAAGTGTGAATCTTGCTATGGATGTAAGTTGAATTTCACAAATGTAAATCTTTCCATTGTAAATTTTGTCATCCTCTTTGTCTGCTTTCAAAATGCACGCGAGTATTAACAACGATCGAGCTGAATTAGTCCAGTGCAGCCATGTTACAAACACACGAGGCAGACGGGCACGGGATGAGGAGCTGTGCTGCGGTGGTGTCGTTATTTCTGTCAAGGCTGGTGGTTCCTGCTCGGACGGCTCTACCGGTTGGTACGCCCGGCCTGCTCTGCCCCCACAGTGCCTAAAGGCTGGAAAACCAGCAGCCCGACTGGCAAAGCCCGGATGAGGGGAGACAACCATGCTCTGTAATTCATCGTGTAGGAAACCATGAGTCGGGAGGCTTGCCTTGGCCGCCTCACAAACTGAGCCCTACCTCAGCCTTCCCATTTGGATTTCCTTAAATAAGACTGTCCTTACTTAAACTTCATCCAGCCAGGTGCACTAACTTGGGGGAAATTTTAGTCATAGCTTGTTTTAAAACTACCTTGAAACAAAAGGGCTGCAGAGTATTTTGTTCTGATTTACTGAAAATGGTTTAAAAATCAGTCATCTTTTCTGCTTTTTACTGTACATGAGAAAAAAAAAGAGGTTTATTCTCACTAATTCTTACTTTGGTAACTGGGGGAACAATCTTTGGCTTCCTGCTGTAGATTTAATACTAGAAGTTGATAGGATCTTAGGACTACAACATTACTACCTTTGCAGAAATATATGAGAATATACTTATCAGGTTTTAATGTAAGTTGGTGCTACATTTTATTTTTCAAAGTATGACAGAAAAGTGCATTTTTGTGGTTGAGTTTTTTCACAAACAGTTGCAAAATACACTGATTTGCTGCAAGCCAGTCAGCAAAGTCCATTGTGTGTCAGTTCCAAAACTCACGACAGGGCGTTTTGAACAAAACTGCCAGTATTTTGACTAGAAAGGGAGATTCTAAGGACTTTTCAGGAAACCTGTGGCATTTGTTCAGCACTGTGTAAATGAGAGCACGTTAGTGTTTTCTAATCTGGATAAAATACATGCGTTTTGGGGACAGGTCTGGCAGTGACACCATACAGGGCAGGAGGTACCCAGGGATGCTCTCAGGGCTCTCTCATTTACCTCAATGGCAGAGCAAGGAGGACGGACTGCACACCCACCACGAACAACATCAGCACCTAATGGTGATGCAGAACCTGGCTCTGCAAGAGCCACATCTCTGAGCCAGACTTAAGCTATTTCATAACCGGCCTTGATTTTTTCTCCTTTTTCTTGGTACCATGCATATACTTGAAACAATTTTGCTTAGCTCTGTTATCAATCTAATGTCCAAATAGGACAATCTAAATGTAACGTTACATACAAAAGCTTTGCAGCATAACATTTGATCTTTTATAATTTAAGAAAAGCAAAATCAAGATTGCCCTTATAATTCTTATTTCCTACTTGTTTTGGCCCTTTTGCTATGAGGTCAGGTGGTAACGACTGTGAGCACTAAAGACTTTGTCAGGGATGATCCTGCCCCGTGGATTAGATACTGTGCCAAAAGGCATCCACCCAAAAAATAGCAGCCTCCATACGGTCTGCTTAAACCAGACGTGTCGTGCTCAACGGGAGGCATTGGGCATTTCTCCCTCCTTTTCTCCGCTTTGTTTCCTCGATTCCTGTTCTTGGCCCGTCTCTCTCGGCCTGTGCTTTCTGTCGCCGGTTTTGTATCACTGTCCCGTGGATATCGCTATCTAGGCACCTGCTTCATCATGGAAAAAAGTGTTAATTCTTTTCTCTTTGGCACTGCACAACTGCCAGGGGAGTACTCGGAATGCAAGAGCAGGCAGCCCTTTTCTTCCTGCAGGTGTGCCAGGAGGTGAAATAAAGCCGGGCGTGATGGGCCCTCCACCTCTGCAGCGAGTCACGTGAGACCGTCGCAGAGTTTTGCTGACAAACATCTACCAGTAACGCAGAGGGGAGTTCTCGGCGTCTCGTCTCAGTCGCGTTTCTGCTGCCTTTACAGGAGAGCTGGAAAGGTGCCAGCCGATCCTGCCGCCTGCTCCGAACACGCGGCGGGGAGAGCGGGAGGTCTCTGGCCACGTAGGTCTGAGCATGAGCAAACAAACAGCTTTTATATTTTCTCAGCTCTCCTTCCTATGTAGGCTGGAGCTGCCCAGCAAATCTGCCTGAAGCAGGCACCTGCAATGGAAAATTTTAATCTAAAAGGTTAATGTTTGATAGCATTAAAACAGAGATAGGAAACCACTGCAGCTCAGAGAATGGGGATGCTGCATCAATTAAATACAACTTTTGAAGCACGCCGTGGAATCTTTTGACCCTTCGCTCAAAATAGCGATAATCCATATTTATGTTAAAGCAAAGGTAGAGTGATATTTTTGTACTCCTCAATAACAAGGGTGCACAAACTATAATTAGCACTGGAGGTTCTTACAGTCCTCATCAGCACTGATTAGAACACGTTGAGTATTTTCTGATGGGAAAACTAAATAAATACAACGGGGAATGCCAGTGTATCAAACTCCCGTTATTAAACAGCAGACTCTTGGGGCGATTGTGTTTTCACTGAAACAAAGGCGCCGAGGTCGTGGAAACCTGCGCGCTTTCTGTTGGCTGCCCTGCGTGGCAGCCCGCTCGGGGCAGGAGCTTCCACACGCAGCGTTGCGGGAGGCGCGTTACACTCCGTATGTAGACGCATTCCCTAAAAAATTCAATATATTTGAAAAGAATAACTTAAGAAACTGGCAGATACTGCAAGCTATGGTTAGTTTCAGAAATAAAGTCAGTCATATCGCAATACAAAAATAAGGTATTCACATTTCAAAATTTAAAAAGACCAAAAGTATTTTTGTCTTTGAAGGCATGGTTTTTGAAGCAACTAATTTTAAAAGCAACTAATTTTTAAACACATAATTTTAAATATTTCAGGAAAGATGCATTACGCAGGTGTATAGTTCATGAAATAGTACTAGGTCACCTGTCATGAGGCCCAGACCTGTAAGCCTGTTTAGCAACCTCTTTGAACACAGTTCCTGCTCAAATTAGTCTTCAAATGATTTACTAGCTGGTCAAGCTAACCAGTAGGTTTATCGTTGTCAAATAAAAGCCCTTTGTAAGTGTATCTGCAGGAAACAGTGAGCCTATAAATATATATGTGCTATTTTGCTGGGTCAAACAGCCCTAACAGCATTTTGCAAACATCTTCAATTGGATTAAGTTCCTGCCTCCCTTCACCTTCAAGACCCTCCAGCCTTTTGTTCCTTCACCTTCATGCAAACTGCTGCTTGTCCATTGCACGCATAAAAATCAATAAAAACTATCTACATTAAGGAGGCCCTTTTTTGCCCCCTTCTTTCCTTCCTCAGAGCTATTTTTATCCGGGATTGTTTGCAGTGAGCTGTGCACCGTGCACTCCCTGCGACTCTGATCTGATTGGTCTACTGAGGCCACTGTATTTTGTAATTCCATTAGCAAGGAACCTTGGGCATTGAGAGGGGATTTGTTATAAATAGAGTCCAGCTCTCAAAACTTATCCATTATACTATACACTGTGATCACAATTTTCCATTGCAAGTAGTGAAAGTCCAAAATGCTCCCCTTTTCAACGCTCGTCCCGTTTTCCACCACGCGCTCCTCGAAAGGGAAACCTCCTTTCCCGACACCGAAAGTCTAAGTCATGCGTCCCAAGTGGGAAGGGACAACGGTTTGACGGGAGCTGGGGCGCGCACGGCAGTGGCCCGTGTCTGTAAGGTGCAGGAGCTCACGAGCAGGTGCGGCTGGATGGAGGTGGCCTTCACACAAGGGTACGGCCCTGGTCCCTGCACTTCCCGCCTACGGCCCCACAGGCCGACGATGCCAACCTGGGGTCGGTGGATGAGGCACCAGGAGCTAGCAGGGAGCTGGCAGGAAGGGTCTCGCAATGAATGCTATAGGGGATGAAGCTGTGGGGGGCAGAGCCTTCCCTCTCCTGACCCCACCTTGAATAACTAGGTCTGTGCCATTCCCAACAGATGTTTCAACTCTATGTCAAACTATTCTAGCATTTTAATTGCTCTTAGCTAAAAAGTTTTGCCCAAGTTTCCAGTTTGGCATAAGCCTCTTGTGTGTCTCCTTCCTTCTACCACGTCTCCGTTCAATTCCCTGGTCATTTCCTGCAGCCTTCCCCTATGGAGACATTCCCCGTGAGCCCTCTCAGTGAGCTCGGCCTTGCCTTGCACATCACACTTCTCACAGCTGCAGTGACTTCTTGCTGCCTTCCACATTAAAGTCCATCAGTTCGGATCTTGCTTCAAGCGTATTATTCAAAGCTGGAGACAGCAACCCAAGAGAGGCTCTGCTAGTAGGGGAAAAGGAAGATTATTTCATCTTTTCTAGCCAGTGCTCCCGTGCCAGCAGTCCTGGCACAGACAGAGTGAACATTATACTCTTAGCCCAGGGTCATTTGGTGATGCATTAGTTGATTATTTCTTTCTAGCTATGAACTTTTGCCATTGATTTTACTTAATTGCATTTTCCCCTCAATTTCAGAACTTAATTTGACTTTTTATCCTGTCAATCAGCTTGCTATCAGTATGCATCAGCTTTGTATCAACTACATGTAGAAGAGATGATGCAAAGAGCACCCTAAGATGACAGTCAGTTAAGATATTTCCAAATACCTGCCATGTATCTGCTACACTCTTACAGTTTAACAACTGGACTGAGTTTTGCATTCTCTGGACTAATTTCACTTAGGTAATTTGTTCTAAGCAATCCTGAAAAACAATTCACAAACATTTTTAGAAATTTTACTCACGTACAGAGGCTATGCTGGACATGCTATGCTGAAGAGCAGTATTTTGTCCATTAGAAAAGGCAGTTAGACTGATCTAACATGACAAGTCATATTTGCTTCTGCTCATCTACTAACTAGTCAAGTCCATATGGTTAGTTACAGGGTTTCTCTCACAACTGATATTAAAGCTTGCCTTTCCCTCTGTTTGTAAAGAAGTACCTATTTGTAAAGAATACCTGAAAGACGAAGATATCCTCAATTTCTCAACAAAAACCACGGATGGTTCTAGAGTTGTTTCATTATCTTCCATAAATATTTCATGGTGAATTTCTTATCTAGAGGTTGCTTTAAAACCTCTGCCTTTTTCTTCCGTGCTACTGGTAACAAAGACCTCCTGATAGTCACACACTTCCAGATACTCTACCCCTACTGCTTAAGGTAAAACATACTGATGAGTAATACTGACACAGAACCACACACAAAAAAATAGCAAGATACTTAATGGTAGGTTCATAATTAAAAAATAAAGTTTTAGAATTGGAAATACTTCTTGTCGGTAACACTGAATTTATATAAATATTTTTGGGTGGGCAGGAGAGAAAGGAAAGCAGGAAAGGGAGAAAAACTGGAAACACAAGAGGCCTTCCTTATGGATTTTCAAATCTCTTTCTCATATTGAGCACAAAATAATAGGTCAAAGAAAAGGCTATTGACAGTCAATGCAATTAGACATTAATACAGCCAAAGGTCCTCGTTAACAGGCAGCACCGTGATGGCTTCTTTTTAAAGTAGCATTGCTTACAGGAGCCTAATGGACGACGCTGTCATCTACCACAGAGCGTCATGACAGTCTCCACACGAGCCTGCTCTGCAAATTCATAGCTATTGGAGTCCTTTAGAGAATCTCTGCAAGTTCTATTAATCATTTTCTTACACAATTACGTACTGCAGGCGGTCGCCCTTCTTGGGGCACAGCCCACTTACTTACACCCGACCACCAACGCTGTCGCCCGCCGAAGGGACAGGCTCCTGTGAGCCTCGGGCAGCGGAGGCTTCCATCCCACGTCCTCGCCGACGGTGTGGGTCGCCACAAAGGGGATGGGTCGGAAGGTCAGGAATAGAGGAATGGAGGGAAACGGGAAGGACCAAGGAGGGTAAGGGGGGGTTCCAACCGCACTCGCTCTCACTCTCACTCACCACACACTCAGGTAAAATATCAAAGCACAATCGAATCAGGCAGAAACCGTTTATTGGGGCATGTAACAGGGTTTTATACAAAGAGGGGTTCACAGGGGAAAAATGATTGGACAAGGGTAGGCCTCCCCTTGTTGCTTCATTGGTCCCCCCTTTTGGTCACTCTGCAGTTCCCATGCCCTGATTGGAGGAGGAGATCTTCAAGGCAAGTGACCCTTTTGTGCTCCCCCTTCCAGGGTCTTCTAGAAACTTCTACCCCCCCATTACACTCCCCTTAACTCATAATGTAACTATATACATATATATACAGGTAAATGGTTGACCATTGGGCCAGGTTCCCATTCCACACACAAAATCCAAGGGGGCCATTGCAGGCAATGTCCTGCAACAATGTACCATGATTTAAATATAAAAAAAAAGTGGTTGGAAGGTAATAAAATGTATTTCATATTTTATTTAGAAATAACCAAAATGGATCACTTGGCAAAAGTGAAACAGTGGCCAGTACTGTACAATTATCATAATGGAGATAAAACAGATTATGTCGTCCACTTATTTTCCTACCTCTTCAAGACGATGAGGAGGAGAAAGAAGAAACATGGGATGGGAAATAAGAGTTTCATACTGGCAAAATGTTTGAATTTCTTTGCTTCATTAACCTAACATCATGCTCAGGCTTTTTTTCCCCCCTTAAATTACAAGGGCAGTAGATGATTTTCTCGTGCAGCAGTAGCCTGCTTTATTTCAAGATGCAGAGAGCAAGCAGTATTTTGAAACACAGGACAGGTATCACAGGAGTATCCTAAGGTTTAAGGTGCAAATGAGCACAGGGATCTTCTGCAACTAGCAGAGAAGGAAAGATAAGGAGAAAAACACGTATTAACAAATTCTTTCAATGAGCTACTGCTAAAGGGCACATTCCCAGTACTGGTTTCACCCCTCCTTTACTTTCTCCTCATTCTTCCTGAAAACATCAAGAAATCAATTTGCTCTTGCTGTCATGGGTTCCTGAGGCTGCTACTTGGCAAGACAGGCAGAGCTCACATCTGCTGTGCAGCACCTATGTTGTTTCTAGACCATCTTGACAATTCTTCTACTTGTCCCATTTTATACATGTGCATAAATAACAGAATATTAACTTTGAATAATAATCTTTATTTATTAGTTTATTTGTAAAAGGTACATTGTAATCCTGAGCTACTGCTTTTATACATTTATCATCATACAAAGACAGATCATTTACAGTTTGATCATTTACATTTATTGTGCTCAAAAATCCTTATCTGAATATCATTTTGTCCTTGCAGGAACATAGATAATTTAAATTACATGTATCCCTGAAACATCCACATTAAGTTACCCATCTGACCCCATTATCTAAGTTACTACAGTCATCTAAACCACTCAGGACATTCCTTCTGAATTTAGCAAAAACTTGTTTAAAACTATAAAGATGGGCAGTGCAAGAACTGGTCCCTCAATCCTTTGTGTGAATACATCATTAGAAAAACCTTTCTGCTTCCGTATTCTCTGGGTAAGTCAGAGCCAAGTTGCCTACGTGTACTTTGATGGAATGATCCAAGTACTTATTTTCTCAGTTAATGTGAGGTGAGAGTGTCTCCCTTTGCCGTGACCAGTGCACATCTCTTCTAAACAGGGAAAAAATCTGACATGATCAGAGGAAAGTAAGAGGCAACCCATCACCACCTTCTCGTCAGCTACATGGCATTGAAGTAGTATTACAAACACATCACATGAAATGCTTCCCTTGGGCCCCGTAGAGGAACTTGTACAAATAACCAGAGTTAAGGTCCGTACTCCAAGCATGGTGTTAGGATTTGCCAGTTAAACAGAAGGGAAGAAAGAGAAAGGGTGGGGGAGGAAAGAAAAATAGAAAAGCCAAGTCCCAGGATGCTCAAGGAAAAAGCCTTATGCCAACCAAAATCCATCCTGGATGGATGGAAATTTAATTAGACTACCAAAATATTGCATCTTTCTACCTGAAAAATCTCAAAGCATACAGTGTTTACAAATGTCTCACTAGCAACAGTGTCAGTCTTTGAAAGAACTCCCATAGATTCCACTTCCTGAATAAGGTCACTATGATCTTAAGCCAAAAGATACAGTAAGCAGTTCAAGCAAAGTGCTTATTGCTTAGATTTTAAAGCAAGCCACTTGAATATATTTGTAGTTAAAATGGTAAGTACAAATGTGAAGCTACTGTAGAAACACTTATAAACACTTTTGCTTTTGAATTCTCAGTGATAACCTAAAAACAAAAAAGGCAGACTGCTTTTTAACATAACAAAGGAAATGTAAAACTTAATACTGTCTGTTGGAATGAAATTCAACACCTATAAAGACAGAGTTATGAACATGTAAACAAAGCTTTAGTATTCAGAGCTAGGGAATCTAGCAGCAAAACAAACTAGTTGCATATTATGTAGTGCAATGAACATTTGTTCTTAAAGACTCCCCAGTCTTTAAACTATTTTGAACAGAATGGAATCCTTACAGGAAAGGTTTTAAAAGTGTCCAGGATGTAATATCCAGAATTACTAGATGTTCATCTGCTATAATCTACCAATTTCTCTATGCAAAACTGTGCTCTGGATAACTGACTTTTATAGCTCCCCAGTAGCAGGCTCGAATGAGGCAGATTAAACCTAGGAGATAAGCAACAGCCCAAGAGACGTATGTGGCATGAAATCGCCTGGCAAAGTCTTGTGTACCAACCTAGGGAGAAAAAAGAAAAAAATAGAAAAAAGTCAAATATGCAGCAGTACCTGCTCTTCAGAGAAGAGAAAACTTTAAGGATACTGAAGAAGACTGAGAGGGGACCTGATTAATGTATATAAATATCTCAAGAAAGGGAGTGAGGAGGATGGGGCTGGCCTCTTCTCAGTGGTGGCCAGTGATAGAACTAGAGGAAACAGCCACAAATTGAGGCACCAAAAGTTCCACAGGAACTTGAGAAAGAATTTTTTTAACGGTGAGGGTGACAGAGCCCTGGAACAGGCTGCCCAGAGAGGTGGTGGAGTCTCCTTCTATGGAGATCTTCAAAACCCACCTGGATGCCACCCTGTGCCACACGCTCTAGGGGACCCTGCGTGTGCAGGGGGGTTGGACTAGATGAGCTCTAGAGGTCCCTTCCAACCTTAAGCATTCTATGATTCTATACACATTTCAGTGTCATCTTCACTCCTACAAAGAATAAACAGATACTAGCATGTACTAGATACAGACCAAACAGTTCAGGTTTTTGTCCAGTCAGGTCCTGTACAACCTGCTTCAGTGCCTCATGGGAAAATATTTTCATTATTTTCCAATTCAGCAAGGCTCTTTAAAACAAATGTGGATTTTCCAATATCTAGTTTTGGAACTGCACTGCAAAAGGTTAGTTCTAGTGGCCATTATCAGATGTTTCAAGAAGAAAAGCCAGATAGTTTACTGAATAACAGGCTGATGCAATGTGAACGCTGTAATTTGTAAACAGTGTATTATCTGCATTTATTTGTTATAGCTTGGATAAACTGTAAAGCTATACTCGTATTTTTAAACTCTCTGGAATCTCATCCCAGAACTGTAGCAAGAATCATTACCCTAACAGCACAGCAATGCTTTTTGTATAGTGTTTTCTCTGGAAACTTGAAAATTTGAGAACTCTACCAAGAGCAACATGCTCTGGTATTGTCTAAAACAATCTAAGTCATTTCTCACAGAACTGAAGTTTACAAAATAAAGAGTGAGACTTAATATGAGAAAAATTGAAAATCTCAGAGTGCCAGAACATTCTTTGAAAGCAAAATTATTTTTTCTAGTTAACTGTGATAATTAAAACTATTAATGGGAAAGGGAAAAAAAATAATATACACAAACTAAAGAGGTTTAGCCCAAAAGCTGGCAAAAGAAGAGATTCAGGGTAATTTGGGGTAGCTCCTTCATACATGCACATGGGGTACAGCACAGCCCATGACTCACAGTTAATCCAACTCCAATGAAGATGCAGATCATTCCAATGGTGATGTAGGCACAGCAGCGTCTCCGGGGCAGCGCGCTTCCGACCGAGGAACTGCAAGAAAATCAGGTTTAAAATAATTTTAAAACCCCTATTCAGTCAAAGTGTGTGTGTGGGAAAACATAATGTGAATACATGCCTGACATCTTAATTTTATAAAGGAGTAGGCAAAAAAAAAAAAATAAATCAACAATTATACCAAATAGAAAGTAAAAGACAGTCCACATTTTCTTTAAAAAGAACTAAAGATGAAGACTAACAAAAATATTAGCATCTAAAAATCTATTAGAGAGGTGCACCAGAACCACATTTGGAGTTGCCTTGTACCTTCAACATAACTTCCACATGAGAGTGTCTTGCAATATATTCACATCACCTAAACATCTGGTCATGGCAACTGCCTGCAGTTTAGCTCTCGGAATAATAAATTCCAAGTCACTGTCTAAACTCTGTCTAATTTCTTGAAGATATATCCATCTTCTTCCTCCTCCCTCCAAAAAGTTAACAGTTTCCTTTGTTAGAAGCATGATGAACATGAAAGGTTTTCATGTTTCTGAAGACTCAAGCTCTTTTAGACACATTTAAGTCAGTTTTTAGTAACTTCAAAGATGTTACAACTTCCAACTTCCTTTTTTATTTTCAATTTTTTTTTCGAGTTCTACAACAAGTTAAATTAACTGCACAAATCTGCTGACAACCAAGTTAATAAATCCCTCAGATGTTCTGTCACTACAGCATAAACTCCTCAAGACAGACAACTACGTCTCTACCTGCCAAACTAAACAAGCTATTCCAGTGCTTCAGACATACCAAGTGCCAAATTTTAATAAAGGGTGAGATTCTTCACTACATATTTGAAAATGATTCCAGAAGCTCAGTATTGTTTGGCAAGTATATTTCGAGTCAAGCGTTTTTAATCATGTCTTTTAATCACCTACACTGCCTGATGATTAAAATGGGAACACGATTCAATGCCAGTGAAACACGGTTAACGGGTAGGTCAAGCAAAAGACGCCAGGGAGGTGGAGGTGCTTTCAGCAAACACATCCTGCTGTCCCAGAGATAGTTTCGAAGCATCTTGAAGGATGCCATCAGCAATATAGTACCTTCTCCCATCACAGAGTATCAACATCCCCTCAGAAAATACAGGGATGCTTGTACTGTTCAAGCATGCAAGGCAAAGCCATTTACATCTCATGATGGCTCTGTAATTTATCTAAAACACGTTGAAGAAAGCAATGCTCAGCTCTTCATCCGTCTCATGACTGACCAGATTTCTGGTTCCAGCTCATTAGCCACGTAGCAAGGCCTCATATGCTTAGCATGTGACTAGATTTTTTTTTTTTTCAAACATTCATCTTAGAAAGCCTTCAAATAGACTGAATTAAGCGGCTTTCCTATGGTGTTATTTCTTCACAAGGAACTTCTAAAATACTTCAAGGGGAAAAAAAAAAGTCCTCGAGCTAAAACGCCCAAATCGAGCTTCATTTTGCAAGATGAGGTCTGACAGTTGTGACCATTACCCATCTGCTCTATGATTTCAGTTTTATGCCTTTTTCTTTTCTTTTATTCTGCTTATTATTTTTCCAGAAGTTACTTTGTACCGAGAGCCTCCCCATGCACATTTGCAGTGGGTAGAGAAAGGGGAATGGGAATGTCTGATTTGGTGGCATATTACCACCTACAGACAGCCTGACCTACTCTCACATGGGTAATAATGGCTCACTTGGCGCCCAAAAGCCACTCTTAATTCTTCTGTGGCCATTCTACAAAGTGTGAAATTCCTGATGCCAAGTAGCACACAGGAAAGAAACAAATCGGGAGCTGTATAAACAGGGAAAGGGCAGCTTCCAAAACTTCAGTTGATGAGTACTGAGCTTGCCAAATTGAAATGAAGTTCCCCTTGCAACATTTCCTAGCTACATACTCAGCACATTCATTCTGTTAGGGGCTAATACTTCAAGAAATGCATTAATCAAGCAGTAAGCTGGTAGAGTGTCATATCTAATCCATCTAAAATGTGTATTACGTTTACTGCACTGCATATTTCACACAGACACATGGTTCATTTGGGGAAAAATCTTTACTGTCCAACTCCTGAGCTTGTGTTTGCTTATTTTCCACCCATATCTCCTTCAAGCTCTGGCCCCTCCTATAATAGAAAACAGGCTGAAGAAGGAGATGAAGTTATCCCCTCACATGCTAAAAAAAAAAAAAAAAAAAAAAAAAAAAAAAAAAGGCTTTATTTAACTGCCACTGCTTTGCTTCTCTCCACAGAAAGAAAAGTGCAAATCAACATGGGAAGCTTCTAAAGCGTGGCAATATTTGGCAATCCCAGCACATCAGAATTTACTTTTTGCCTCCAAGCAGTGGCACCCACAATGGAAAGCTGTAAGTTTACCAGGGGTCTTCATCATTATGTCAGACCTTAAACACAGTAAGTAGATTAGTACAGTAAGGAAAAAAAAAATTCCCCTTCTCCGTCATTACACCAGAAGGAGTCTAGAAGCCTTCTCTAAAGCACCCACATTATTCAAAATAGGCTCTGCTAGCAAGTGTTAAATATTAAAAAATAATTAACCTTGTGATTACTTAACAAAATGAAAAAGGAAAGCAAACCCTGAATGTAAAATAAGAAACCCTGACAGTAGTCTGAAAAGCAGCATCTTATCAAGATCCCAAGCTTACCTGATGTAAGCAAACAAAATCATGATCACTATTCCACGCCTGTTTACATGCCTGAGGTTGAACGCGTCACCAGACTGATTTCTTTACCAAATACTCCAGTAACAGATTTCAATGACTTTTGAGGGCCATGCTGTGCCAACACCACGGATGCATTTATCATAAGGCTTCTGCTTCCCGAGGGACCTGCCAGGCTTCCTAAAACATGCAATACAGATGCATGGTTCTCCCATCCCACTGTAGATATATGCGCTCCTTTAACTGGAAATAGCACTTGTCTATCTAGGCAAGGCAAATCTTTAAATAACCAGCAAGACGAGTAAGTCCTATTTCACACCCTGCAGTTTAGACTCCATACAAAATTGAGATATGTAAAATTAAGGTATGTTGGCAGCATAGTTTTTAATATCATTAATACTAAATAAACAAACAACCTCTCTCTTAAAAGAGCCTTGTGTTCTGCTTTAATTCTGATGCAAGTGACACCTTCCTCTTACTGAGGTCATGTCAAAAGAGCAAAGTATAGCATAATAATTCACAAACATTCACTGTACCATAAGATGCTTAACACAAATTAGCTGGGTTTGAAATGAATGAAACCTCTTTCAAATTAACAATAGATTGTTTCCTTTCCTTCCTTCAGACAAGTCAAATGAAACTGCACATTCAAACCTGACATCTGATTAACTGCATGAAGCCATAAAATTTCAAGGACATTAAAAAAATCCTAAGTTCTTAATTTTAGCAACCCAGTTCTGTCAATGGTGAGCAGCTTACTTTTGCCTCTGACAATTCAATCTGAGCATTAAGAAATGCAGGTTTGCTCTGTCCAAGTTACCAAGCTGAGGGGAGAATTCACGTGCACGTAACGTGTTCCTTAGTCTTGAAATTCAGATGGATGTGGCAGAGTAATAGGCCTGGTCGATATCTCACTCCAGAGACTTCCACAGAAGAAAATCTGGCAACATGTTTAAAGCTTAATTTATGTAACTTACATTTTTTTGCAGTGCGGGCATTTTGCCAGTGTGTTAAACCTCAGTTCCATCCACTGTGAAAAGAAAAAGAAAAAAAAAAAAATGTTGAAAAACTGGCCTGAGAAAGCGTTTGTTTTACTTCATGCTAAATGTCACCGTGAAAATATTTTGCTTCTCAGGCTTCCTCCGACTTGTTTCTTGCTTTCTTTCGTAAATAGGATGCCCTTTTGTCAGTGGTAGTTTAGGATTGGGATTTCCACGGGAAAGTTTCCCATGACTTGTCTTACTATTGCAAGACTTGCTTGACGTCATGCGATTCCATCCCCAGGCACGATATAGGCAACATTATGGTAATACAGATTTTTTTCCTCTTACTTTCAAGCTTATGAACGTAAGTTCGTAAGTCTAAGTGAACGCATTTTCTCTGGCACTGTTAGACAGATGTGTTTTCCCATCTTTCCCTAATCCCTACATCACTCTCAAAACTTAAGTATTCACAGAAAAGTTAAAGAATAAATGTATCTACTTTCTAAAACATAAGTTTTATGTAAGTTAACACTCTTGGCTACACAGATAACAAATTAAAGAGCTGGCATATAAAAATATCTGCAGGATGGTCTTGGCCTTCTAAAACAGGACTGAAACATCTGGGATGCAGCCTCAGCAGAAGTAACAACATGTAGCATAACCTTAAACAAAGAATACAGAATCATACATTGGTTTTAAAACAGCAGTATTTGTCAAACTTCGTTCTGTGATGATACAAATGTCGAACACTTGTTTTTAAGTACTTTTTTTTAGACAGGAAAATAATAAGAGGAATTTCCTCTCTCTCCAGAGAGAGGCGATCCACTGTGATGTCATCTTCTAAAAAAAAAAAAAAAAAAAAAAAACAGCCACCCAACCGGCCACATCCTTCACGCTACAAGCGGCGAGGACACCAAATACTGCTGGTACCACTGACTCCCAGCAATACATTGTTTTCTTTTTATCTCGTGACATACCCCTTCTCACATAAACAAGGCCGAGGAGCTATATCATTCTGGCAATGATGGGACAGCTCAGTGACAGAAGTACAAAAGTTGGGGAACTCAAAGTGCTGCTCATCTTTTAACAGATGCATCCTATTCTATCAAGAGGTGCTGAGGGCAGATGGAAGAGGTCATCGCTATTTGCCCTAGTCCAAATGGTATCTATCCAGTTCTCAGTTTTACAGATATGAAGCGCTAGAACTAGTAGTTCTGGTCACATATTGGTATGGACCAGTGACCCAGTCCAAACACGGGACTTGTCTCTTCCCTGCTGCTTTCCCAACTGGTGACGGTCGGCACAGTTTCCTGGGTGCATACACACATAATTTGTGCTAAGGAATTAAACTCAACTTAGCAGGGGAGTCATGCTACAAACTATGAGCACAGGAACTCCAAAACACCAGTGCCTCCTCCAGTGCCTCCTCCACTCAAATTCACCTGAATTTCACCTCAAATTCACCTCAATTTCACCTCAAGGTGAAATCAGAAGTCAGATTACTGCAGTGAGCAGCAGGATCCTAGCTGCTACAAACAGGCCCCGTAGCTGCACAGACTGCAGGGCTCCAGGACCTAGATATATCATAGCACCATTTAAACACTGAGAATTACTTCACCATTTTATGTACAAACCTAAAACCACAATTTTACAAACCCAGCCAATTGAATCTTACTTGCATCAAAAAGCTTGTGTCCCATGCTATCCAGAGTATGTTGCCCAGGCTTCTGAAGGTCTCCCTCAGTGTTACTCACTTCTAAGGGGATTAATTCTCTGCTAGAAGGAGCTCCTTCAATTTTTTTCTGATTCCAAATTATCAATTTACACTACACATTCCATGGATTTACAATACACATTCCATAGTTCCCTTTATTTTTTAACGCACTTGTTCCCAAAGACTAAGCCTAGCTGCTTTCCTGTAACTCTTACTTCTATTTGACCATTAAATGCCTGAAAATTTCTGTAATGCTTCCTACCCAAACACCGCATTTTATGGATGTGGCTTCTTCCTCACATTTTTGCCACAGAAATATGTTTAGCTACTCGCATGCATCCACGTGAAGCACTAATCAGTTCCCCTGTGTTTTACAGCAGGGAAAACAACATGTAGTTGGTCACAACCCGAGATGGAGGAGACAAACCTTACCTTTAGTGATACCCTTTTAACTATTTAGATCACAATTCTAGAAACAGTAAGAAGCCTAATTCCAGGACTTAAATTTAAAACCTCTGTAACTGAATTTCATTTCTGTATACCAGATTTATCCCAAGGTAGGCAACTCTACTTCCAACATTAATCACTGAATTACTGAATGGATTTTAAGATTCCTGGTCAATTATAATCCACATTTTTATTTGATATAAAAATACATTCAAATGCCTCTGAGCTCCAGTTTGTGGGAGACAGCAGAAGCACAGAGAGGAGCAGACCCTGTTTCCATTATGAGTTACCTGGAAGTCACAGAAGAGCCTTTTGTTATGATGACTGCTGCAGACACAGGAAAGGCTTTCAGCAGAACCAGGAATGAAGTCACCTTGACAAGTGCTTCAGACTACAAGAATTCAAACCCTCTTTGCAACATGGAAAATGCCCTAGGGAAACAATCTTACTTTCAAATAAATTCCAATTCTTGGAGTTTAACCTCAGATTTAAAGTCAGTATTTTCACTTCAAATTATCCTGGAATGTAAGTACTCTAATCTTGTTCAAAGTTATTAATAAAACTTAAGTTACAGTTACAGGATATTTAGCCTCCCGATAAAAAGAGAGACTTTTTTTCTAACTGAAATACAATAAAACAATAATCCAATCAGTGATCAGAGGCAAGGACATAGTCACTGATGTGTTTATGCAGCTATACACAAGCTGTGCCTGTCTTTTTTCACTCTGCAAGAATCCTCTTGGAAAACAAAACACCTACATAAATTAAAACATTTCTCAGTTTTCTGAAAAAAAATAACGTATCTCATTTAAGAAAATAATAAAACACCTGATATATTTGGAATTGGTTAGCTCTGTAGAAGAGCACAGCTGACCAGTTTGAGTGCTCTGCCTCTGGCTTCCCCAGTTCACTGTCAGCTTGTCTTCCTTGGGGGCATCCTTGGAAACAAGAGAGCAGCAGAATATGAGGGGGGAGCTGGGATCATCCTCTGCCATGCTCTCCAAAGGCAGCTCTGGGTCTCACACCTCTCCCCGAGCCACTTGGAGTGGGGAAATTGCTGCTGGCTGAAACGATGTTTCAGTCACAGGGCCAGTCCAGAGGCGCTCTAAAAAGAGCCCAAACCAGATCAGGCTGCAGTTTACCAGGGCAGTCCAATTACCACCCTGGCCTCACTTTCTCTCTGATCATTTTTCCCCACTTGCCTAATCTCCAAATGTGACAGAAGCAATGGAATCCTAAATACACAAAAGGCTACCAGGCTATCCAAGATAAAAGTCCAACAAATAAATATATGTCAGTAATTATTGATGACTCACCTATAATATAGAACTAATTTAGGATTAAATTGATATTTGCTTACATCTTCTATTATTTGTAATCAAATAAAAAAAAAAATCATAAAACCTGTCCAAAAGACCACATATGTAAGTAGTTATTTAAGCAGTACTTAGTGGTGCTCCACAGATGTGAGAGTGCTTTGGATAACATACAAAGAACAGGTATCAGGGCATAACATTAAAGTTGTCTTTCAGAACTAGAAGGGTATGAAATCAGAACAAACATCTCTCACATCTGTAGATGCAGAGAAGCCCAGCCCATAATTCTGCTTTTACATGACTGAAATTCCTTTAGAAGAGGTGGACAAACAGATACTCTTAGGACACAACACAGAATAAGCAACAGGCAATTTAAAGTTTTCCACTCCAGCTATTTTAGTTTTTTGCTTCTTTTTCCTTTCAAATTGACAAAGGAAATGAAAGAGAGATTTTAATGAGTTGCTGATATATCTAGCATTACTTTTTGCTTTATAATGCAGATACTTGACTGCAGAAACAAACTAAGTTTGTTACATGCTATAGAGCAAACAACCTCTCACATGCACCATTCCAGCTCTACCTAGTTATGTACTTCTGTTCTTCAGCAGGGATCATACTAGAATTAAATATATATGTTTATATTTGAACTGAATTAATAGAAATACTGCTTCTCAAGCATCTTTTCTTTTTCCTCTCAAATGCAAGTGTAAATTCACAAATCAATTGATATTCTCCTTTAAAAAGAAAACACCACCTCTGCTCCCTGCATTTTTCCATCTACTATAATAAAAAAGCATCATTCACTTCCCTGATCCATGAAGGAAACATAAGGTTTCAAGGAGCAAGTCTAGTCCATCACCAGCAAATCCTTTTCTCCTTAAGGATATAAACCAACATGCAGCACAATCTCTCCCTCCTTTCTCAAGATGCACTTGACCTTGTGTATATCACCAATAACACCTCGAACGACTATGCAGGTCACTCATGGTAGTTCTTTCTTAGAAACAACAAACCCAACAAACTCACCCCAGAGCCGCTGAATGGATGAATGGAGAGGCTAAAGCTAATACACTTTGCTATGTACTGCCAAATCTCTATATACAGCCCCTTATATAAAAGGTTAGAGAAACAATTTACAGCAAGTTAGTATTTTTGCAATTTTTTTTTGCTGCAAAAGGGAAAAACTTTCAGGCTCAGATTTCAGGCAAAATCTCTAGTCCCACAGCAACTAACTGAGATGCTAATGTGCGAAGAGCGATGACGAACACCTCCCAAGGGTCCACACAGCAATGTGTCTTGTACCTGTCTTGGCCACTGCAAAACATGACTAACACTGCAAGTCGAAAGAGCAGTTAGAAGCACAAGTGCCTTTTCCAGTACCGCACATTCCCAAACCTCCAAGAAATAACTCTGAGTTTCATCCATCAATACATGCCAGGAACACCGGATGTTTCTTTGTAGATGTGTGTGCAGAAAATGAAATACAGGCTATACATCCATGGCAGCATGCACACAGATGGAACTTAAGTTGCATGATAATACTGTAGGGTGAGGTGATACACCCTTAGAAGTACTTGCAAAAGTTTGAGTGATAGCACATTTAGTAGAGAAGGAGAATCTGGAGCTCTACTTACAAGGAATGTATTTCCACAGTGCCCACATACCACTCTGGTCCCATCTGGTTGAACTGGCAAGGCAGGCTGAGCTGGTTGCTCTTCTGGAATCAGCATTACTGGACCAAGAGTAATGATGCGTCTACTGCATTAAGAATATTAGACATACATGTAATTAAGTCAGCAAAGGGGAAGGATGATGCACTTAAGCAATTAGCTCAGTTGGTCACTACCAAAGTTGTTACGCTTCTAATTTATAATCTAACTTTTAAGTAGATGATGCATCCAGTTTTGGTCTCTCTCATTGTGTATGCTTTTCCCACTTTGAAAACATTTTCATTATAAGGTCACCCACGCATGCCAGATCCCTGCAGAGATCAAAGACTCTCAATCATATGCCAGAAACCCCTTAGGAAAATCTTAATACCCAGGTTGAGCAAGGATGTGAATTGGAATGCACATCCCTATACAGAAACAAGCAGGAGAGTAAGGATTCTCTTGCCTTCTCCCACATTATGAGTAGCCTCTCTGCATTTGTATAGGAAAAGTTCCATTCAAATAGAGTGAATTAAAGAAAAATACCCAGATTTGACTAAACGCAGCCAACTAACCAATTTGCTTTAAGAAAAAATAAGGTAAATATTCTTTGTTAAATGTTTCTCCAATTTAATTATACGATTTGTCAATCAAAAAAGACAATATACAAATGAAGCAATTCAGAGCAGAGTAAGGATCAGACTTCCTGATACAAAAGAAGCAAAGGGAAAACTAAAGTATTGTTGAATTTCCACTGCATTCCTCCCCATACACAGCAAATAATTGTGGCCTCCCTTCAGGCTGAAGCCTTCCCTTCAGGGCATATTCTTCAGCTCTCTCTAAAGCACTGTGCTTTTGCTTATCTTCCACTAAGACAGATGCACAGACTATCTTAAGGAAGCTGCTGAAGAGACACATACTTTAAGAAAACATTTGGGTGTAAAACTGGGGAGCTTCTGATTCAGCCTGGTTGCCAACCATACCTCAGCTGCAACTCGTGGTATCCCACAAACACTTTTCAAAGAGATATCTGCATTTTTTTAATGTTTTCCACAATACTGCATTAGCGAGAAATCCCATCTCCTAACCCTAATTCTCATGAGGTGACCCAAGATAGAAGGGCCAACAGGCTGGTGGTTACGGCTCACAATGGGATAGAGCCTCCTCTCAAGTATCTACAGAACCAGCCCTTCACTGCGGTGCTGCACCACGTCGAGTCAAATCACTCCTGGTTCAGTGGGAGCCTTAATGCTATAGGCCTAGTGGCAAGAAAGCTCACGATGGCAACTTCACTTGTCTGTCACAGCAAACGTGTCAACTACAGCACAAGAGTTCAGAGGAGAGATGCCAGATCAGGGTAGCCAAGAAGGCAAGACAGGAATGAAACAACCTATTGCACTTTCTCTCATTTCATTCTGAAACCCTTCCTCGGAATGGGAACAAGGCAAAGAGAACAACTTGTGTAGGAGATTCTGAACTCTACTCTCCAGAAGTGAGATGTGGTTTTCTTCACGCCGCACGTTCCTTACATAGTATCCAACAAACGGGAAATACATGTTTGAGATTATCACTAAGAACAGCTCTAAGTTTTCCCTTTTTGAGTAAGTTGGTCTAAAAGCCAAAGCATCATTAGCACTATTTGTGTATGCAACAATTCCCTAATGCTCTGTAAGGGCCAGTGCACAGTTCTGCCCAAGCCTGGATCTCTTTGTTTCTAAATGTCCAATGCATCATGTGTCACTGCTTTAAAGAAAATTATATAAAGCATTTCCAGTTTGTTTCCTCTTACCAGTTTGGTCGTGGACAGCCTATTTTCCGAGATGTATCCTTACAGATAAGGAGACAGTTACATTGACATCTAACATACTTCTTCCCTGAAGGAGGGTTTTTGATTGGCTGAATGAAAACAAAAACAAACAAAACCACAACACATATAACACATCAGAAGTCAGAACAATTCACTTTTTTCATACAATGCCTATAAAAGTATAGGCAACACAACCACTTATAAGACTAATTTATAATAACAAAGAAATAGAGTTCTTGCAGAAGGACACCGAGAGCCAGGACAAAACTCTCTCTCTCTCTTTCTCTCTCTCTCTCTCCCCTTAAAGAAAAATAAGATGCATTTTTTCCACCAGAACATCACTGACAACAAACAAGAGATTATGCAAACTAAACTGAAATTCATATTTTAGCAATGAAGAACTCTAATCAGTATAACCTCTTTTTTCAAATGTAAGCTTAAGTAATGGTATATTTTTTGAAAAAAAAAAAATCAAAATATCAAGAAAGTGTCCTTGCCTGGTACAGTGGCTTTATTCAGAAATAAAAGAATCAAAGTCTGGCTCACAGGTGCTAAGAGAATACGCAGACATTGCTGAACTGTCAATCTCAGTTTAAGTTGTACTGAAAGTATCTTCCTCAAAGCTGGCAGTCAAGTTTCTGGGTTCCTTTCAAACTGGATCACAGTTTGAAAAGCTGTACTACCCTTTGTTTGACCCAAAACATTATACATTAACCAGAAAAATTCTTTACTCTCTTAAGTGAAAAAAACAGTTTTCTACAGATCTAAGGCATCCTGCTCTTTGAATGCGATTTAAATACTTCCCCCTATCCTTGCACAAACACATACACAAGAAAAAAGGGGAAAAAAAAAAAAAAGAAAAGAAAATGACAATCCACTATTTTTCATGTAAATATCCCCAAACACCCGTGGACCACTGCAGTATTAAATCCTCAAATTGTCAGGTAGGAAAACTACAAGGATATCAAGAACTAAAGACTTGAAATAAGAAGATGGGGGAGGGAGAAGTTCAGGGACAGAAGGGCCTGCAACCACTGCAGTAGGAGGAACAAAACCTACAGTTCCAATCTTTTAAAACTACCCTGCTGCCATTTGTTAGCCTCTTGACAAATTAAATGTATTTCAGAAGAAAAGCACAGTTCCTCGGCAACACGTATAGGCCTTTTGGTTTTTTCTACTCTTAAAATAATTAAATGCTTTATTTCCTTCAACATGCTTTACATATGAGTAATTACTTAAAAATCTTTGCTTTTTATCCTCTGCCTCGGAATGAGATTTATTCTATTTATGAAGATTTATTCTAGCTGCTTATGATCATCCTTGTGTGCCAGCATCCTTGAACACGCTAGCACACTGACAGATCCATCCCCTGACAGATCCTTTGTAGGGATGTCAGCGCGTGATTCACCCTTTGCAGGTAAGGACATGAATTCCAACGACTGTACAGTTCTACCCACCCCCTTCCCTCCACAAAAAGGAAATACTAAAGATCCATTTTTACCGTAGCTTCATTGCAAACTGTGCACTTGACAACGTGCTGGTGTAGCTTGCCATCCAAGTTTATTAGTGACTGGCACACACGGCAGTTTATTACAGGAACCCCGCTGGCATCCGGACTTGCGATTGCAGTGTACGGAGGTGGGAGCTCTGCTGCAAGAGATCACGAAAGCTCAGCTGTAAAACCAAACAAGTGATCCCAGAGCACCACAAGCAAACACAGTCTCTAAAATGCAGAGCCCTGAAATGAATAAGTAATGGTTAGTATAAACATAAAACAAACCTAAGTTTACTTTGCCCTCCCTCACAATCACTAGGCAAAGGTACATCAGTCCTAATCCTAGTGCTACCTAAAGTGCATCCACAGTGCAATACTCTATAGGCTACCACTCTCTATAGAGCTGCCGCTCTATAGGCTGCCACCTCTGCAAACCACTTTGTTTTCAAACCAACTTTGAGGAGTTTAGAGAAGACATCATCACCACCACCAAAAAACTCACAACACACCAACACAGATAATCAGAAACCAGAACTGGCTTCTGAAGGAAATATAAATTAAACAAGATATGCACAGTCCAGGTAGGCATAACCACCATGACTGGTGGTTCTGTATGACTGGCACTGGGGACACTGATACAGAAACATGTGTGGCATGGCACCCAGTAAGACTGTAAGAATAGAGAAAAGCCCCATGAAGCTCCAGAGCAAATGTATGAAAACAATAAAAAAAGGTATGAAAATGTATGTTCAAAAAAAATAGAGTATTTAGCCTCAATTAGCATTTGTGCACATATTGCGTAATTAACAGAAGTCAGGACTCTGAATTTAAAAGAGCAGAGGTGAGATATACAACAGATCCTGCAGCAACCCAGGCTGGATCTGTGATGGAAGATGACACAAAACGCTTCTTTTGGAGGTGCAAAAGACTTACGTTATCTTGAGGAAAGAGCCGAGCAGAACCTTTGGAACTGCTGCTTTTAAGGTTTTCAAATATTTTTGTTGACCAAAAGCTTAAACCTGAATGCACAAGGAGGGTTTCAGCCACTTATAAACTGGTAACTCAACGAAGAAATGCAGCACCTGATGCCCCTGTGCGAGAATAGATTTCATCTACACCAGTCTGAGACCATGAAAAGCCAGGAAGGAAACATTCAAAACCTTTCTAAGTTCAGGAATCCATGGAACGTAAACAATTCATCATATCAACTCTCAAAAGCTGATTACCACCATTATTTGTCATGTAGTAGCTTAAGGCTTTATTTCACCCAGCAGTTCCTCAGGAAGCAATTAAAAAGTGGGTATATGGTACAAAGGGGATTTACTGAAGTCCAAGGTTGAAAAGTATTACGAGTTGCTCAAATTATCACCCCTCCCCCCAAAAAAAAACCCCACACCAAACAAACCCACATCCCTAGGAACTACATAAAGTATTTTGCAATCTCATCCAAAAAGTCAATAAAGACTTCAGTCAAGCAACTGATCAGTCTTCCCTCCATTTATCAACAGTACTGAAAAAAGCTAAATCTGTTGGGGAAAAAAAAAAAAAAAAAAATCACAAGCTGCTATCAAAGCTGGCAAGTCCATGCATTAAATTTCTAAGGAAAATCCATCAGTACTTCATTCTGTTTTAACTGGTATACCAGAGAGGTGCAAGGAACTTAGTGCGTCCTTAGGAAGCCAAAAGTCATTGCCAAAGTGTAAAGCAGCAGGGTGGCTCTGGGTCTGTGTTCGCTGCTTGCCACAAACTACCCAGATCATTACTTGGGTTTAGCATACTATGGCAGAAGCAGACAGGGGGGCATCTTGAAGAAGTCTGACAGCTGGAAACTGAAAACCACAACTGTGGAAAACTGTTTTGGCATTTGGACAACTAAAATGACAGTTCTTAGATGCAAGTATCAAAGCTAAGGTTGCTGTGGGGAATGTTTCCTTTTGGTCATTATCAGGCTGATCTGTTCTGCACTGAGCCAACAGTGAGATTGCAACAACAGGAACAGGCAGACATAAAATTAAAAAGCAAGTCTAGCAGACTAGATATCAAATTCACTGTCAGGAAACTCCTATAGTTCAACCTAGCTTTTTTGGAACAGGCTGCCCGGAGAGGTTGTGGAGTCTCCTTCTCTGGAGATCTTCAAACCTGCCTGGATAGCATCCTGTGCCATGTGCTCTAGGCGACTCTGTGTGTGCAGGGGGGCTGGACTAGATGATGTCTAGAGATCCCTTCCAACCTCAACCATTCTGTGATTCTGAGGGCTCTTCTCAAAGACTTCTAACAAATTAAACTTTGCTTTGTTCTCTCTACTTAAAGGCCAAGCGCTCAAATCCTATCAGCTTGGCACTGTGCAACTGTATTATAAAAACAGGCAATAAGCATCTTGAAGGGTACTAGAATGAAAAACAAAACAAAAACAAACAACAAAAAGAAGCCTCCAGAGCTATGAGACTTTCAACTTTGAATGATCTTGGAATACTTTAAGTATTGGTAAATATACAGATTTCTATATATGTAAAGCATGCTACTTCTGCTTGCAAGCACACACATGCACTTGGTCCCTTCTCCTGCCTCATCCTGGAGCTGCACGGCTTCCAGGTAAGCAAATGCTCTACTCCTATCCTGTCATTTCAGCACATTTAAGATACGAAGCAAATAATGGCTGCTTTTCAGAGTGGTGCTGCAGCAAACAGCATTTGCTCCAGTACAGAAAGCCTGCGCTACCCTGGCAGGCAACCTTCAGACTTAACAAAAGCTTGCTGCTTGAACCTCCTGCAAACGCAAACTGAGAACCTCCTCCCCTCCCTCCTCCCCACCCCCCCCAAAAAAAAAGTTACACATAAATAAAAATATCCTGGGGAATGAAGACAAGAATAAAAATATTCCCTCTCCATTTGCTGCTTATTAAATAGAAAAACTGACAGCTTCCAAGGCATCTTCATATATGAACTTTGGTAAGTCTTGACAGTGTTTATTTGGGGCTAAAGGCAGTGTCTACAGCACAGTTCACAAAGATATACCGTGTTGGACACGATGGATGGATGGCAGGTCTCACTTATACATCATAGGCCTCAGCACAGACTTAATGAGGAAACTGTCTTGGTACAGATGTTCCAGTCTACAGCTATATTATCAGTTTGGTTCTTCCTAAGAAATATAACAGTTACTAGATATACAAGGTCAGCAAAAAGCCCTGGCACACGACACATCTGACTCAGCCACCCCAAGACTCCTCAGAAACACTGTGGAAGAAATAACATATTCAACCTTAGAAAGCTCTTATAGCACTTGTACTCTTTTCTCTCATATGCAAAAAACATGGGAACTATATTCAGCTTGCCTTGGTCAAAGAGAAACCAAGTGATATAGGACTTATAGAAGATGGTTTTGTTCAGGAAGATCTTTGTCCTTTTGAGGAGAGGAGAGCAAGGGTAGAAGCAGGTGGCAGGGAAGCTAGTGACCTATTTCGGCATCTCTCTTAGTCCACATTAATAGTGGAGTCCATGACTACAAGAAACTGGCAGTTAAGGACTGAGAGAAGATGAGAAAGCAGAACAAGACATTGTGGGGATGGGGGAAATTACTCTGGAAGCAGGGCTGACGGTCCCACCCTGTTTGCACAAAAAAAAAATCTCTTAAGCTTTGTGCCCTGGGACAACATCCAGGGCGTCCTTTCGTTCTTGGCTCTGCTACTAGGAACACAGAGCCACTACCAGGTTTCAAAAGCACCCAAGTATCCACTCACTTCACACCACAAAGGGCCACGTTGATCTCAAGAGCACTGCATGGAGATGACCTCTTCCAAACCTCAGTTCAAAGCCCAGGATTATGTATTGGGCACGGCAGACAACTCCAGGCATGGAGATAAATCTGTAAACCTACATTCAGGTACTGTTTTTGAGCAGAGTGTTTCTTCCTCTACCCCTCCAGCTCCACCACATTAGCTAATGATAAATGGGGAAGCACTGTGGAAAGGGGCTTTAAAAGTAAACTTCATTTCCCCTTGAGACGACTGGTTCTCCCTAGCCTGGGGAGAGATAAGGGCAGTCTGTCAGCTGAAGCGGCTGCCTGGCTGCAGACAGGGAGCTGCTAAGGAGAACTGACAGATACGGAGCAACCAGACTAGAGCTACGCAGCCTCTGGAAGGCCTCTGCAAAACAGGATTTGGAGAGGTTTGGGGGAGGAGGGGGGTTTCTACAGACTGGCACATAAGAAGTGCTTGATACAGCTGCTGATTAAGCAAGGGAATCTAAACTCCTAAAAGCCAGCTTGACATCTAAGAGATGTTGGTGGCTCCTCCTCCCTTTTGAGGGCAAGGCCACTTCTCACACAAGTACTTCCAAGGGAGAAGGTGCCACCTGTGCCAAGTTAGTTAACAAGAGCTACAGACAGTAGGATACAGGATACAACAGGATACAGCTATTAACCAAAGGAAGCATTTAGGTCAAGTAATACTCACTAATCCAACGCATTTGTGTTATTTTACATACATGATGACTTTTAAAATAGAAGAACAGGTAGATCACTGAATTCAAAGAAGAATTTAAGCAGTAAAAGCAATCTTACACAATTGGATAGGAACAAAAACAGATTTCTGCTGCTTTTCACTCTGACATTGGCTTGTGCAATTCAAATGTAGGTTAGTAGTCAACATCATCTACGGCACTAAAAGTGCATTTTCATATCAAAACATGAGAAGACAGCTTCCATCAGTTTAAATCCTATTCAAAACACACAGAAGTTCACTTGTAGCACTTCCTTGGCGAGTCACATTTACAATGTTTTCAGGTAAAAAGTATTTATCTTGAAATTGTTATTATGCAGAAATACTGCACACATATCTGTTTACACAGACATGCAATATATCTCTACAAGTACATAATATCACCCCAATGCTCTACAGCCAGCAAGGGCAGGACTGTAATCTTACATTTAAAAGGCTGCTGCTAGCAAAGCTACAATAATCTTATTTAATCTTAACTCTCAACTTCCCCTTTTTCCCCCCCCCTCCATTCTGCTTTGTTTAAAGGGTTTAAATTGATCAAAAAAAACACGTTATCCATATATTTTGTAAACTACAGCTTCACAAACCTGGTTATTTTCACATATGGCTACCTCCTAACATGTATTTTTAAAGCAGAACTCTCCCTCTACTACTAGATGCTCAAAATTCATCAAAATTATTATTCCCATAAGCCCAGAAGCTTAAATGTCACCAAATGAAGCTGTTATTGCAGATTTACAACCACTACAGGCTTTAAAAATCAAGCTGGAGGCGCCCATGGCCTTCAAACCTGTGTGCAAGGGCACCCTGGTATATTGGGCTGCCCAAGGCCCTGCTCGGTGTTGGAGGGCAGGAAGGGAGTGGGTTGGCCGGCCCCGGCAGCCCCCAGGATGCTCGGGAGCCCCCAGGGAGCCGCCGAGGACCCTGCGCGCGCTGCCCTGGCTCCTCGCATCACCTTGCAGCGCCCAGCTCGCGGCGAGGAACCTCCTGCCCGAATTAATGGCACGTCCAACCATTACCTGGCAAGCTCCGACACGCGGGTTAGTTATAATAACTAGGCCAGTTCAAACTTGTCCTGCAACTGCAAACTGTTTTTATTTTTAATAAAAAGAAGACTTGACATTGGATGCAGTAAATGGTGCCCTGCTGCCTTCCGACTCCTCTTACCTGTTGTGCCTGATCACCTACCCAAAAACCCCCACCCGAGAGGCACCCGCACCATCCCGACCTGCGCTGCCAAAAATAAATAAAAGAGGGAGAGGCAAAGGAGAAAAAAAAAAAATAAAAAAAGAACGGAAAAAAACCCCCACACCACTAAAAAACAAGCCCCACCGGCAGGGCCAGCCCCGCGGGCGGCAACCCCCGCTGGTTCTGCAGGGTAGACCAGGCCGCCGCCGGGACCGGGGGGTTGACCAGGCCGCCCGCCGGGATCGGGGGGTTGACCGGGCCGGGGCTGCGGCGCCATGGCGCCCGGCCGGGCCCTCCCGCTCCCCGCCCGAGCTCCGCAAGGCGCCGGGCTGCGCTGCGCCCCCCGCGGCCTCCCCTCCGCCCCGCTCCCGCTGCGGCGGCGCCGCCTCACCTCGGGGGCTGCTGTCGGGCAGATAGGGCGGCGCCGTGGGGGTGACATTGCCGGAGCTGGGCGCCGAGAGCAGCGGCGAGCGCTCGTCCACCCCCTCGGCAGCCATGCCTACTGCGGCGGCGGGAGGAGGAGGGAGCGAGCGCAGGGGCGGCTCGCGGCAGAGCGGAGGCGGCGGCACCGGCGACGCAGCCGAGGGAAGGGGCTGGCAACGAAGCGAGGAGGCGGAGGAGGGGGCGGGCCCGGCCGCGACGAGCCGCTCCCGGCGCTCCGCGGCGCCGCCTAATGAGCGCGGCAGGCCAGGCCGGGCCGGAACCGGCACTGGAAGCGCAGGCCTGGCCCGGCCCGGCGCCGTCATGGCCTCCTGCGGGCGGTCAGCGGCACCTCGGCGCGGCGCCCCGGGAGAGGCCGCTGCGGGGGGCACCGGGAGGCGGGCCGGGCTCGGTGGTGGCGGCAGGCGCCGTGCAGCCGGCCCGGAACGCGGTCGCGCAGGACGGGCCGCTCCCCGGAGCGCGGGACAGGGAAAACGCGCGGCGATTCCCCAGGGAAGGGGCGCGAGTGCCGGCCCAGGCCCCCCCAGCTGCTCCTCCTCCTCCTCCCCAGGCACCACTCGGTACGCTAAAACACTGTTACCTGGTCACGCTGCAGCATCCTCCGCGGGGGCAATTTTTATCTACACAAAAAAAGAAAAAGTCCTTAGGAAACCAGTTCTTCCACAAAAATAGATTCATGTGTTTGAAAGGTTAGATGGGAAATAATTACACAAATTACATGAAAAAGAGGCTGATGCATTTATTTTTTCCCTGTAGGGCTGAAATGATTTTTATCTTAACTATAACATGGAATTAATATGGCAGGTAAAATGGCGATGGCAAAATTTTTGTAGGCTATATTCATGTTTTGAAAAAGAAAAATATTTTTAATTTCGTAGTAAATTTTGAAATATTGGCCAGTCTTTTCACTTGGGTCAAAATTACATTTTTAGATGTTCTTTCCTGTGCAAATAGACTGCCTTTCATCTAGGCCTTGAATTGCCACATAAGGAATAACAGATTCCAAGGCAGATGCTTGTTAGGCCAAGTATCTTCCTCATGCAGGAAATGCAGTCCTGTCGTATCAGAGCGGCTCTTGCCTTTGGAAAGTAAGTCACTAACTTGCAAGATGACGATTTAAACTGAACCTTCAGTTTTCAGCTGAAATGAGCACTTACAGGGTGTTTTTCTGTGAGGAATTCTAGGGCTCAAGCTGTTGTGCATCACCAAGCCTTTCATGCTGCTGCACTATACTTAGGCAGATACTGGCAAGTCAAGAGCAGCTCTTTACTATTACTAGTCAAGACGTACGTACAGATATTCTGTAGGTTCCTACTATCGCGTAGCTGCTTGTCAGCTCATAGACACAGGCTGGTTCTTTGGAACTTTACTATAGGAACTGGCATTTGCAGCCCATTTTTTTATAAAAGACTTCTAAAAAAGCCACACGCCAGGCAGCACTGACTCCCACCAACACCCATTCCCTCCTGCAACTTCCTCCCCGAGATCAGTGTCGGCTGCCCAAAAGGAAAGCTGCAGCACAACTCAGCTCTCATCAGACAAGTTCAGCCTGCATTTACCGGAGAGAATTATTGTTATGAAGCGTCCCAGCATGATGACCTGTTATTGGAAATATGACTGCCATCTGAATAGGTTCCCACTGAAGATAAAAAGAAATGCATTTCTCTAGCTCTTGTGATGTGGTTTGTCAGAGCTCTTTAAATCTTTTAGTCTCCAGCAGAAATCAGTTAATAGTTCAATCGTTCCCGCTGTTTTTCAGTATTTAGAATCCATGCATTTTAGGTGGATGAAACGCAGGCTGCACAGGGAAGCATTCAACCGCTGGGTAGTGCCAGGTATAGGACAACACAGGCAGTGAGAATTTGCTGCTTTCTTCCCGCTCTTCTTCCTCCGGACACAAATGCCTTTTGCTCCATATCCTGCTGGGATTCAGGGCTGCAGCATTTCTAGGGCAGGCCGTGATGCACAGAGCACCACCGAGCTCGGTGCACGCAACCGCGTTGCCCTTGGGCTCCACAGGGGCAGCCGCAGCAAACGTGTAGGACTAACGTGCAAGACAATGAACAAGGGAGTACCAGAGGCTGAGACTAAAAATGGCACAGCATTATTTTCTTCCACTGGTTCTTTTTGCATTTATTTTGCAGAATGTGTCACCTTTGTGTGACCTTTCAAGAAACTGATTATATATTTTTTTCATTTTGAAAACATCATCCTTGGTGGCTATTTTTTATTATTATGATTATGATTATTATTATTCCTAGATAAAGAATCAAATTAGTTTGACATAAGAAAAAAACCCACACATTTTTGAAGCTATTTTTAAGTGCAAAAAATAGCATAGAAAATTTAGCTATAGATCTTTGTTAAATTAAGGATGTTTAACTAGTAATGCAAAAATTAATTGTATGGAGTACATATATGTTCTACTGATTCTTCTCAGGCAACTCTGTGAATTTGTAAATTAAATTTAAGAACAAATAACCTCCAATAATGACCTATCTATCCCTCCCTCCCTCCCTCCCTTCCTCCCTCCCTCCATCCGTCCATCCATCCATCCATCCATCCATCCATCCATCCATCCATCCATCCATCCATCCATCCATCCTTTTTATTATATAAGTACCTCTTAGAGACTCCAAGCACAAATCCATTGTGGCAGTAGTTGTTCAACCACACAGAGGACCATCCTAATCATTTATAGGATAAAAATCCCAATTAATAAGTTTCTACAAACGAGTAACACAAGTTCACATAACATCCCACTGATTGTGAAAGAAATGGAATAGAGGTTTTCCCAGGTCTAATCAAAGGGCCTGTTTGCTTCCTCCTAATGGTTAGAGGAAGAAGAAAAAAAAAGATCATTTCTATGTGTAATGAAACACAGTTTTCAGATACTATACAAGCAGTATAATTGAAGTAGACAAAAGCTAAAGTCATGTTATACATCTAATATGTACTATAATACATCAGACCTCAGAATAGCTGAAATCAATGAAAAGCCTATCGCTTTTTTGGTACTGAATAAAACAGTAAAACAGAACAATAAAAATCTGCTACATGTGTCTGCAGAATTTTAGTCAGTTTAAATTATTTTTGAAAGATTTAGTTATGTGGTATGGCTGATTATTAGACTACCTGAATTCCTAGAGATGTAAAAAAATTAATATAGCAGTGCAGTGTAGGGAAGGAGAAGGTAAGCTGTGTGACTAAGACTATTAGGAGGCACGAAGTTTTATATTCTCAGATTGTTTCCCATATCTTTCCCTTAATATCTCTTTCCCTATGTTACTGAGGAAAATTAATTTCTCTTCCATGACTTCATTAGTATATGAAAAAACAAAAAAGGAAAATGCTTATTTTTTGTGTTCCCAGATCTTCTACTGGGAAAAGTAGAAAATGAAGCACAGTAAGATATAACAAGATGTGGCTCATTTTTAAATACAGTAACAGAGGAATACCAACAGCATATAGAGTATATGCAAAATCCTCTCATGATTTTAATTAACAAATGTATCCTGTGCTGCATGGTTGAGTCTACAACAAGGTAAAATTTTATTCTATACATAGTCTAAGAAATGTAATAAAATATTTTGTATAATATGAAATATAGGATATAATAATACCAGTTATAAAAATAACTAGGTTTCCAAGTATGGTTTCATTAAAGGTAGTACAGTATAACATAATATATACGATACAATATACAGGGTAATTTGAAGGCATATTTTGTCATATTGGCAGGTCTTTCATGCTTCTCAGTTCCTGACCTTTGTGTTGTGTAACAAACTACTAGAGACTTCAGACTCAAGGTGCGTTTGTACACTGGCGTTGATGTGAACAACTCGCACAGTGAAGTCTGGAGCTGGTAGTCAGGTTGGCTGCTTTATTTTTCTTTCTTTCTTTTTTAATTTATGACTCAGTCTATTCTTAATCATTCACACGCAGAAATATACAAAAAGCTTGAAAATGGGAACATCAGGTAAATCCCTATTTTTCTGTATTAGGAGTGGTTCGTTCCCCTCCATACAACAAAATTAGGGTAATAATAATAAGGGTAATAGGCATACACCAAATACAAACCTCTGCACAAAAGCATTTTATCTCTAGACTCATCCACGCAGCTCAGCCCTTCGTAGTTCTGAGTCACCCTCCCCTTAGCAAAACATAGACAAAGAAAGTTATCTCATTTATTAATGACTTAGGAGGTTGGTAGCAGCTAATATTACAGAAAAGGGGGTTCTTCCAACTGCCTCCTTCCCATTTTTGGACCTGCCGAGCTCCAAAAACAGGAACAGCAGCACGCGAGCGCAGCAAGAAACCTGGCCAGCTGCCCTCGGAGCATCCACTTATTCCAAAGAGCAATGGGCAGCATTTGGCCAGTAACTTCACATAGCTATTTTTAGTATTTTTTTATTCTACTCTGTTGCTGGAGAGCATCTGCGCAGTCGGGTGTATGGAGGCTGCTGTTCTAAATCTGCATTAATTCTGCTACAGTAGATTCTAATGACAGAAGTGATCATGGTAAAGATGTCTACATTTACACAAAGAAGTATATTTTTATATTATTCCTAACTGGAATTGCAGTTCTTGTAATGCTCATTCCTGTTATTACCCTTTCCTCATGGCGTATCTGTCATTTCTTCTATAGTCTTGGCGCTATTCTAGTTAACCTTATTTTTAGAATAATGGAGGTATTTTCAGCCTCAATTCTGAAATAATTCACATTGGAAAATTAAGCCTGATTGGCAGGAAAATTGTTTATGTGATTTAAATTTTATTTAAGCCTAGCTCCACATTAGTGTATTACCATATCTGCAAAGCCCTTCCCTGGTCATCTTGAAAACACCATCTACTTTCAGAAATTATAATTTAATTTATTCATCTCTTCCTAATCACATTACACATATTCAAGACTCCTTGCTTTATTGTGTGTGAGAGCTTGCAACTCAGTAAATACCTATACCTAGATCCCTTGCTTCTGTAGACACATTCTATTCATTTACTATCAATTGTTATCCTACTAGTGGCTTTTGAATAACCTTTTAATTCCTTTTTTTCTATCGTATTTTCTATTGCTGAACCAATACTATCAGATAGTGCTTTCTACTTTTTTTTTAAATTATGACATCTTAATGATCTTCATCTGATCTCTAATTTTTAATTAATTTTTATTTCTAAGGGTGGGGTTTTAGGGACAGCGAGAGGGAAGTAAGGTCATTACACATTTATTTAGATTTTTTTTTCAGCTCTGATTAGTTACTTGTCAGCTATAAGGATTTCTGAGGCTTTGGTCATAAAAAATAAGTAGTATCAGGCTTATTAAATTACTAGATGAAAAATATCCCCAAAAAATAGGCACTTTTGCTACTTCAATAGATGGCACTCTGCTCTAAGGCTGAACTGACTCCCTGTACCCTTATGGTGCTAGATGGAGTATCTTGCAATTTGGGTGGCAGTGCAAAAGAAAAAGACCTTTTGGCACGTTCCAGTGGCGCACTTTGATATATTGTCACTTATTATACTTAGATTACAGTTATTCAAAACTGTCATGAAGGAGTCAGTGCTGAGCAGACTCAACTGATTAGAGGACAGTAACGTGGGGATCAAGTACTATGGTGGGGAGATCAGTGTTGCTTAGGAAAACCAATGCTGGAAGGTACACAAAGCAAGGCATGCATTCAGGGCTTATTTTGCCATGCTAATACCTTCACTCTTAGAATAGGAAGTTGCAGTCAGACCAGCAGAAGATGAGCCAGGCAGAATGCAGCAGCCTGTAAAATAATAAATACTGCCATGGTTGAACAGTTTGCAAGAAGCAGATGGCCTCACCAGCGAGGAGTGATGTACGTAAGAAGAGATTTTATTCAAGGGGTAAATCGGTATGTCCAGCAAATCTAAGAGCTGCCATCAGCAGTCTCGGACAAAGCTGGGGATATCAGCATGTCTGAGGAGAGGCAAAGGCCTCTACTGACCAAGTACGACATGGAACAGTGCAAAGCAGAGCAACACTGTGATCTTCAACAGAACAATTTGCAGCTTTTTTTATGCAAAACCCAGTATGATCTTGGGAAAGGTCAAAACAGACTGAGGCACTGCTTGTTCTTGTCAACTGACCAGCCTAAGGATGGCAGGAATAAGATACAGGATGTAGGGATGCATAAAAAGGACAAAGAATGCAAAATGGTAGAGTTAAGGTAACAACTGAGTAGTTGTTCTTTGCCAAAGAAAATGGAAGGAATAAAGTTATGTTATTTTTACTTTCTTGTAAGCAGAGAAAATTATTTTCAATTTAGGTATAATAAGATGAATGGAGATACAGGAGATATAGCTCAGCTTTGTTTACCACTTGCTTTAGAGAATCTGCTGGAATTTCTTTTATCTTCTCCTGCATTTCACTGTTAATATACAACAAAGGTATAGACAGCTTTGGCAGGAGCTTCTTAATGGGCTCTATAAACATACAAATAAAACTTCATGAGGCATTTTAATATTGAAGATGATTGGTGTTAATTACTGACATTGGTTTGAAGTGTTCGAACTAAAGCTTTCTTACTGCAGCATTAGTTGTAATTTACAGCTTCTTTGGTTCTTTTGACCTGTTCTCCTCATTTGCCAAGTGCTGCATCGTTCATCAGCTGTGCACCTTTTCAAATAATTAAATTGTGATCACTGTTTAGTCATTTGTTGTCTTATTCCATCTCATCAGTCTCCACAATGCAGCTATAAATCATTCCGTTTAGAGACCATTCATTCTAACACGCTGGAAGGGAACAAATAAGCCGGTTGCCAAACTCATCAACTACTTATTCAACTAGTTGTTCGTAAGCCTTAAGTGTTGTACAGACTGTGAGAGGTTTGTCTGAACATGCGACACAATGACAGGCCAATTCATATTTGTGTGGCCCACTCACAGTCCGTCTTTTCTCCTTCATTAAGAAGAGGTCTGGGAGGATTATCAGATTACTGGAGAAAAACAAGTGACAAAGTTCAGTGCTAACCCTGTGAAATCTGACTGACACTCTGGTGAATGCGTTTAAATGACTGGTAGTGGAAATTCCAAGAATCCTTTTTTTTTTTTTTTCCCACAATTTTCCCTTGAAAAGCAGGGGAGGAGTTGGAGGTTCCTCCTCCCTCTCTCTGTTTCGAAGTATTTAGGATGCTTTCGACTAACCTTTTGTCTAATGTAGGTCACACGCCTCAATATATAGTCAGGAGAACTGCTTAAAAATCCAGACACTTAGGTTTTTATGAAATCACTGAAATCCAACAGCGGAGATTTTAAGGAAATCAAACACTTTAAATCTCAGAGTTTGGCAAAACTGTGCTACTGCTAATACATGTGTTTCTCACTAAAAATCTTCCAAAAAGTGAAGACTATCTCCAGGTTATGGAGATATCTCTGATTATGGCTGCTCTGGTACCCAGTGTTTGTAACACAGTCGAATAACCTGTGACCCTGAGTCTATGGGGCCTATGGAATCCAGATGGCTTTAGGATGTGCGTGCCCGTTGTAGGCTTCACTCCAATGCAATGTGTAGTTCATGTTAAACTATTGAAAATATTAAATTTACTACCCACTGATATAATGACACTGAGTAAAGGAAACTGTAGCTGCTTCCACTTCAATTTTGGGGATCAAGGTGCTTTCACTCATTATACAGTATGTAAATCAGAAAACTCTCAACAAAACCTTGATAAAGAGAACATTAGTCATTTTAGAAAATGTTTATGTACAGCTCTAACTCATCTAGGTACATCTTGAGCATAGCATAAGAAAACAAGATGCACTCTTATTAAAAATAGTAAGATAGATTCTTTGCTTGACCACTTAGCTGGAGTGGATCATATTTCCATGATCGTTACTGCTGTTATGAAAACTCTCTGCTAGACAATGTTAGCTTGCTGATTTTGCAAGTGCAGAAACAAAAGCATGACTTTAGCCGAGTGCCTCGGGTCCTGCCCCTAATTTACTCATAAAATACCAATGAACAAAAAAACTTTCTCTTTTTTAACATGCTTAATAAGTATTGCAAAACTAAAGCAGTAAAAAAGAGATAGAAAGGACGGCAAAGCTTAGCAGTGTAAAGAGCCAAGCAGATTTCCTCCTCAGAAAGTGTGAAACAAAGAGAACACTACAGCTGATTAATTCCCTGTCCCAGTCCGCTGTTACCCAAGATAACCATCACTCATGGGCTTCAGTGACTAGCATGACAATAGTAAGAGTCACCTTTCACAAGGGCCCATTCATCTTGAAAATTTCTGTTCTGACAGTATATAAAACCTCCTCTTACAGCTATCATTACCTTTCATTACAGCTATCATTCATTTCCATAGGAAGTTTTGAGTTTTCCGAATAACAGAGATTTGAAAAAGTCATAAATTTCAATACCAGAAAGGACTGATATGATAACCTAGCCTGACTTGTTTGCATCTTCAAAGAGAACCTTAGTAAACACTTCCTGCAGGGAGCCTGTACCTTACAGTTCAGGTACACTGTAATCATAGTAACCCATCAGCCTTGATTTAACACTCGTGTAACACTGAATTTCTCTTCTGAATCACAGAAAAAGACATTCACAGTTATCTCTAGCTTCAGCCTTGATTTATTTTTACTTTAGCCTCTAACAACTGGACTTTGCTACGAACTTGCCTGTCCAGCCACCCTTTTGCAGAGCAGTGCTAACCCCCCTAGCCAGGCGGAGCCCGGTGGAGCCGGGATTCCTGGGGCAGGGCCCGAGGGCAGGCAGCGGGAAGGGAGCGCCAGGACTAGGACTTCGGAAGGGGGCCGGGGCACCCGGCACAGGGACAGCCCTGGCAGCCCCTCCGCACCCCCATGACTGCCCGGCCCACCAGGGCTCTTCCTCTCGCACCACGTTGAGGGCTTGTTGCAGGCCATGGCAAGCACCTCCTCCTCCTCCTCCTCGTTTTCCTCTCGCACAGCCATGGCTGCTCGTCTGGAGTGTACTCAAAACAGCCTCTTTTTTCGTGGCCCTCAGTGGGTTGTTTACTTTGGGGGCTCTGTTTTCATCCTAGTCCCGTGTTTTTAGCGCCCTTGCCTTGAACCCCGTTTCTACACCGGCCGCCCCGCACCAGGCTGTGCTGCCCAGGACAGCTTTGGGGCGGGGAACAGCCCGGCACGCCACGACGGAGCCCCCCCAAGGCCAGCACGAGGCTACGGATGAACCAAGCACTTAATGGGGCTTACAACAGGCTGTGGAAAGCTATTCTAAGTCTTTGATCATTTCTTTAAGTCTTCTTGGAGCTTTCTCTGATTTTTCAGCATTTTCCGCAGTACGGGCATTGGAATTAAGAATATTCTGGCAACTACTCCATTAATGCTAGCATAATAGTAATGCATCTCCTGATTTTGCTTGGTAGTTTTTGTTTGTTCTGTATTTCATGGCAGAAAACGAAGCTCATTTGGCTTCACGTTAAGATGTTACTGGCATTTATGTTCTGTCTTGTTTCATTGCTAAAGATAGGGAGGAGCTCTGGACCAAGAGCAGTCACCGCGCAGGCCCCGTTACCTGCATCCCTTTTGGTGGGATAGTTGTGCTGCAGGCACCGTTTTTCCTACAATATTCACGCTTTAGTCCCACAAAACACTGGAGAACAGTGACTGCCACAAAGGATGGGATTGGGTCCTATCTCCGAACATTTAATGCCTTCTGTGGTAAAAAAAAAATACATCGTTTACCTCTTGGCTATAACTTTATGAAGCAAAAAATGTGAGAAGTGATAAACGTATTTATTATTTCTGAATATATGTTAAAGAACATATTAAATATATTAAATGTTTACACATACACACATGTGTAGATAAGTATATATGACTGGCAAAGCATATGAAACACGTTTGTTGGTCAAGACATATGCAACCCATGCCTGGATTTGTGCTCACTCTCCATCTGCCAGCAGTATACAGGAATATGGATAGGGCGCCACAGGGCTTCTCGATACCCGCCTGCTCTTCTAACTAAAAGCTGGAAACACTAAAGCTTTGTATTTATTCCCCGCTTTCCCCGCCCCGGCCCCGCGGCGCCTCCCGCTCCCGGCCCCGGCGCCCTCCTCGCGGCGCGGCCGGCCATGGCGCGGGGGCGGGGGCGGTGCCGGCGGGGGGCGGTGCGCGGTGCGCGCGCCGGAAGCGCCGCGAGCTGCCGCCGCCCCACGTGGTGGCCGCGGCCGCCATGGAGGGCTCCGGGGATGAGGAGGAGGCGGCGGCCGAGGAGCCGCTGCAGCGGCTGGCGAGGCGGCAGCGCAGGGAGAAGCGGGAGCTGCAGGGTGAGCGCGGCGGGAGGCGGCGGCCCTCGCCCCTGCCTGCCCTGAGCGAGGGCCGCCGTCGCCTCTCCTTTAGGCGTCTCTGCTCCTTGGAGCTCCGATAAGGCCGTGTCCGCGCTGGGCCTCTCGGCACCCCATGGCACCGGCCGGCCTGCCGCCGGGGGGAAGGATTGACGGAGAAGCTGCCCGCGTGTTGCGATGGGAGCCGTGGGCCGCCCTTGGCGAGATGCACCTCCGTCCCGCCACCGGGGAGTGGGTGGGAGCCGGGCCTAGGGGCTGGAGCGCACGGTGCGTCCCTTGGGAGAGGCCTTTGAGGGGTGCCAGCCCTCGGGGAGGAGAAGGGAAAAAGGGAGCGCTGAGGTTGGTCTGCCGGCCCTGAGGAGGGGAGATGGAGCAGAGGCCTCCAGGCAGAGCCCGGCTGGGAGAGGGAAGTGCCCTGCAGGCATAGAATCATAGAATCATAGAATGGCTAGGGTTGGAAGGGACCTCTAGAGGTCATCTAGTCCAACCCCCCTGCACACGCAGGGTCCCCTAGAGCATGTGGCACAGGGTGAAGTCCAGGCAGGTTTTGAAAATCTCCAGAGAAGGAGACTCCACCACCTCTCTGGGCAGCCTGTTCCAGTGCTCTGTCACCCTCACTGGTAAGAATTTTTTCCTTAAGTTCCTGTGGTACTTTTGGTGCCTCAATTTGTGGCCGTTTCCTCTAGTCCTGTAGCTCCTCATTCCCTCCCTTGGGGTACTTATGCACATTGATTGGGTCCCGTGCCATCCTTCTCTTCTCCAGGCTGAAGAGGCCCAGCTCTCCCAGCCTTTGCTCATAGGGCAGATGTTCCAGGCCCCTAATCATCTTTGTGGCCCTGCGCTGGACTCTCTCTAGCAGCTCCACATCCCTCCTGCACTGGGGAGCCCAGAACTGCACACAGTACTCGAGGTGTGGCCTCACCAGGGCTGAGTAGAGAGGCATCACCCCCCCCGAAAAGGGGCTCCTGAGAAGCCATCGCCCCCGATGGAGAGCAGAACCTTGTTGTTTTCTTTTTTTTTTTTTTTTTAAACATGTTGAGCTTTCTGTGTGTGTTGTGACTTGCAATCCTCTTTCCTGATACGGCTATAGAATGTCTTTAGAGGTAATGTCTTATTGCACTACTACTCTAACAGCTAAGATTCAAGGCATGAAGAATGCAGTTCCCAAGAATGATAAAAAGAGACGAAAACAGCTGGCTGATGAAGTTGCCAAACTGGAGGCAGAGCTTGAACAGAAGCACAAGGAGGAATTAAAGCAGCTGAAGGAAGCTTCATCTGAGCAGAATAAGGTATGTGCTTTAACTTTATCTGCCATTGTACAGGTACAACTTGTAGTAGGGATTCTTTAACTTACAAACAATTTTAATTTTACAAGTGTCATGTGCTTGAATGCAAGTCCGGTTTGTGCAAGTGAGCTCATTCAGATACCTTCCCCTGCCTGAAGGGGAATACAATTAATGACAGAACTGGTGTAGTGCAGTTATCCGTGCGTGGTGCTGATGCTGCGCGCTTGGACATCCGCTTCGGTGTTTCCCTAGCAGTGTGTGTCTTTCAGCTGTATAAACTTTTAAAGAAAGAAAATTGTCTTGATTGAGAAGTGGCTGTTGCGTATCCTTGTGGCAAGTTTGGGTTGCAAGGGCAATGACCCTGTAAAAATCTTAACTTTTTATTTATTTATTTATTCATATTTATTTAAATTAGGTGTCAAAACTTTTACTGAGGCCCTTTCAAGCTAGAATCTGCCTAGGACATAGCTTTCCCTGAGAGGATTTAGGTCTGAGATGTATATGTTCTTTTATTTTTCATTTTTTATTCGTACTAAAATTATATCCATATACCTTTGCATGACATCTGATTAATAGCATAATAAGGAGGCTAGATTTGACATATTTCTTGAACTACCAACTGTCTCTTACAACTGCTTGTGATACTTTGGTTTGGAAGGTAGAGCTTTCTCCTGCTTTCATTGATAACAAGTGATTGATTGAGAACTTCTAACAGCTCTTCAGGGGCTTTAGTTTAACAGGCCAACTAAGCAGTGTTCAAACTGTGAAGCTGCTAAGGCAACATATGAATTAAGTTTGAAGTGTGCCTTTTATAACAATTTTGTTGTTATGAGACCAGATAAAAAGAAATCAAACGTGATACTGGAGTGGGATATGAGTTGCTTTATTTTAGATTTTTAGGGTGCTGTGACACCCAAATTGTTGTGGATAATTTTGTGGTTACCTGGAAGTATACCTTAAAACGGCTTTAGGAGTTGCACATCTTGGGTGCCAACTATTACTTAAAATATTAACTTTTTCTCTCTTTTTTTTTAATTTTATTTTTTTTTCTTTTTTTTTTTCATTTTTTTAATTTAGCTAGATTCTGTAGCTGATGGGGTTGCAAGCTTAGAGCTTGAAGGACTGGAGCAACACATTCAGCAGCCTCGAATATCAAAAGCACAGAAGAGACGGGTATGACAACGTTTAAACATTTTGCTTAAGCATTTAAATTAAGTTCTCCAAGGAAAGATTGGTAATTCTGTGCCAAGAATATACTTTCTAACATTTAATTTGAGTTACATTCATCTAATGTTGACTGTAATAGCTGATTTCAGGGATTTTCTGGAAGATACTCCCTGGCTAACTCAGGGTCGGTGTCATGTCTACCAGGTTTATTGAAAGTCTGCAGGACTACTCCCTAGAGATCTGTAGGTATCTTTAAAAATCTGCACTTCTTTACATGCGGCCTTCAGCTGGGAACCAGGAGAGTTCAGAAGATGGGAATCGGGAAATAAATTCCCCAAATTATTTTGAAGGAATTTTACTCTGATTTCATTGAAGTTATTAATAAAGTAACTAAGTAATTGAAATAAAATTGCTTAAAATATTGCATAGTAATGAAGTGATAGAACCACATAAGTCCATGACATCTATGCAGTCCATCGTGGCAAACCTCATACTCATTTTGAAAGAGCAATATTTTATCTCTTGTTTAATTAGAATTCCCTTCCTGTGACTTAACTGTTCATGTGGTTTGGCAAAGTGATGAAATTCATAGGTTGTCCTGAACAAATTAATATGATTAGTAGCTTCTTTATGGGCATTGAAGAGTGTTAATTCTGCCTGTTGAAATAATGAAGAGTTCTTCTGTCACATGGTTTTGGGTGTGGAATCTGAGACTGTTGGGATTCCCTGGTCATTTACATTTCCTAAGGCTTGAGTGTAGGAGTTTGGGTTTGCAGTTCTGCAGTTAGGTAGTACTGACTGGGAAGAGCGTTCATGAACACGAATGAATTTTCACGAACTTGAAACTGAAGAATTGGAAGCAAGCACTAAGCCAAGACATCTTCTAAATTTTAGCATCTGAAAGAGTGTTATTTTAACAGGAAGTGTGAGTCTGGCCCATAATTGTGTGTGTTTTAAATCTAAGGAAAAAAAAGCTGCCCTGGAGAAGGAAAGAGAAGAAAGGATAGCGGAAGCTGAGATAGCAAATTTAACAGGTGCGAGACATCTTGAAAGCCAGAAACTTGCCTCCCTGTTGGCAACAAGACACTTGGAGATTAAACAGATCCCATCAGATGGCCACTGCATGTACAGAGCTATTGAAGATCAGCTCAAGGATCAGCAACATTCCTGGACTGTTGCAACTCTCAGGAACCAAACAGCAAAGTATATGCAAAGTCACTGTGAGGATTTCCTGCCATTTTTAACAAACCCCAGCACTGGTGAAATGTATAGCAAAGGTAAGAGTTATAGCATAAGAGATTATAAAAGCCTTCTTTAACTGTTTGTCATCATGCTTAATCTTCTTGGTTGCAACTGAGATGAGATTAGCTCATTATGGTATATTGGTTACTGAACTTTTTTACAGTTTGGTTCTACTATGTCTTCTCTATGGAAATTTTGTGTGTAATTTCTTATTTCCCATAAGAAATGAGAATATTTTTATACCTGAATTGCTTAATTACTGCATGGTATTGATGAGATGAGATTTAAATTCTAAACAGTTTTTCTACTAGGTTAAGGATGATTTTGTTTTTAAACTTCGGTGTCAGTGTTTTTACTTCGACATAGGAAAGTTATTGGAAAAACAAGCATGAAATTCAAGCAAACCTACTCCATAATGGCTTTCGCAGATGTTTGTTTCTATTCTCCACTTTCTTTTCAGTGTTTACCTTAAGCATTTTGCAGTGTCTCTTTAGAAAGAGAGTAAACTGAAACATAAAGTTGTTAAGTGTAAAATAGTGCTGTGGCTGAGCAAATGCAGCTAAATGGAACTTAGGTACTGCTTACTGGAGCAGTAAACTGTTTATTCCTTTCTTACTGTGTGTCAGGACACCATGCAAGTTGCTTTATCTACTTATTGCTGGATTCATTTAATACTTACTGTGGTAGAATTCACTGGGTGAATGGGTGCTGTCGTGCAGTCTTTTCCATGTTGACAGGGATAATTGCCATTAGATAAATATGCACCAGGTGAAGGCTGGGTGAAGTCCTGCAGAACAGGAGGAAGTCCATAGGGCTTTTATGTCTCAGGCTTCTTTAGGGAGAATGTGAAGAGCAGTTTTGAGCAGAATCTACTTGCAGGATTCTGTAGCCTCAAGTGCTGTGATTCATAAATGAATTCATTTGAAAGTCTTCTATAGAATATGTTCTATAAAAGGTGTCTTTAGCTATTAACAGAGCGACTACAGAGAGGTTTTTATACTCTTATTTTTTTCCTGGTAAAACCATAGAAAGGTGGATATGCTAGAAATTGGCAAGTTCGAAGAAACTTTTTTCTTCCCTATATTTCCCCAAACTCAAATTTCTTGTTATGAAGGGATTTTTTTTCTGCATTCTAAATATTTCAAAAGTTAAAGGCAGACAATTTGTAATTAAACAATTGAACTATACATAGTTACACGATTTTTAAAATGTACTTTGCATCTAGCTAACATCAGAGCCAGGTGTCTTAGTTGCTGTTAGCATCTTTTCTAGAGTCTCAAAACATAACTTTTGAAACTTAATGGGAGAAACTGTGCAGCTTCATGCTTTTTGTTATTAACTGTTCATTGAATTAAAAGTTGGAAATGTAAACCTGCACTGCTTTTTTTTCCTCTAGTGTGTTAAATTTTCCCTTCCATTCTCTTGAGGAGACATTTGCCTACATAATGTATTTTTGGGTTACCTTTTGCAGTACTTTTCCTTAAGTGTTTGTTCCTGAATGAAAATTATTGAAAGTTGGATACATTTTTTTTTTTCTCTCTTCCCTGCAGAGGAATTTGAAAAATATTGTGATGACATAGCAAATACTGCTGCATGGGGTGGTCAGCTGGAAGTAAGTACTGTATTGTCAGCTTTTATTCATGAAATTCTGAAGCGAGCGAATATATCTTCAAAAATGACTTAAAGTCTGTATGGAGGATATTCAGAGCATATGAAGAATTTTTTCCAATAGTTATAAATTCCATCTCAACAATCTCTGCTGATGGACCCCTGCTGTTTTGGTATTTTTAAAACTACCGAAGTCTTTAACTTGCCTGTTGTGTCATTAGAAATGCTGACAGCAGGAGGAACTAAGGAGAAAGGAACTAAGGGAGGAACCAAGGGGAGGGTATTTCATCATTGCTTAGTTGCTGTTTTATGCTGACTTAGATGGCAGCAAAACTGGCTGTAGTGGAACAATGATAGATTTTGTGGTACAGAATGATATTTGAGCTTTAGAAAATACATAGTTCTGTTTAGCTTAGTTTACATTTTGCTTTGCACTCTTATGTAAGAGTAATTACTGTAAATAAAAATAATCATTTTTTAATAAAAGTGATTAATGCAGCTGACTTTTAATTGATGTTAAAATATTAAGCAATTTTGATTAGTTTTGTTAATTTTATATTAATACTTGGAACTCTATGTACAAACTCATATGTTCACTTAAAGGAAATATCATGTTTTCCTCTTGCCTCCCTCTCCCCTCTCGCACTCTCCCACCTTGGATTTGATCTTATTTATCCAATTGCTTTTATTCTTTAAAGCTAAGGGCTTTGTCACACATTTTGCAAACACCTATTGAAGTAGTGCAGATGGATTCTCCTTCCATTGTTGTTGGTGAAGAATATTCAGGCAAATCAATAATACTTGTGTAAGTATGTAATAGTATTTCCTCCTAAAAAATAATTAAGGTGTTTATATGAAAGAGCACTGATCTGCCCTTTTGTTTTATGTTGCATACCTAACATTGAAAAGCTGCTTCGGTAATGATCTTACAGAATAGAAATAGTGTTTGTGATTTCATACTGTAAAAGTTCTGTAATTAACATTTTTAAAATGTTGACATTTAGTTTGACTGATAAAAGGTTCAGTCACTACTTTATTACAACATTTTTTGTATACTTTATATTTACAGATGCATATGTGAATATGTAGTGTATATTAGAATGTTTTTAGACCTGCTAGATAATTAACATAATAGTGCAATAGGTGTGCAAAGCAGAACAGAAAGTATTTCTGTTCAAAACTTGTCTTCCTAGCAGAGAATAATATACTGGAGTTTAAACACCTATGTTTCTCTTTGTTAAACCTGGAATTTATTTAAGATGAAAAATGTTAATGTTTGTACAGAATTATTTTTGTTAAATCTAACTTTTTTTTTTAGGTATATGAGACATGCCTATGGATTGGGAGAGCATTACAATTCTGTAAAACTTCTAACAGAAAATGCTACAGAAAATGGCAGCTAGCATCAAAAGTTCTAAGTCTACATGGACAACAGTTGCATATTAGTGTGTTGGCTCTGGACAACTCCCAAAGAGTCTGGAAAGTAAAACTACCTGGAGTGTGTTAAAAATGGAAAAAGGTTTGTCTACAAGTTAGAGATAGCTCTGGATTTTGAAAGCAACAACTTGTTGGTATTAATCATGTTTAGAAAATGTTATCTAAAATGCTGTCTGTGTAGATAAGAACATTTTGATAAACTTAATCCCATGACATAGTGAAAATACTCAGCAGTAAATATTTGGTTAATTTGCATTCTTACTAAAGAATTAAGGTATGAAGAGTCCTAGTGCATTGCTCCTGGTAGACTTTGATGACTGTGAAAGACTTGAGGCCTTTAAAATAACTGATGCTTCTCTCTGCACTCATGGAATTTCCGTTGCAGTGTTTCTTTGGTCCCATAGGCTCTTACTTTAATACTGTAGCAAGGATCCCCTTTGGACTGGAAAGAGCTGAAGGCCAATCCAGTAGTACTGAGTATACTACTTGGCTGAAGTAATCACAAACATAATGTTACTTTATGGACTTTCTTCTAAACTTTTAACATATAGCTCTTGTAGTAAGAGCATTGTTATGTAATACCATGACTTGCAGTCATCATGCAAGTTAACTGCGCTGTTCGTCCTTCAGAATCTTGCATCTGTGTATGTTGATGGTACAGAAAGCCTATCAACAAAGCAATCCCAACTTCCTCAATTCAGATAGTGAAGTCGACTCAATGTTCTGTTACAGACCTGTTGTTCTGTGCCCCAAAGTGCAGTGTTATATAATGCTTAAAACAGCTGATTGCATACAGATGAAAAAAAAACCCCTTTTTTTTTGTCAGCTACTTTAAAAGCAGTCTGCAGGAGAATTAAGTAGATTTTTCATTGCTCCTTTTGGTGTTCAAACAAGATTTCAAAGGTTTTGGCTGTGTATGACTTGTCTCTACATTAGAAACTCAGAATTTTTTTTTTTGTCTTGAAAATAACTATAAATATTATCCCAAAAGTGGCAGCATACTGAAGCCAAAGTTGTCATGCAATCAGGTTTTTTTTTTAATAACAATGACATTTTAAAAGCCTTATTAAAAAACTGCATAATTGTTTGAGTTTTTGTGCTGATGAATAGATTTGGAGAAAAGCGGTTCTTTCAAACTTCAACACTTCTGACCTGAGTCTTGATCTTGTTATTTTTCTGCTAGGCAGCAGTTGGGCATTCCTGGGCCTTCTAAATTAAAATAAAATCTGATATTACCTCAAAATTCTTTTTAAAATAAGTATTCACTACATGGATCAGGCAGATTGCCTAATTTAAAGCACTTTGAAAAAGAGGAAAATCACAGAATGTGTGATTTTGAATTTATTAAGTGATATCTGTCAAGAAAATCAAGTATTAACTAGAGTTTGATGAATTCTCATATGACATTGGATATGACGTATCTGATGCAGTATAGCAAATATAGCTGTATTTATAGCAATTAGATGAATCAGGATGTGTGAAATACTGTTTTGGAGGGCAAACTCAGAATTTGATACCTTAATATGAAAAAGTCCTTATTCTGAATACTGTTACAAGTTTCCTGTAAAGAATCAGTAAAAATAGTTTTCTCAGTGTTGCCTAAAACTGTATGATAGGAAATGCGAATGCTGCTTTCTAGAGGTTGCCCGAGGGGAAAAAAAAAAAAAAAAAAAAAAGAGAATTTGCTGGGTTTTCAATTTGCTGGGTTTTCATTCTTGTTGGATTAACTGAGGGAAAAGGTGCTGGAACTTCGGAATGTCTGCACGAACTGTTTGTCCTATGAAGATGTTGAAGATGTTTACAATTTGTATAAAACAAGAGAATGTTTTAATATGATGAGCAGAAGACCCTTGCTCATGTTGTATGCGATTTGCCAAAAAGTAATAAATTGGTTTTAGTGGCAAATTTTCTTGCTCTTGCATTTCATTTTGTACTTTGTTATTTTATTCAATTATATTTTTTATGCACATACAGAGGAAGGTATATACACTTAAATAATGAAATGGAAAACAGAGAGGAGAGTTCACAACCTTTGTGTAACCTGTTCCCATGCTCTGTCACCCTCACAGTCCAGATTTTTTTGCTCAAATTCAGGCAGAACATCCTGTGCTTCGGTTTGTGGCTATTGCCTCTTGTCCTGTCCCTGGACACCTCTGAGAAGTCTCACACTCTTCTTTTGACACCTTCCTCAGGGTATTTATAGTAGAAGGGAAGGGTCACCTTTCTTGACCTGGTGGCAACGCTCTTTCTCATGTACCTCAGGATCTCATTGGCCTTCTTGGCCACAAGAGCACGTTGCTGACTCATGGTCAGCTTGGCCACCAAAAGTCTCAGATCCTCTGCAGAGCTGCCCTCCAGAAAATCAAGCTGGGATTATTCCTCTCTAGGTGCAAGAGTCTTTATCTCCTTCCCTTTGTTGAACCTTAGGGGATTCCTCTCTGCCCCTCTCTCCAGCTTGTCCAGGTCCCTCTGGATGGCAGCACAGTCCTGTGGGAGTCAGCCACTCCTCATGCTTCTCTACCATGAGCAACCTTGCTGAGGATGTCTTCTCCTGTGCAGGCTACTGATGATTAAGTTGAACAGGATTGGACCTAATTTTGACCTCTGGGGCACAGCACTAACTAGAGGCCTCCAAAGGGACTGATGTTCTCAGCTCTGCCCTTCACAGAATCACAGGATGGTTGAGGTTGGAAAGGACATCTAGAGATCATCCAGTCCAAACCCTCTGCTCTGGCAGGGACCTCATAGAACATGGGGCACAGGGTGCCATCCAGGTGGGTTTGGAAGATCTCCAGAGGAGGAGACTCCACAACCTCTCTGGGCAACTTGTTCCAGGGCTCTGTCACCCTCACAGGAAAGAAGTTCCTCACATGGAGATGGAACTGCCTGTGTTTCAATTTGCACCCATTACCCATTGTCCTCTCACTGGCCACCACTGAGAAGAGTTTGGCCTCCTCCTCCCTACGTTCTCCTCTCAGGTACTTAGGCCTATTGATCAGATCTCAGTCTTCTCTAGGCTAAACAGGCCCAGCTTGCTTAGTCTTTCCTCATATGGTAGGTACTCCAGTCCCATAGTCATCTTTGTTGCTCTGTGCTTGACCCTCCCTAGACGTTCCATGTCCCTCATTCAGCCACTTCTTCCTCACCCTCACTATTTGCTCATCCCATCTGCAATGTTTGTTGCTCTTGCATGTCCACAAGTGTCACCACCGTGCCTGCTGGTGGTGATATGTGTTGGCACCAACTGTCCCCTCCCTGTTGCTCCCCATCAATATCTTACATGTGGAAGATGAGCACTATTTGAAAGAAGTGATGATCCACAATTTTTGATGCTACAATTTTTAATGCCATGCTTTCAATAAAAAATTGATACTTCCCAGTCTGAAAAACATCAGGCCTAAATGTCTTCCTCCAGAAATAAACAAGTTTAATTATGATGCAGTGAAGTCTAGTCTATATCTGCAGTTTTTTAAGGTAACCTCATGAAGTTCAACAAGGGCAAGTGCAGGGTCCTGCACCTGGGGAGGAATAACCCTAGACATGCCTACAGGCTGGGGACCGACCTCCTGGAGAGCAGCCCCGCAGAGAGGGACCTGGGCGTCATGGTGGATGACAAGTTGACCATGAGGCAGCAGTGTGCCCTCGTGGCCAAGAAGGCCAATGGGATCTTGGGGTGCATTAAGCAGAGCGTCTCCAGCAGGTCGAGGGAGGTGATTCTGCCCCTCTACTCAGCCCTGGTGAGGCCGCACCTCGAGTACTGTGTGCAGTTCTGGGCTCCCCAGTGCAGGAGGGATGTGGAGCTGCTAGAGAGAGTCCAGCGCAGGGCCACAAAGATGATTAGGGGCCTGGAACATCTGCCCTATGAGCAAAGGCTGAGAGAGCTGGGCCTCTTCAGCCTGCAGAAGAGAAGACTGAGAGGGGATCTGATCAATGTATATAAATATCTCAAGACAAGGAGTGAGGAGAAGGGGGCTGTCCTCTTCTCAGTGGTGGCCAGTGATAGAACTAGGGGAAACGGCCACAAATTGAGGCACCAAAAGTTCCACAGGAACTTGAGGAAGAATTTCTTAACGGTGAGGGTGACAGAGCACTGGAACAGGCTGCCCAGAGAGGTGGTGGAGTCTCCTTCTCTGGAGATCTTCAAAACCCGCCTGGACATCACCCTGTGCCACATGCTCTAGGGGACCCTGCGTGTTCAGGGGGGTTGGACTAGATGACCCCTGCAGGTCCCTTCCAACCCTAGCCATTCTATGATTCTATGATTCTATGATTCTAAGGTGTGCCTGTTAGATCAAAATACAGTCGTTACAGGTATTGCATGTATCATTTACCCACACGTAACAAGTGGTGAAAACTACTGCTTTGGAATGTTGGGAAAATTCCTGCTACTTTTTAGCACACAGCTAAGTGTGAAGAAATAAAATCTTAGCACTTCAGGAGAACAGACTAAATCATTTAAAAATAATTGTATTTTTACATTTTCATCTGATTTTCCTTTTGCCCTCCTGTCCTACTTTGTCTTTTCTTTAAACCAGATAATTACTAATCAGTGTTTCAGTATATGTCAAAATGAAATGGCAAAAATCAAGCGGTGAAGCCTTTATATTGCTAGTTTTATAATAAATAGGAAAAATATTTCCACTATAAAAAAGAACGAATTCTTAATACTTAATTTGGCATGCTTACTGAATTGCTGCTGAGTGTTAGTGTCCTAGAGAAATGGTTTTGAGAGCACATTTGAGACTAAATATTTCATGTGCCCTAAATCAAATATGTTAAGCCAAAGTTGAAACGCAGGGAAGAGGGGAATTGGTTTCACAGCAGCTTGTGGTGAAACATGTCACTAAGGGAATTTTTTTACCTCCTGACAATGCTATGTCATCCTCCTTTTTAGCTGTTGATTTTTGGGGCTATTTTAGGAAGACTTGCAGAGTTTATGCCTTGTGAAGCTTTTATCTATGCTGGTGGTGTGGTAGATCCCAGGAAACAAAGTAGGAAAGTTCAGATTTCAGATGTAAGTGGAACATACCCACTGCCACTCCTTCTCAAAGAGACAGGAGAGAGGGTGCCAGCAGAAATGTGCTTGGACAGGTTAATAATGTGGGATGGAGGCTCCGCCTGCTACCGGATGTTCACGTGTGCTCTTGTTTTGCTGGTGAAATCTTCCAACTAAACATGTTGCCAGCAGATGGGGCAGTGGTTCTGCCTCTTGGGCACGGTTTAAGGCCCTGGATCTTGACCAACTTGTCACCCTGGTCCCTTCCCCTTCTCTTTCGACTGGTTGCCTTACACTTCATGTAATCCCTGAGGTGAAGTTGAGTGTGGAGAGACAGACAGTTCTGATATGGATGATGTGGGAGGTTATAGAGCACTTGTGATGTGCATGTTGCAAATGTCCGTATCAGACGTCAACAACAGGAGCCTCTTCAGGGATGTCACTCCTTCCCTGCAAAATGAGCGGATGTTGAGCACTGCAGGGATGCGATGGCATGTCAGAACATCCCACCTGCACTCTCTGAGCAGGCAAAAAGACAAATGTCCGGGCTATCATTTTTCGGTCCATGAAATTGTAAGTATTTTTTATTCTCAGATCATACTACTCCATTCCCAGCCAATCTTCTTTTACCATACTCATTATTTAATCTATTGAAGTAGAAGAGCAGACTTAGAAAGATTATGTGAAATATAGAAGGCATCTTCTCTGATTTCTTTGCCTCCAGTAAGAATACTAATCCACCAATTCCTTTGTTTTGAGACTTTAGTGAAATCAGCCAGATAAGTTATGATTAATCATAGAATCCTTAAGGTTGGAAGGAACATTTAGAAATTATCTAGTCCAACCTAGGGCTGGACACACGCACACACAGGGTCCCCTAGAGCATGTGGCAGAGCGGTGTCCAAGCAGGTTTTGAAGATCTCCAGAGAAGGAGATTCCACCACCTCTCCGGGCAGCCTGTTCCAGTGCTCTGTCACCCTCACTGTCAAGAAATTCTTTCTCAAGTTCCTGTGGAACTTTTGATGCTTCAGTTTGTGGCCGTTTCCTCTAGTCCTATCGCTGGCCATCACTGAGAAGAGGCCAGCCCCATCCTCCTCACTCCCTCCCTTGAGGTGCTTACACACACTGATCAGGTCCCCTCTCAGCCTTCTCTTCTCCAGCCTAAACAGGCCCAGCTCTCTCAGCCTTTGCTCATAGCGAAGATGTTCCAGGCCCCTAATCATCTTTGTGGCCCTGCACTGGACTCTCTCTAGCAGCTCCACGTCCCTCCTGCACTGGGGAGCCCAGAACTGCACACAGTACTCAAGGTGCGGCCTCACCAGGGCTGAGTAGAGGGGCAGAATTACCCTCCTTGACCTGCTGGAAATGCTCCTCTTAATGCACCCCAAGATCCCATTGGCCTTCTTGGCCACGAGGGCACACTGCTGCCTCATGGTCAACTTGTTGTCCACCATGACGCCCAGGTCCCTCTCTGCGGGGCTGCTCTCCAGGAGGTCGGTCCCCAGCCTGTAGGCATGTCTGGGGTTATTCCTCCCCAGGTGCAGGACCCTACACTTGCCCTTGTTGAACTTCATGAGGTTACTCGCCGCCCAGCTGTCCAGTCTGTCCAGGTCCCTCTGGATGGCAGCGCAGCCCTCAGGACTATCAGCTCTTCCTCCCAGTTTGGTATCATCAGCAAACTTGCTGAGGGAGCACTCCATCCCTTCATCTAGGTCGTTAATGAATAAATTGAACAGGACTAGACCGAGGACTGACCCCTGGGGGACACCACTACCCACAGGCCTCCAGCTGGACTCTGCACCACTGATCACCACCCTCTGAGCCCTGACATCCAGCCAGTTCCTAATCCACCTCACTGTCCACTCATCTATGTCACTCTTCTGGAGCTTGTCCAGGAGGATTCTGTGAGGGACGGTGTCAAAAGCTTTGCTGAAGTCCAAATAGATGACATCCACTGCCCTGCCCTCATCTATGCAGCCAGTCACCCCATCATAGAAGGCTATCAGGTTAGTCAAGCRTGMTCTCCCCTTGGTGAACCCATGCTGGCTACTCCTGAGCACCTTCTTCTCCTCCATGTGCCTGGAGACAACAGCTAGGATGAGCTGCTCCATCACCTTCCCAGGGACAGAGGTCATGCTCACCGGCCTGTAGTTGCCCGGCTCCTCCTTCTTGCCTTTTTGAAGACCGGGGTGACATTGGCTTTCCTCCAGTCCTCCGGCACCTCCCCCGTTCTCCAGGACCTTTCAAAGATGATGGAGAGCGGCTCGGCTATGACATCCGCCAGCTCACGCAGCACTCTGGGGTGCATCCCATCGGGGCYCATGGATTTGTGGGTGTTGAGTTTCCTCAGGTGCTCTCTGACCCAATCTTTCTCTACCTGGGGCAAGTCTTCCTCTCTCCAGTCCTCTTCTCTTGTCCTTAGGGCCTGGGATTCCAGAGGGCTGCCCTTGGTAAACAGCGAAGCAAAAAAGCCATTCAGCAACTCTTCTTTTTCTGTGTTTTTCATAACCAGGGCACCCACCTCATTCACCAGCAGACCCCCGTTTTCCCTAATTTTCCTTTTGCCATTGACATACTTGAAAAGCTCTTCTTGTTATTTTTAACAACCCTTGCCAGATTTAATTCCAAATGTGCCTTAGCTTTCCTTGTCACATCAATCACTATACACATATGGCATGAATACTTTTAAATGCAATTAACATCCCTTGCAACTGCTTCCATATATTGTAAACATGTATACGATAAGAAAAATGAATTGTTCACTTATAAAAATGTATTGAGAAAAAATGCAAGTAAACTGACTTAAGCTGTATGTTCCACATTAAATAGTCAGAGGGGTTGACTGAGAAGCATTATCCTCCTTCCAGACTAGAAAAATAGGGGTGTGTAAGCTTAAATAGTAACCAGGTATAAAATACTTCCTGGGAGCTACATTTCCTGTAAAGTCTCACTGAACTTCCTGTGGCCAGCAATGATCTTGTCATGATAGCTGAGGTAACTGAGCACATGAGGAATCTGAGGATACTCCTCAAGGGAAAAAGTGAAGGGATCGTCTAGATGAGAGTTGTGCTGGCTTATTTTTTAGAGCTTTTTTGTTGACTTAGGAAAATATTTGAGCAATATATGTATGTGGTGATTGTATAAGTCATGACACACTTTAAAACTTTCAAAATCTGACTTACAATTATATTTTACTTATGTAAATAAAAGCTAAGTATTCTTTTTTCTGCTTAGGTGCAGAAAAATTGTCTGCTGCCACCAAATCAGTATAAGGAAGCATCAGATATTGGATTTGCCATTAAAAGTAGTTGTGAAGACATTTGGGTACTAGCATTGTACTGTGTCTGAAATTAGTTTGTTACAAATACACTTTCATCAGCTGGAAGAGTGAGCCCTTTTTTATAATCAATAGTATATAAATCAATAAGAAGAAAATAAAGTTTTAAGCCTTGTGTGTTGTAAGATTTGCTTTGTCTTGTTTCAAAGTGATAGTGGGTATTGAATCAATATTTGACATACTATGTTTTATGCCACTGGATTTAGTTCTGGTGTTGCTGTCTGGTTGATATGCTGCTTAAGCGTGTTATACACCTGCCTTTTCATGATTTCTGCAGATGGTTTCAGCTTGAGAGCTGACATGGAGCAATCTGAGCAAACCTGCATGGACAGAAAGTTGGAGAAGAAAATATTGAGATAATATTTTATGTCTATCTTGAAACCTATATTGTTCAGTAAAACAATAATTAAAAGACTCTTAAGGAAAACTAAAATTTAAAGGTATTACTTACCCTTTTATATGTGGAAAGCAAGTAAAAGTTTTATTTAAGAAGAAAATAGATGTCACAGCTCAGTTTATTTAGTTTTTGCTGCTTCTTTCTAAAAGTCTTTGGCAGATATTTTTCTAAAAGAACCTTAGTTTTCTCAGACATAACAAGTAATATTTGCCCTCACATGCAAGGACACAATACAAAACTTCTGATAAGTCTCTTTATTTAGAGAATTGCAGCTTCTAGCATCTTTAGTGAAATATCCGTGATATTGTGAGGTGTGAAGTGTAGAAGATGTGTCCTTAAAGAGCATGAGATTTTGGAGAGCTGGGTGGTCATATAAAGCCTTTAAACACAACTGGGGGTGCCAGTTCACAAAGCTCCAAGAGCAGCAGTTTACTGGCTACAGACCCTGCACCCACGGCCTTCCTCTAAGGGCAGTAACAATAAGCAGGTTGTCTGCATGACTCCTCAGGTATCAAATTCATACAGAATAATAATGGAGGAATGTTTCCATCGATCAGCATGCAAAAGGTGCAAATTCAAGATATCAGAATTTTAATAGCTAATGAGAGATTTGAATACCCCTTTCTTAATATATTGCCAAAGTACACAGGCTTTCTTCTCTATGTTACAGACAACATTTTAGATTTTTTTTTCTGGTTATAATTACTGCATGCGGCACTTTAAAATAGATTGATGGCTCAGTTCTTCCCTAGATAAAAATACTTGAGAACAGAGATAAAACAGCAGGTTAAAATGGGTTTATAAAGGGCACACAAAGGAAAGTAAAGATCAAGAAAGCATGGCTGTAAACTTACACCCCACCCCGTCCCCAACCCCCCCCCCAAAAAAAAAGAAAAAAAAAAGGTTTTCCTGACAAGTACTAACTGTATTATTTAGTTGAGCATATTTTTTTCCAGGGTCACTTTTTCCCTTTAAGCAATTCACAGCTGTTTTGCTATTTTCCATATAGCTTCATTTTCCATTTATTTATTTTGCCTTAAATCTAAATAGAAACAAACACAGTCTAAACTATGATCCATCTACAGAGATTTCCCTACTTACTTCAAGGTAATCTCTACAGATTAGTAGGTAAAATTTTATTGACAAATTTCTGAATCTCTGCTAATGTTTAGTAATTGCTACTGTTATTCAATAACACAAGGACCACTTAATAACACAGCAAAAATTAAATATGCATATAATTATTTCAAAGTAATACGTGTGTGGCTAAGATTTTACACAGTATTTAATCAATTTAAAGCCTTGATTAATCTAATTTGAATTATAAAAAAAAATTTATCCTATTTCTTTTCAATCTCAGTTGTTCTTCTGCTTTATATTTTATCCAAAGAGGAATATCTGCAGGGATTATTGTGTGTTTTGAAACACATTGTGTTTGCTTTCTTAAGAGATCCTTGGATGTAATTTTCAGATGAGGATTTTTTTCTGTTTTTCAAATTGAATCTCATGTCATAAAATGCTGGATGCTTGTCACGGAACGAGCGGTGAGGGAGTGAGCGACAAAATGCACTTCACTCGGGTGAAATTGATAATGATAGATTTATTGATAGAACAATGATTTTGCGAGGTATGGCAAGGGCACTTTCGATTATTTACCGTATGGAGGTTCAGAATTATTTGGGAAGCCCTCCCGTTGGGTCACGAGGTTCAGATCGGACGGATCCGATCTTAGTCCCAGACCTGGTCAACGGTTTTTATCTAAGGGATTTTATACACAGTTACAGAATAAAATGAGCACAAAAGGAGAGAGAAGGAGAGAAGAAAATAGCAGGCTATAGGGAATGCGTTATGGTTCAAACTATTCTGCTGTAGAAAGGCATTTCTTATAATTGATCTCTTATGTGAGGGAGACTTCTCCTCCTCACTCGCCAGACCCTCCGTTAGGAAGGCTTCGTTCCTGGCAGGCGAGCCCTCCGGTTAAGAAGGCTCTCCTCTATTCTCGATCGATTCTGATTGAAGCGCGCAAAGTTCACTTACCACAAGTCTGTCGTGCAAAGATCTCTTATCCCCGGGGAGGAATCTCGAGAGGCGTCCCTGCTCAAGGGGAGATCCTGGCATGCAGCCCGCTGCTATGCAAGGAGAGCTCCAAAGGGGCTCATCAGGCTGTCCATATTTATGGGATAAGATGATTGACTCATAGTCATACTAATACATATTCATTTTCTTTTCCCGCTTCCTATTCAAATTAGTCTCCGCCTCTTGGCGCCTGCGCACTGGTTTTGGGTGGTGGTCTCCGGGGGTCGTTTTGACGTAAAAAGTCACCTTTCTCCTACTAAACTCTCGACCCTTTCTGCTCCCGCATGCGCAGTTGGGGTGACAGTCCACTTCGCAAAAACAAGACCGGTCCAAGCCAGCCTCAGGAAGCAAATAAGTTCGTTATCCGCAAGTTTACACTTATTGCAGACAGTAGACGGATTCCTCCTTTCGTTAGACAGCAGATAGACCCTCTCTTTTCTCCAAAACAGATAGATTTCTCCCTTCATTATCCACAGGTGGCATCTGTTTGGCCTTGCAAGCGCAAGCGGTTGCTCATTTTTTTTTCTTTTCTCTTTCTGCTAAGTTGGTATTAGCAGGCATAGTCTGCAGAAAATATATGGGGAAGGAGCATAACCGTCACACTCCACCCCRTGACTATAGTCAATTCATCTTATCATCACAGAGTGGTGGTACGGTCACCTCTTGCCTCTGTGCCATAAATAGTATGTTGATATTTACACTTACAGGCTTATGGTAAGTAAACATATTTAGCTTAAAGCATTGCTATTATGTAACTATCTTGTATCTTTTGGGTGGCTGAATTTGGATTATCTGTTTTGCYAGGTACCAAACCCTTACATACAATATGACTATAAGCAATAGACACAATAACATTAAAGCTACTAAAATCACAATTGGATGAAGCATGAGGTTAAAAAGTCCCGAATCTGTTGGTGATTGTCCGACAAGAGTTTCCCACCAATGGTGTTCTCCATCCGTCTTCACTCTTTCGAGGACACGATGTATTTCTTCTGCATYATGATGAACAGTGATTAGTGTCCTTTGTCCATTCTCCTGGATGCGTTTCAGCAGTTGATAAAGGTCTTCGTGCTGTAGCAGTTTTCTCACCAACGTAAGGCTCATTCCGATGGGAGTAGGCAATAAATCTCGATACAGTGTATAATTAGATTGTAACAATTGATAGGAAGTTACAGGAACTGAATAGTTAAAATCACAACCCATAATTTCATTAAAGTTACAAATGCAAATATTTGAATGATTGCTTGTATCTATGTTAATCTTATCTATCAGTATAGAGTTACAAAARGTTCTCATACAAATACATCCCTTGCCGATATATGTAAGTACAGTTCCAGGGGTTTCATCAGGGKGTACTTCAAAATGACATATATTTTGYTGTGTATCMAGGCAAATGTCTTGAGCTCTCATAGTATTGCTTTCACAGATAAAGCCTTGTTGTCCCTGCACTGTACAAGTGTCAATATCAACCGTTTGCCATCTGTTTCCATTTTGCAGGGCCCATGCCCTGTGTCCTAACGGGTAAAGAACAGTTCTATTGTGAGTCAGTCCCAGTGCAATGATTGGGTATATAGAGAATACCGAAGCATTGCGTATTGTCAAAACAAAAGCTGTAGCTTTATTGCTGATGGCRTCGTAAGTARAATTGACCAAATGCCACCAGGATTGAAACTCTCTTTCAAATTTATTTGCATTGTCCCAAATTACTTTCCRAATTTCAGTGGGTAAGGTGCCCTCTTCACCTTCTCTTATGATTGCAGTTRCTATCGACTGTATCCAGAGTTGAGCTTGGATACAGCTAAGGGCTGTAGAAATATTATTTTGGGCTGCATCAAGGGCATCAATAATTAATCGGTGGTCYTTCTCATTAATTCTTTCCCACTGAAGCAATGTATTAGATAAAAGCCATTGGTTAGATCCCAGTGCTAATAGGGAAGACTGAAGTGGGTGTGTCAA